>KI915042.1:11809355-11882144 GCA_000473445.2 Anopheles farauti
GGGGGGGGGGGGGGGGCACCAAAAACTCGCTCCGCGAGACTCTTTGAAGAAGTTCTTAATGCAAATGCAATTGCATTGGCCCGTGATGATGTACACTGACGGGGCGCGGCGAGAGGGCCGGCACAAGGGCACGGGAAGGCGGGTGGGGTTCACAAGTGCATTTTTCACTGCAATATTCCCAAAAGATTCTGCCTTTCCTTCCTCTTTACGATCGCGAAAACTTTGCCCTTGCGCGACTGCCGCGGGTTGGCAAATGCTTCGACAACCAATCGTAAAATACACACACACACCCATTCCACCCGCCGCTACCTCCACCATACTTCCACCACCACCACCACCCACTGGCTCACGCGAAATCCCGCGTGGCGGTGGGAAATTAAGTGAGAAAAGTTTGCAAACGGCGGCGGCAGAAGCAGGCAGATGCGAGCGGCGGTTTTTCCTTTCCGTTTTTGGAATATCGGATTTGCGTTCTTCTCTGCCGGTCGGCCATTGGCGTTGGACAGGGCAGGGGTAGGTTGAGGTAGGCAAAATTATTTCCTCCGAGGGCGAGATATGGTTTTCCGAGTTTGTTAACTTTTTCGTTTTTAAAATCTTCCCCACAATAAAGTTCCCTTAGCGGCTACCGACGATTCGGTTCGGTTCGGTTCGGTTCGGTTTTTTGGACGGTCCGAGATGCACCACACAGTGCATGTGAACGCAGAGTCCTTGTGGGTGAAGGGAGAAGTGGGAGAACCTCCCAGCGAGCGAGGGAGGGATGTAATATTAACATTCATTTTGTTTATCGTGTGCTGCCCGCCCCGGTCGCTCGGCAAACGGGAAAGCAATCAGGAACGGCGGCGAAATGAAGCATCGGCAGAAAAGTTTATCACTTTCTCGGCCTGCGCTCAGACACACGGAGCGGGTCGCGGGGATGAAGCCAAGTGGATTAATGGTTGGATATTGTTATTGCACCAGCGGGACTAAAACTATTACCGTTGGCGCGTCTGTGCATTCGGGAAAACACGTTGAGAGGTGCGAGGGGAGGGGAGGGGGGGGAACTTTTCGTTAGTTGAATTTTAAAGTTTAATCGGTTTTATAAGCTACAAACACGTTGGCTTGAGTGCAGCTTATAAAACAAATTGTTTGCACTTGCTTTAGACGCCCGAAAGTGGTTGAAAGAAGTTTGGGTTTTAGGACGAAAGTTGTTGTAATCATTGTAATCACTAGTTGGAGGTTGGTGAAGAATGTGTTATTCGCTTGAAATAGCGCTAATTGTGTGATTTTAATATTCCAAGGGTATATTTAGATAATTATAGAAATATAATAATTTTTTCGGGCAAGTTTTTGGCTGGAGGTTTTGGTTTGGATGTTTAATTTGTAAAACAATATAATTCTATATTAATTATTGATTTCTGATCTGCTAAGAAAAATGGAAGAGTCAGTATTAATTATCATCTTCGAAATTTTGCTCTCATTTATCTGACGTACATCTTCCACACACGAATCTGTGCTTTAAGAAATGAATCGTTTTTTCTTCAAATCATGAACAAGTCGAATGATGCGCTAGAAATTGAATTTAATTTTACCGTAAATATGACTCGTTTTTAATCATGTTATTATTGTTTTTAATGCGTTCAATGTGTACCACTTTCTACATACGAATGTATCTTCATAATTCTGCATCAATGCACGTTTTTTTGTACAATTTGCCGGCACATGCAAACGGCGTTAAACTACCTAATCTCGGATCGTTTAGTTATCGTTCTGAGAAAGAGGAAAAAGCCACACTTACTCGATCTCTTATGTGCAAGTACCGGTCATGTCCGGTGGTAATGGGGGAGGGAGGGGTGGTGGGCTATCGATTTATTTTAATTCCCAACTTCACCCCCTAGAGCCCTCACCTTGAGGAGGCTCCTTTAATCAGAAAGGCTCGTCGTCTTCGCGTGATGGCGTGAGAAGAGCGCTACCGGACGAATGATTATGGTAATTAGTGCTTGTAATTTGTTACAATAAATACACAGGCACGGTTTGCATGTGAAGCGCTCATGCACAGCAGCCTCTCGACGACCGCGGTGCGAATGATATGCTGATTTTCAGCTTCACTATCCTTTTCTTCGTTGCCAAGGGACGAGCCACGGCGCCATTTCATTCGAGCATATCGATCTCTGCAGCAACCAAGACCGACCAACAGCGCGAGCCCAGTCTTATTAGCTGGCAGTGAACGTGGCGATTGTGATTTTTACCCCATTTCCTCGCAGTTGTTGTGGCGGTGTTCGGATTAGTATGATTAGTGTACACGACCCGCGTGGCTCTTTAGAAGCCCACGCGCGTTTGTGTCCGACAGTAGTACGGTCACCGGTCGTGATTGGACTTCACAGGAAATGTGTTCTGTCCGTTGGGTTGGCATTGGGGATGAGGAGGATGAGGACGGTGGACGGTGGCCGAGACTCTAGCTCGTCATAATTAGCACGGTGTGTGGCGGGGAGATGGGGGGCGGGGAAATGCATCAGCTGGTTTGCTGCGTGTAAGGTGCCCGACCCGACCCGACACACATCGGGGACAACGACGGCGGCCATATGCACTTTAATATGTTGCTAGTTGATTGGTTTCGGTGTTAGCAATCACGGGAAATGAGGAATGAGTTCTCCTCGTCTCGGACGAACGAAGCCCGTTGTTGTTGTCGCCATCGGCGAATGGAGCCGTGGGAAAAGCCCTTCGCGGCCAACGGTGGCAGCAATCCTCCTACCCAGCGCGGGGGAGGTGATTTATTTAAATCGATCAATCGATTCGTCAAGTAATAGCATCTGTCAGATGTAATAGAAAAAAAAGGCGTTGTTTTTATTTGTAGTTGTCGGGAAATCACGATACTAACTCGTGGAGAGTTACTTCGCTACTGGTAGATCCACGAAAATACCCTTAGAATGCGTCTGAATTCTTTACTTATGTATAAATTTCACTGATCGTGAATAGGTACGAAATTGTGATATTTGCTGTATAACACTCTCTCACTCCCGTGGAGATCTGTTTGGGGCTTTTATTCAACTGTCCAGTTTGCCATAATTCATTCCTTAATCTATGTGTTCATTCAGTCGATCTATAATTCATTCCTAATTGATGTGTCTTACCCACTAAACATTTTTGGCATTATAAAATTTACAAAATTCATTAAATATTTAACAACTTATATGAGATTAATTACTCACGGTCGTAAATAAAAAAGGTCTGGAAATAGATAGCTGTCAGTTTCTCAAGCAGCAAAAACAGTTGCAAAGAATTGCATAAATTTAGATTTAAATAAAACTTCACTCCAACTAACGCTATAACTCAAACCGATTTGAGTTGAGTTTGAGTTTTGTCTGTCACTTATAACAGCCAAAAAATCAATCGAAGTTCGTAGTCTATTGTAAACGTTATGGGCGTTTGTGAAGGCTCGTTTATCATCCTTCAGCAGGTGATAATTAGCGTGGTTTGATACCCGAAGTGCTATATTTGTATTCGGACATAATATAACATTTCATTCTCTAATTACTACGGTGTCGTGATGAAAACATCGAATCCAACAAATTGAATTCAACCCAAGCTGTTTGCTAATAAATGCCTTCACTTAGGGGCTGGTAGGCAAACCCCCTTAAATTATGCCGTGTGCATCATGCAATCGAAACCCGCGTCCGGTGCGTCCGTACGTCGTGTGCATGCTACTATATGCGGCCCGTTTTCTGCAGAATGGTGAACTTTTGACCTGCGGGGCTTGATCGATTGCCGGCCAGCGAAGGGCCCATCACACCATCCCGTCTGGTGCGAGCATTATTACGGCACAGTTTCATTTCGATACCCCAGCCTGCGCTCGGTGAGCCGCGCGTCAGCAAGAAACTATCATTAGAAGTCATTTGCTGTAGCGCCTTCGCGACGCGGGAGAAGAGGGCAACACCGTTCTACTCCTCGTCTTCCTCCTGTGTGAGCTAAGAAGCAGCAGCAGCAGCCGGAGCCCCTTCTATTCCCGGGTTCGGTAGCGCCTTCCAGTTTGATTAGAGCCGCATGATTGAAGTCACAATTCATGGGAATTAGCGTCGTAAATCGCGGCTAAGGTTTCCCGTGCAGCAGCACCTCGCCACCAAACGCGTCGTCGCTTCTGTGGTGTTGCCTTCGCCCATGCCGGACGAATGCATCGATGTTCCGACGCCGACGCTAGGTCGTTTTTTTTTTTTTTACTTCCAAGGGTCGTCACGGACACGATCCTACTAGCGCGCGGTTGGAATGATGATCATCTCGATCGCGCAAATTGGATGGATACGTGTACGGATGGAGCTCAGTACGATCGGGGTCCCATTTTTGCATGATGCTGTTGTGACACACGGGAGCATAAAAAGGTGCTGCTTGCGAGTGTGTGTCCACAGCGACGTTACGCAAACCTCACCGGCAATCTCTTTAGCAACGCTCGAAAGGGACCCGCTCGTACCGAAACACACACACACACAGCAGTGGGATCGATTTTTCCAAGCGAACTCTTCATCGCGCATGTTGATCGTAGATTGAAAATGATGTCCCCCACAACGACCACCACACGCCGGGGATTGACCCGGATTTGCGGGCGAGTAATTTACGAGCGAGCAGCAGCAGCAGCAGCAGCAGTACAGTTTGCCTCGTAGGTACTCTGCGTGAGATCTGGTCGACTGGGCGAAGGTGTCATTGCGGGATCAATAAATGCATTCTCACAACGCGCGGAGGAAACTAGAAACCTAACACCGCACCGAAGCCAGGATCTCCCTTTTGACTGACAATATTGATTTAGCCTCGGTCGGGGGCTAGCCCCTAGATCGGCGTGTAGCTCAAATTATAGCACCAAGCACACGGTGCAATCCATCCATCCGATAGCCTGGTCCGTGTCTGGTCCCCCCGCTGTGCATGGAACGTCAACGACTGCACAACTTGCGCCAGGAGCAGCGTGGTGTGCTCCATCTGCTAATCATCAACTGCTGTGCTGATGAAACGAACGTGATCTAATCTTCCACCCACAGGGTGGTTTGCGTGTCGTTTATTTCTCTGTGTGTGTGAGTGTGCAGAAGGGATGCAATATCGGATATGAAATTTCAAATTACAATTCGCTCACACACTCTCTCTCTCTCCCTCTGGGTCGATAAAGATGGTTCTAATGATGTCAATAGGTGTGCATTGTGCAGTGAAGGTGTGTAATTCTAAATCATACGCGCCTCTCGTAGCTCCACATGCTTCACATTAAATGCCATCGGTATGATCCACGCTCCGGCTTGTATTGTATGTTGATTGCAATAGCTTTTAAATCCCGCTTTTGTTGGAATCCTTGCGAAGGGTGTTCATGCAAGCATAACTTCATAACCACCGCTACAGTGACCGGCAGAAAAAAGGTGTCAAAAATATTTATAAACGTCTATAAATTTAATAAAACTAAGTAAACATGTTTATTTTGGTTATTACTTATGCGTTGGTACATCACTGCGTTTTTATTAGATTAAATTGCATTTTTGTAAATTTGTTGCTTTTTTCTATAGTTTTTTTTTTGTTCGTTACCGTTTTTGTTCCGTCACTGTATGTTGTATACGTCTAATAAAAATGTCACTGCTCAGGAGAAAGTCATTAGGGAATGGTTCAGATGCATTTGCACTCGGTGTAATCTCAACTGCTCCGCACCGTACCCCCAAAATCCAAAAGAAAACGCTACAAACAATAGTCTCCCAGTCGTCCCATCCCATCCATCCAATCGATCGATCGCTTGGTGGCCGTTGCACATAAAACCGAATGACCCATGCACATGACCTAGTTGCAGAAAGGAAAAAAAAACAACAGCGCGCTGCCTTTGTCATCACGTCTCCATTGGTCGTAAAAATAAATCGCGCAAGTTTTGCATTAGGAAGGCACCGGCGAGGGTGTACCCACTCGAGATATGCCACATTTTGCTGTTTCCCTTTGAATTCGGGTGCTAAAAACGCGTCACGGTGGTGTGTCTGTGCCGAAAGTCAGTGAACCAATTAAAATGTGAACAGTCTCCCTCACCCGGTTCTCCTCCCGGAGGATATATACACATTGCATGGTGGGTAAGGCAGCGATTCTCGGGCGACAACACGATTCTCGGGTGTTTCGTAGCGTTTGCGCCACGTGGGTGTAGTTTGAGGAGCACTACTTGACGCGGGAGAATGGGGATGCTAAGAATACAGGGTGTCAACACCATCATCGACCAGCCCCCGCTCCAGTGCATCCCTTCCCAAGGGATGATCGTCGTTGGGAGAGCAAAGGGAGAGACTGGCGGCCATTTCGAGTGCACTCACTGTATGTGTCTGCACTTTCGTGACCTAGCTTTTTTGTTTCGTGCACCTCGTGCGGAAGGGCGTGGAGGGGGTGGTGATGGTTAAAGGCAAAGGATTTTCGAACAATGGCTCCGAGTTTTTATCCTCTCCTCTCCCCTCCCTCTCCCACGGATTCTCTAGCCCTGCTTTTCTGAAACCGCTCTTATCCACAGTGCGAGTGTCAGCACATTTTATGCTGCATTTTCTCACTTTTTATCGTTCAGTATCGTTCGGTCCCTCTCTCTCTCTCTCTCTCTCTCTCTCTCTCTCTCTCTCTCTGTACCTCGTCATATCGATTTTGGTTACTGCAGCAGCGCCAGCTTCAGTTAACACCACCACCACCGCTCCCAGCCTTTCCCCATACAAAAGGATTGAGTTTTTTCATCGGATTTTCCGAACAAAGAAAACTACTTCTGTGGGAAAGCGCACACGCTTTTGCTGGTTCGGCGGCACACTGACATGCCTTCGATTTTGCTTTCGTCGTCCTTCGGGTGTCCTTGGGCTGGGAAGGGTTGGGTACAAAAAAACAAAAAAAAAAACAAGGCTACACAGGCTAGGTGGAGTTCGTCAGCCAACAGCTCACCGGCATCGGACGCGCGCACGTGGCAACAAAGTTTATGCGGACGCTCGCGTCCTTGGGGTGGGATTGGGTGGTAGTGCAGGCGTCTCGACGGATTCCGGACGCCCGATACCGAAATACACGCAGACACACAGACCTCCACCCACCCCTTACACGCGCTCTTCAGCGCGCGATAAATCCTTCTTCTGCAGCGCCAAAATGGGCGGGAGAAATTGCAATCAAAAGTTTCACTGCAAATGTACTCTCTTTTATCTCCATTTTAAATGATACAAAAAAAAACCCTCCCCGGGGTTGGAAAAAAGGGCAGCAGTTCGGTTCATTTGAAACATAAATAAAGTTTTCATGTTCGGGTTTGAATAGTTATTCGCATGCTCGGGGAAAAAATCGTGCTCGTATATAAAAACAATGTACGAACTCCTGCGAACCGTACGATACTTTCGACAAAGCATTGTCTAAAGGGGGCGTACTTGAGGTTGTTTCTTGTATGCAGAAGGCGAATGCAGTGCGCTGTTTTTGAGACGATGAGTTAGAAGTTTGATGTCTGCCCGAGTAATGAGTTCATCCTTTTTATAGACAGGCCGCTCTCACAAGGAAACATAAATAACAAAAACGTATAGAAACGAATGAAATGCTTTTTTTCCGATTCAAACATAAAAAACAACATCACAGGAGTAAAGACAGCGAAGTATTTTTTCAAAGTTAATTTAGGAACACCATTGATTTGAACCTACAAAAAAAACTTCATGCACAATTTATGATTAAAAAGAATTTTTGAAAGTCTGGTAATGCGTTTTATTTCTATGGAAACGAGTCGAGGTATCGTATTTGCCTCATGAATTTGATGGCCGTTTTAATTTTTGTATGCAATTGTTATTCAACCCGTCGCACGTGTTTGAAGCAGAGATTTTTTCAATGCTAGGCTTCCTGTTGGAATCACCAAACAAAACCAGTGATCCTGTTTCACTCCGCTGTAAAATGACTCCCAAATATGCGCGAGGCATAAAACATCTTCGCAATAATTCATTAAATGCATTGGAATGCTTTTTACCCCCCTCCTCCCTCGTACGGGGATTCGGGGTGGGAATAGGTTTTGCGTTTTCTTCTCGGATCGCCGCAGCGCCTCGTGCCAGTCACGCGCTAAAGCAATTGCTTAACATTTTCCTTCGACACCTTCTCGGTCGGCAGCGAAGCGCGGCTTGTGTGCGCGATGCCGCAAAAGGACCCGCGTTGCAAACGGAGGAGGCATGCTAAAATGCACCGACGACGAAGCCCATCGAATGCACACACTCGACTCGACACCCGGGCGTACAGTTACGCGCACGGAAACGGGGCATATAATACCGGGAGGGGAGGGTTGTTTTGCGTGTTTTTCATATTCAATTCTTTCGCGTTTCGGACCCCGACCCCAAGGGAGGGACGGTGTGTTGCTGTCGGTGGGTGTAGGTGGTCAACATAAGCCTTTGCTGGGCGGTTCAGGTGGCAAAAAGGAATGTTTCCTTCGGTCTGTGGTATTTCCAGCGGCCAGAGCCGCCATCGAGGGTGCAATTCTTTCCCGGGTGGAAGGCCTTCCATGCTCCTTCCACCCGCTCTGACGCGCGCATTTATGCATGCACCAACAGCAGAATGCATATGCAGCAGCAGCGTGGTGTGGCGCATAATTTATGCGGCCCGATGGATACAACCGTTCAGGTGTGTGCTTGCCGCTGCCGCTGTTGCTTCTGGGCGGCGCACCTTTACGATGACGACGGGGCGAAACTACTCGACGTACGACCAACGTCACCCGCACTTTGATTCCGCCGGCTTATGTTGGCCTGGGGGTGGCCGCGCACGCCCGCACGTCTGAAGCGACCGTTTGGATGGAAGCGCGAGCGGCGGGTCGCTTGAGCGAAGAAGCGAACTTCGACCACTTTATCGATCAGCCGTCGTTCAGGTAAGGTCGCCGCCGCCGCCACCACGTGCCTTTATCGGATTTTGTCTGCGTTTTCCGTGTGGCTTTTGCGTATGATAGAATGTTAATTGAATTGTGCAACATAAACATGCAAACACGCAACACTCATCTGGTCGGGGAAGGCGGATTAAATCAGCCAATTGGAATGTTAAAGGTGGAAATTATGGTGGAAATTCTTTAGAATCATGTATTGCTTGGGAATTTTCATTAAAAAATTGAAGTGGATGGTTTTTTCTCGTTAAATTTTTTTTATCGAAATATAAAATTTATCAGTAATAGTTAGACGGTTTAACCCGCAACAATTTTCTTCTTTTTTTGTTTAACCTATAAAATTAAGCATCTTTGAAAGTCGAAGGTTGTCGTTAGGCCGTCGAAGAAGAATATAAAAAACTTTTGTAGAGCATAATTGACTTCCTCAATTTTATTAAAAAATGGACAAGATTAAATTTATTCGACACACAGATAACTCAATAAATCTTCCAAATAAATTTGGTCAATTTATTAGCACGCATACTCTAATTGGCGACGCGTTTCCAAATTTCACGCCCTTTGCCTTCAATTGTTAATATCCGTATAAATCTTCCTCAGCCCTCCGGCTCCATGGTTGTTTCTAAAACTTCTCGGGATCATCTGCAAGTTGTCTAAAAAAAATCCAACAGCGAATCGTTGTGGATTCAAACGGTGACCAATTCCAACCGATGTCGTCATCCCTGCGCGATTGAAACCTTCAATCCTTTGCATGAAGCGTAGACCTTTTGCTTCCCTCAAAAATGTGACGCTGTAATGTGACGAATTGGGAGAGAGACATAAAATCTATGTTTACGACAGACCCTGCGAGCCGCGTGCGTTTCCAGTAGAGTAGGCACTCCGAATAAGTATGTTGCGTTCATGGTCGTGTAAAGCAAAAAAGCTATTAAATTTCGCTTCACTTGCATGGTTTACATGTGCCGAAAAAAAAGTCACATAATTTATGGCTTGTTTTCTGAATCTTAAAGTGACGCTTATTAAAACAAATACGGTGGGATTCAATTTGTGTTGGGACACTAAACCCCGGAGTCGGCTGCAGTAAGAATGGTGTTGGTGCCTTTCGGACCGGATGTCTCCCAAGCATAATTGGGAGCCGGTTGGATTTGGTGTTATTAGTTGACGAGTTATTTCTGCCCTCTCCAGCAATGCTTCCAAGGCCTCTTGAGAAACGCAATGATGGTCGCGCTAAACAATGGTCCACTTTGTGTGTTTCGGGTTTCGAACCGATTCCACTCAGGCCGCGCACTAAACAAACCTCGGAAGAGGAAACGTCCCACTGGAAACGTAAACTGTAGCCCCAACAGAGCTCACGTACTGTGTGCGTATGTTATGCTTCCTCTCCAAAAAATCCCTATACCACACGCCGGGAAGAAACCGGGGCCAGTCGAAACATCGCGCAACCACCAAAAACTGCAACGCGGTGGGAAAAATAGTGGTTGCGTCTTCTTTGGACAACCCGCGTGTCTGTGTGCAACCCCACTCTCCCCACTCACCGCACCCACCCACCCCATAAACCTTACCTTGTTGCTTGTTTTGGGTGGATCCAAACCATATCAAGCTACCTTCCTCGCACAAAGCAAAACTTTCCCAGGCAAACACACACACACACACACACGCGCTTAGTGCAAAGCCGGTCATTTTCCGGTCCGTTTTAGTGCAACGGGATGTAAGCGAATTTTGGGCGAAGTCGTCTCTGGTCTGGTGCTGTTTTGGTTTGCGAGGTTTGAAGTTTTATTTTGTTTTTCGATGATGCGCTGTTTGTCATGCCGTCGGGGGGCTCAACATCAACACCTCTTTGGCGCGGCAGACGGGCGAGACGCGTTTTTTGCGCTTACGCAGATTGAAAGTAAGAGCACCTGACTGAGGGGAAGCAAAACATCGGGCCTGCTGTGGGGTCGCGTGTACTAAACCAGAACTACGTGGTTGTGTCGGGAGAAACGATATTCCCTCCTAATTCTAATATTAAACTATAATTTTAATTCGTGGGATATTTAAAAACTCATTTTAAATGTTAAAGTACGATAAAAAGATCACGTAAAACAATTACTCAAGTTCCCCATGTTCACCAAAAACGCCCCGGTCAAGTTCAATCAAACGCCGCGTAAGTGGTTGATTTGATTTAAATGTTTTTGTTATGTTTTTTTCGGCTCATCAAACATGTCGCTGCCTTGCCTGCCTGTCAGTGCTGGACAGGCTTTTTCAGATCCATGGGAAAATGTTCTTCACCGGGTGTAAACATTCATACGAAAATAAGGAAGTGTTTTAGCAGACGGGCTTCATCATAACATGCATCAAAAGGTTGCTTCACGCGACAAAGCGTGTGTTATAGTTAAAACCCCATGCCCGTTTCGGTTGATTGAAGGTGAGCGCAAAAAATGGCCTTTTTCCGCTTCGATCACGAATACTTGTCGTAAGCGCCATTGAACGGGTGGCGCGAAAGGCACCTATTTTGAACCATTAAATTTTTTCCATCGTTACAGCTGCTGCCCACCGTACACCGCCAAGTCGATTAATTTCCTTCCCGGGGCCAATTTCTTGGTGTAGTGAAACGTTTTAAAATCGAACCGTATATTCAGGTCACTTCCATAGGGTTACCACACAGTTGGGCACATAAAGACACACTCACACACGGACAGGGCATTGGGTGACATACCGACCTTATGTCGGCGCCGCTTATTGACCCCTTAGAACTTCGTCTGTGGGAGAGCTTTAGGCGTTTTGCAATGACAAACGCTTCTTATATCCGCACAGTACCATCAACTCACTGTGGGACAGAAATTGATGATTTTTTTTTTGTATGAAAATAACTCTTGTTTTTAATACAATGCTTTCTTTTTAAGTTTATATGCTTTTCCATGCTATTTTTAAAAATTGATTCATTTATAGATTTTTTATCAATTTTCTATTTCAATAAAAATTTGTGATATTCTTCGAGACTAGTTTAAGAAGAATTGTAATTTTAAAAGTTATATTTTGTAATCAAAATTTTTAAGAAGTTTTGCATAGTGAAAAACGTGGAGTTTTGTGCGTTCCACTTCATGTTAGTACGGCTGTGGTTTTTCTAGTTGTGGCTGGACGCGCGAGCAGGTCAATATATTGGGTGCCTTCGTCCGTCCGTTTGCACACGAGAGGCCCGTTTATGTGTGTCACCTATTATACTATAGGGCTTATGCTTCCTCGCTTCACCTCCCTGCCGGTGTGGAGGCGTACACTTTCTGGGGTGGAGCCCGGTGAGACCAGACAGAGAGTGGACACGTGATGCAATCGATATACACACACACACACACAGCACAGCACAGCACAGCACAGCACGGGAGGAAGCGAAGGTTCGACGTGCGAAAGGCAACGTCACCAGCGCGCAAGTGATCACCCGTTTCGACCACGGCAGGGCCAGGGTTTACAATTTAAATAATAAATAATCGCTAGAGTTTTCACTGTTTCCCACCGCACGCTGGGTTGTGTATGGTGGCCGGCCAGGAAGCAACACTGGTTTCGTTTAGGTTGGCCGCTAGTTTAGGTTCTGTTGCACTCATGTTAATTCCGCACGATTCTTGCCGTTTAGACGGTGGATTATTTATTTTTTTTTTCACGGTACGATCACAGCCACATTGCAATCGTACTGAAAAATACATACCGTGTTTTCCGCGAGCTGCACGGAACACCAATCTTTTGTAAGAACAATACAGCTGTAGCGGCGGATTATTTCATTGCGAAGTTTGTGGTGTGTGTGTGTGTGTCGCGTGACTCGAACTGCCCAGGACGGGTTCTGGTCCGTAAATTATTCGCACAGTAATTACCGACCGATACCGTAGGTAATCTTCGTGTGTGCAAAATGCATTATTTGATCATTTGACGATGTCTGTCACCAAAACAGAATGGAACACCGATGGAGAAAAATGGTTAATAATCAATCAAAAATTGTGTTGAATAAAATATATTTTTTTATCGTCGGGAAATGTTTACTCGCGTGAGCGTGTTTTGCTTGTTTGGAAAACTTTTTATACTGATTGGCTTATTTGATCAATAGTTTACAACTGTCCCGATATTTAATTAAAGCCAAATAATTAATACATTACCATCAATCAAACCCTCGTTCCGAACAAATGCAACTCGACCAAAAGCGTACGCAGTAATGATTATGCTTTGCCGGTTTTAATTGTTTTCTATATTTATTCAGCACATGCGTTCATGTTCTGTGCTGCACAACAACAAAAAACATGTTTATTCATGCAAAACCATTCATGTGCTCTGTTGTGTTGTGCATAATATTGAATGTGTGCATCAGCAGCAAGTGCGTGCGTTGTAACGCACACGCTGATTAAAGCTGCGAGCCGCGAAAATCTATGCCGGGTGCAGTACGACCGTGTGTGGAGGGAATTTAGGGTGTGTTTGGGAATGAGGTGATGCTCTGTTCAAACAAACGAAATGATCAGCAAACGGTAACTTGATTGTTGCCAATTTTGAGTTTTTCTGTTTCTTTGCCCATCACATCGGGATGATTGTATGCGTACGCCTAATGAAGCGTGCGCATTTGAAGGCGATTAAAAGAAATCCATTTGTTCGATGTTGCAGCGCGTTACAATGTACGTACAAGTAGCCGATGGGCCTAGCAAACAAAAAAAAAGGTGTGAATTCGGTCGGCCCACTTACCGCCCGCAAGGAGATTGATTTTACTCGTTTGTTAGATTAAGAGTGAAAATGTATTTTAGCTGCAATCGTGCGCCAGTTTACTGGTAGCTTCCGTTTGCAAATCCTCTAGTTAAATATCGATTTTGACATGGCCAACCGTGTAATAATGTTCGTTCGCATAGAATGCGTTTGAATAGCACCGCCGGACGTGTTGACGGCCCAAGGTGCAACGCGCCTTGTAGAAGAGATTGAAACTAAAAAATAAATACTAAAACACAAGAAAGGGAGAGGGAAAGGGAGAGCGAGAAACATACATCATACACATCTTGACCCGCGAAGGACGACTTGCATAATGATGTGTAACACAACAAAAAAGGAGGTTTTTATTTTTTGTGTTGGCGTACAACTGCAACACTCTCGTGTATCGCATCATTACACCATGCCTTTAATTGGGGTGCTGCCGCTCTGTTATCTAAATATTGTGCTATTTGGTGGCCAATTTTCGCACGCACAGCTCCACGCCAATCGAAGGCGGCGTGTCCTGCACAATGCGCGCCCCTTCGCCCGCGTTTGTTTATACGTTTAATTAAACAAGTAAAAAGGCCGTACCGCACAGACGCGAAACGGTACGGCAAGCTCCGGCTCCGGAAAACCAATATCAAATCAATTAGAAAATCATCCATCATTCACGGTTCGCGGGGCGCTTGATTAGTTTGACAGCTTTTCACGGCTCCGGGTATGTGCGGTGGTGGTGTGCGCGTGAAACACGAGCGCCTTGGGGCGTGCGGACGTGTGTGTGAGGGTGGTGACGGGCAAATGCACATTTCGGTGCGTTTTGGTGCAGCGACGCGCAAAGGTGTTAATATTATGATGGATGTGGAGGCATTGTGCAGAGGGGGAGGAGGAAGGGAAAGGGGTATATAGGGGTGTTGAAGGGTGGTTGGCATGCGATCACGCGATCTGCATCGTTTGACAGGTGAGAAGATCGTTGGTAAATGTAGGCAAACCGGTTTTTGACTTGCTTTTCCGAAAGTTTTAAAATATATATGTTTTTTTTAATTTTTTCTTCTACATAAAATTCATGTTATTATTTCTGCCCAAAAAATATGCTCGTTTAAAATTCGTAAAGAGCTGCCGAATTGAGGAGAAGTTTCCTGATTGATAGATCAGTATTCTTTTAATGCTCGATAGTCTAACTCTACCGTTGGATGTGAACAGCTGAATCGTTAGGCGCGTTAACAAAAATCAGGTTTTTTAACCGTCATGGGTTCGAATCTATCTTCGAAAGATTTATCATTTGAAGACATATTTTTCTGATAAACAGCCTTCCATAAGACTAATCGAACAAAAACTTCTTCGTGAAGAAGAAAAGTAGCTAAAAAGAAGTGAAATAATTGGGTCTCTTTCAATTTGAATGTTCTTCTCTTGCTTTTAATTATACAACGTCTTGTTGGTTACTGTTTGTAAGATTACATAGATATTTCGCTAAAAAAGTACACAAAACAGTACGTATTTTTTGAATTTAGCCACCCAAGACGATATGAGAGCAGCGCATAGCCTTTTTTTTAAGTGAAAAAAAACTCGCTACCACTTAACTATCAGCGCGGCAAAATTTGTCTTCCACATCTCGGAGCTGATTTATACCCACCGTCGATGGCAAAATTACAAGCCGCCATTGCATCTCGCATCCTGGACATGCGGACATGCGTTGTAACGCGCTCCTAAGCTGACAGATATCCAAACGCGCAAGATGCGAAGTGTGTGTGAGCTGCATGCGCACAGCCACCGGTTCCCTCACTCACTTCCGGCCAGTCTCCGGTTGCCGTAGGGTCCGCTTCCTGTCCTGGCGGTGCAAGCTACAATGGAGAACCACACAGTGTACAAATGGTAAATCCGCACGTAAGGTGCACCCAGGACGTAACCTTGTATAGGGGAAAAAAAACTGGATTGAGGTGTTGCTGGATGTTGCAACCAGGCAGCGACGCGCCTCTTCTGCTCAGGAACGATCGTGTGTTTTTTTTTGTTGCTTTCCCACCCCATCCCCCCGGACAAGTGACGTGGTGATTGTCGGGTCTGTACACTCAAACGAAGCAAATAAGTTTCTGGTCTCGCTCTCGCCGTTCCTACCTGGCTTGGCTTCTCTGACTCGCTAATAAATTCCTCTGTCACAAGTTTATGACAGCGATCGGTTAATTCCTACCTTTTTCCCGCGCGCTCGCTCGCCCTGTCCCTTCGAGCGGGGAAGGAACTATAAATTTCTACCGTTCTTGCTCACTCGCACCCCCATCACCCCCTCCCTCCCTTCCACCATTCCGCTGGGGGTTTAATCTGTGGCACGGCCCTGAAAGCAGCCGCTAAGCATGTAAAGCGATCGCATTTAATCTCGATCATGCCAGCCCAGACTTAAAACCTCCGATCCGCGAAGAGCAGCCAGGTGAGGCGGGGTGAGGGAAAACGTTGGCGGATTTAGTGTCGGTACGTTTGAGATTGACACAGGTGAAGGGATCTTCGTGAATATCGCATCCTCCAACGTCGCCGTGTGTTTTGCAACGGTGCGGAGTCGCGAACGGTGTCTTCGTGGAGGAAATCCGTGCAAATATATCTGGTCCACCATAGCACCATGCCGTGCGCGGGAGAGGGTTCGTTGCGTAATGATATGGTGCACACACACACACCGCGGATATATGTTTCCCTTTGCGTCTGTCGACAGCGCGCTTGTCCACGGATCACAAATCGCACACGGGGAACGTGTGAATGTGGTTTCTTCATCCGCGTACAAGGTCCCGACGAAGCCGCCGCCGCCGCCACCGTCACATATGTCACAAAATTAAGGGCACGTACGCGCGTGAAGTATTACTTCGGATGCCAACCAAACACTTCGCGGCCGTGTTGCTGGCAGGTTCTGTGTGTGTGCCGCTTATTTGCCGACGTTCGATAATTACCTCATCAATTCAGAATTGTGGACACACGCGGTTGTGGTGTGTCCGTCCTTTTCCTGCACCACAATCAACACAAGCCGTTCCTACAAGACACCCAGGACACGTCTAGGATCTAGCTGTCCGCTGGTCAATAAATCACCCGAGTCGGACGGGGGGACAATTAGTCCGGGTTTTTTTTTCTCTACAGCGCGACCAGTGAAGGTGGGCATACGCGATGTTGAGAGACACCGAACCTAATGAATCTTGATGGAAGCATGTCGATCGTTGTTTAAAGATTAGCGCGGAGCAAGTACGGGACCACCGCCGTCGCGCGTGTGTGGATATCGGTTCGCATGGATCGCTCGGTGAGTTCCTGTCCTCCAGTCGCCGTCGCCACCTCGCCGCGGACACTAAAGCCTGCGCCAATTCGTGGCAATTAGCAGTACTCTCGGTTCGGCGAAACACATCAGCGCGACCTCCTCAGCGCGCGCGCACCGACTTTGTACCACAAATAAACACCCGACTGCGCGCGGGAGGGAATATTTAAGGCAACCTCCCCACCCGCGTGCAGTGTGCCTGCCGGCGACAGACGAACCGGGCACGGAACGAAATCGCCGTGTGGAACAACCTCTATTTGCATGCAAATGAATGCTCCGCTGTTCCTGGGTTGCACATCGAGCAGTCGTACTGATTTCCTCGCCTCTCGCGGCTAATCGATAATCTGCGGGATTAATTCTTCTTAAGCGGTGCTGGTGGTGTACGTTGCAAAGGGTCACGTCGATAACTAATAGTGTAGCAAATGATCAATGGATCTACCCTTCTGGTACGTGATCAGGCAGGTTCTCAGCCGCAGCGAGAACTAGACCGCACGCTTCGTCAACGCTTTTCGCAAACGGTCGAGGAATCGATTGTCATTTTGTTGCCATGGTTGCTCCCCACTGCTACTGGTGCAGTGTACGGCGTTTCTGTTCCAGCACAGCTGTATATAATTGCTCCCAACCCCACTGCCGACCCTCACTTCGGTCGAGAAGGGAAGCATTTTGGTGGACGTTTCGATCGAATATGATCAGCAGCGAGTGCGAGCGTGCGCTCGAGCGCGTGCTTAACTAACTGGGTGTGCCATGGATTGGTTGAGTAGTCAGGTTTGGTGAGGTGTACCTCCTACAAATGGCAGATAATCACACGGCTCGGGCTCTTCCTCCCGCCGGTGTGGTGAAATATGATGAATTACCTCCCGGGAAGTGCATAAATAATCTATGAATAATATTTAATTTTCTGCATTATTGCTGTGGTGCGAGCCTTATAATTCAACCCCAATTATGGGCCGGGTGTTTAGACCAGCTGGGTCCCCGGGCCCTGCGTGTGCTCGGGCTGCGTCTGTCAATAGAACGGGAATGACTGGTTTCAGGTGTAATGTGTCTCGCGGGTGTTTTCAAGCTAAATCGTCACGTTGGGCGAACGGATGGTCAAAAATAACAATTTAGAAATTTTGTCGTTTTTTCATTGCTAAGCGATTTAAAACAGTTCTATAGGAAAAATAAATCATGAGCGGGGGAAATTTCGGAGAAACGTTTAAAATTAAAATATGGTCATGGGCAATCAAACTGTTGTCGGTTCTTCGAATCCTACCGCTGTGAGTGTTATATTGAATATGTGTTGTTTTTTTTTCTTTTAAGCTATACATGCAACAGTGCGTTAGGAATGTTCCCATAGAGTCTTCAGCTTATGATTTAAAATGAAAAAATACTGTGTATGAAAAACTCTAACTCTGCTTATTACCTCTAATTACATTTATATTTAATCTCCAACTACTTTTTGTTCTAAGACTTCTCCACTGTTCAATTTTCGATAGTACAAAAGCCGACCATAAATATGATCTACTACGATCCTGCTGCGCGTGGTAAATCGGGCGATAGTTTACGGCCTGACGATAATTTGCTCTTCCGCACACTTCGCCAACCGCCAAGATCTAGCCTGGAAAGGTGCGAAAATCTCCTGCATCACGGTCAACGCCAACATCGCCAACATCGCTCCGGTTCGGTTGCGTTAATTTAGTACAACCGATGATTTAGTGCAGCGGTTTGTGTCCATAACGCACACATCCAGATGCCGGTGGCTCATTAGGAGCGGACGTTAGTGTTTAAGTAGCACAGGCAGACACTGCTTCCGCCCAGTGTCCACTACATCAGAAGCGTTTTTAATCCCTTCGCGACCTGCCGTTTCGTTCGCTGCTGCTGTTGCTGCATTTCTTTAGCTCACAATCGGCGGCGAGCGCATTTCGGATTGGGCCGAGAGCTGTTTGGAGATCTCTCTAATGGGATCATGTCGACTTTGCGTAATTAATTGCGGGTTCGTTTAACGACGAGCTCCTGCTACTCGCCGTCGCAGTCAGTGAACGAATCGTTTCTGGTGGTGGGCGTCGCGATCGTGTCTCGTGTCACTTACGGCGAGATTAACATTAATTCCAGTGCAATACGTATGTATTGCGTGCGTGACTGTAAAAGGGCCTGTTTTGCGTCCCGTGTGGGTCAATATTATTGCTTATCATACGAGTATCAAGCGTTTTGATCCGGTGTTCCCTAATCCTATTGGAGTTGATTTTATTTTTTTCGTTAGTAAATCCATGTTTCACTTGTCTGCTTGAGTGGCATTATCCTGTTGTAACATCGAAACATCGCTTCGGCGCTTGGTGCCTGCGGTCCAGAGTGTTTTTTGCGCTTTGTACTCAGTCCGCCAACTTTGTAACCAATCCAATTAGAATGGATTTGGGTCAGCGAGTTGAAAAAATCTCATCGATTACATACCTGATTGTCACATGCTCCATCGAGTGGGATCGTATATCTGTGTTGTATCAAAGCGATCACGAAATTTCATGTCCTACTCTCTCTCACTCTCTAGTCGAGGTTTTGTCCATGTTTTTGGTTGTTCTTCTCAACATACGTTCATTCTACCTACTCTTCCAACACGCAATGATAGTGAAATTAAAATTAAAACCCGAGAAATGGTCACAAAAACACAGATACAAACCCAAATCGACACACCGCCGAGCCAGCAGACGGTGTGGAGGACGCAGGGGAACGGGCGGAGTTATCGTCCAACTTAATCAAGATCTCATTAGAACATGGCGTCATTACTGGCGCAAAGGTGGCAAAGGTTTCCGCCGGTCCGCGCGCTCGGATGCATTAGCAATGCGATCGTAATCGTTCGTTTCGCTGTAAATTATGCATCATTATTTTGTTGCAGCAAACCCCATTCCCCCCATTCGCTCCATTCCGACGCCTCGCCTCTTTTTCGAGCCAACCAGCAGCAACGCTCCCCGAACACGAAGCAAATCTCTGTGCTGTGGGTGGCAAAGGGGCGATAGTTGTTGTAAAAAGGGGTCTGTGGTGTGTCCCCCGCGATGCAGTAGTTGAATTTGAATATTCATTTAGTGCTCTTTTTGTCTACGCTTTTCACGTACGAAAACGGGTTCACTACGGCTGGCTAGCGGAGCAGCAGCAGCAGCAGCACTATCTTATTGATCGTGATGGAGCGCATCCTTTTGTGAGGATCTCTCCTCTAGCAGCAGAGATTTTCTTTTAAAAAAAAATGCACTGATTTTAATTACAAAAAAATTACTCATATTCTATATTTAACTTTCATAATGGTGTCTCCACTCCTTGCGAACCGCTCGTGATTCTGAAGCGTTTCTCAAACTTGTTAGAATTACACTTAGCGTCGGTGATGAAAATGGAGGAGAAATTGAGTAATTATTACGTCCTTTTCATCGCACACCTTCTCCTCACGGCACCGACACGGCTGCAGTGTGTAAATTATTTAACACGACATCGGAAAGCAAAAACAAAAAAAAGTTGAAGAACGCCAAGAAAAGGCCACCGGAGAAGGCGGTTCATTAACCTCACGAGATACCTCTCCTGGCGTCCTCCGTCCGGTCAACACTTTCCAGCGCCATGCCGATGAGAGATGCAGTCCATAGTTCGGTCCGAGACCTATTGGCAAACCGCGTTGAGCACTTGGTTTTGTAGTGCTTCATCATCGTGTCAGTTCCGCAAAAATATACTTCTTACGAACAGCAACAACGCCCAGGATGAGTCACTGGCAGGCAGCAAGCGATCCCATCGTGACAGATTGTTTATCCATTGCAATAATTACAAATTGCAATAAATAATGTCTTGTCGCGATGAAAACAACACAGCAACAGTTATTAGTGTTTTTTCATCGCCTCTGCCACCTAGCTACTGCCTACAGCGGTTTGCAGCAGCAGGAATATAGCTTCAAAACGGATCATATTAATAGTTTTACACTGGCCATCCTCGCAGGCGATCGAAATACCGTGCCGTGGCGGAGAATATTGCAAAACGGTTGCACTGTTTACATTTGCCTTCTGCCCAACCATTGATCATTTTAAAAAATGCTTCACAACAAATATATTATTTGTCAGCTCCATATTTTATTTTCTGGAACCACGATAGGAAATTTTCTTTCTCCATTTAGATGCGATGCGATGAGAATTATTATGACGATAATTGCATTGCATAATTCAAACACTCCAGTTTCTAGTGCGTGTGAGACATTGTTTGTTCCCTATCTTTGCATATATACAAATATGTAGCTTATGTTATCAAGCGACGCGCCAGATGGGATCATTATTTAGATCGTAACGGGTAGAAGCGCCATTAGAATGCGATTTGTATTTCAACGGGACGCACCGCGGCGCCGTTTGACGTAGGTTAATCTCCTGCGTAGACTTCGAATGTCTGTAGGTTCGATTTATTTCGCGTCTGAGGTGCCTCTATCAAAATGATGGAATCTCCTGATAAAGTTCGCACTTTGTTGTTTTTTTTTCAACCACATAGAACGCTTTTTACCCCTTGCTAACGTTGCGTAATTCCTATTGAAGGTTACTTCACCGATTGCTGCCAGTTAAATCACCTTAAAGAGCTCTCCCAGTCGGTGGGTTCGAACGTGAGAAGATGTATCAACAAATTGTAATAAAAACCCTGGAAACGAGTTTTCAATTTATAGATGACAAAGTCGTAAAAAGTTTTTTGTACCAAACGCGATAGCCTTATGTTTATTTTTCCCAGCACCTCTCCCCGATCGTTTCTGCCGAGCGTTGTGCTGCCGAGTGTCGCATTAAAACAAAGCAAATTTCGCGACCCCCATGGGGGGGAGGGGGGGGGCGGTTGTCGTTTCTGGAGAACAATCGAAAGCCATTAAATTATTTCTCCTCATTTTAATCGGTTTCAGCGAAATTGTCTTCCGCGTACGCCAACGATTCCTCGCGCGCGGTGCAGGCAGTATCGATCCTTCCTCTGCTTCTGCGCCGGCAAGATCGTAAAAAATAACACGCACAGATACCGATCATAAAAGCAGCCGAATCCGCGATTCAACTCCGAACGCGGGGGTTGATCCCGCTTCAACATTGTCGCGTGATGCAGCAGGCGAATACAATGGCAGTGGTACATATCATGGTGCGTTTCCTGTCCTGGGTCTGGATATGTTGCTGCGATTGAATTTTATTTTCCTTCTCTTTCTCTTTTTTTCTCTCTCTCACCGTTGCTTTGTAGCTTGATATGAGACTTAGGTGGGGAGGTCGGCCGTTTCTTCCGTAGGGTTTGAGAAGAAAAAAATATCCAAACCTAAGCGGTTGGTGTAAGAATAAGAAACACTCGATTGCGCATAGAAAACAATCGTAATTGGTGGTGGCGTTTGATTGGCAATGATTGTCAAGTCGCCTCGTGCCGGCCCCGTGTTTGTGATTGTGTGCACCTGAGAGCATAAATTGTGCATGAAGGTTTCGATAGAAAATGTACCTCTTCTGTGTAGCAGCAGACCCGGGCCGTTTACAATGTTTTCAATTAATTGCAATCCAGCGCCGCGAGCTGCCATTGACAACGGGCCATGTTTAAAAGGGGGCGAAGGGGATAGGAGACACAGGGGGGGGGGGGGCTGGGGTAGGGGTTATATGTTTTCACATTTTTCTGGGTCGACAACTCTTGTCCATTTTCGCGGGCCGCGCGAGTACGCCGCTAACCCCTAACGACCGAATTGCGTGCCAAAAATCGTGCCAATCGTAGTAAACGAGCTTTACGGTGTTGTTTCGGATGTTCTAACCACCCTACCCGTGTGGGCTCCGGCTCGGGAGGGAAGGGATGGTTGTGTATAACAAACAGCTAAAAGCCTCCCCGGGCTGCGTGAGAAGCTTTCACACCTTCCTCAAGACGCGCGCTTCTCGCACCGTTGTTTGCGGGCGTACATATCGTCAATGTTACGGTTCGCTTGCATGCAGGATGACCTTCCACCTTCGCTTCGGGTTGCGTCCGACTTATAGTCCTACGTCAGGTTCGCGCCAGTGACCGTTCCATTCCAACCGTGTTTTCTAGTGGGAGGGGGTGATGCGTAATATGTGCGTTTTCCCCTTCGCGGCCCTGCGAAGCGAACGGTTTTTCGCGTATGCGTGCACTAACGGGCAAAGGCAAGCCCGGTGGAATGACACGTTTTGTGTGTTACCGTTCAGTTCGCAGAATTTCCCGCTGATTAGGCCCGCAAAAATGTAAATACGCAGGGGTGATAAAACTTTCCGAATCTTCCCGAGCACACGTGCACTGCTCCTCTCGATATGGACTTTGTTGAAACTGCAAATATCATTTGGTGATTTTTGCTCTCTCTTGCAAAGTAAACGCTTTTGTGCGAGCAGGAAACGTTAGCGAACTATTATGGGTTTTTATTTTGATTCTATTCTTCTCTTTTGCCAAAACTTTAGTGTCCAAATTTCTTTATATCGCACGTTCTGTAAAGAACCATGGAAGAAAATGTCATTTAACCTACTTTGGTATGAGATAGTTGACTCGTTTTATTTTTCTTCTTTCTCGTTAAAAGAAAAATATATTTAATCACGTACGTTTCACTAAACCAATCGAAATTAACAAAATAAAATTTGATTTATCAATTGTGTAAATAAAACGACACATTCTCTTTGAAATAATATTTAACATGAATTTCAATCCCCTGTTCAATCATAGCCGCATATATTTTAATAAAACTAAAATGCTTTATGAGTACAGTGAAAGAACTTTTCTGTAACAAATTCTACACTTGTCGCTTGCGTAACAATATATTGGATAAATTATGGAAACCAACACACATCTCAGCTCGATACAATAAATCAATCATTTTATTGGTCGCTAGTTGCCACTATCTCAGTGGCTGATTATTCGGTCGTTCGTTTTCTGTCTGGTTCTGTCCGTGTCATCGCCCGTATAGCAGCAGCGTCTAGTAATTCGACAATTCGTATTCGCGAGTGGGCGGGTGGTGGGTAAAGCGAGTTTTATTGACCACGTTGTCGTCGTGCGCTCGCTCGCTCGCGCAAAGGTTCACCCGCGGGTTCAATACATTAGGATGGGTTTGCGAAAAAGAAAAAACACCAACACACACACACACACGCACATACACAAACAAAAGCGATCTATTCACTCCCACCACCTCTGCACAACCGTCAAACGGAGAGAGATGCTTAAAACAATACGATTTTTTTCGGGTTCAATGTTCGATCTACTGTGTGCCCGCCCTTCCGCTCACCCATGTGCACAAAATTTATGATCGTTTTCCATAATGAAACCGTTTGGGGAGGAAATTTATTGCCCAATATCTGATAAATCGTTCAATGGCAGCAATCATCCCTCCCTCCCCCGGACGATGGTCGCCGTCTGAAGCGCATCAACACTTGAACGCGTCCCTCAAGTGTCACTTCACGCGTGTGTTGGTGAATTTATTCACCAGCTAGACTAGACCAGACAGAGCTCCTTGCGTTAAAATTGAAATTTTATTCCACTTTGATGCGCGCGCGCGCGCCATTGCCCACAATGCAGTTTGGCAGTGCATTTTTATATATGCAAAACCATGTGTTTGGTGTATGTTTGTACTCATGTTTCTTTTTTCTTTCTTCTCTGTTCTCATTCTCACAGGTACGTACTGAAGGCAAGACACGAACAAGACGCGGGCAGAGTATTCTATGGTACGCGGCGTGCGATTACTGCAACCCTGCTCCCTAAACGAGGGATCGTAAAAATCGAACAGTCCGGTGTCCGGCAAATCCAAAGGTTCACGACAGTGCCCGAGGACGAACGGAGGTCATAAACTTGCAATTTCATTAGTGTGGTGCCTCTGAAACATGGGGCCATTCATTAAGCGGCGCTGTATCGTGAGATGCAAATTAATCCCAAAAGTAGTATTTGAATGCTTAATTTTTATTAATTTATCAGGTGAACGTTTTAACATGTTTGCACGGTTTTTAACACTTTACTTATCATGTTAGCCCGATCAGGCTATTTTTAAATTATAAACGTGCGTCTAGACCACCATGGACCCACTCGAATTATTTGTTGAACCGAACCGGTCGCTGCTGAATATTTCCTGTGCTTTCGTTATTTAAATGCGAATTAACGTCACAGTTAATTGCAAGTAAAATCCAATGCCTTCGATCTCAGCAAACTCGAACCTCGATGTGTAAAGATGCAAATCAGCGCGACCGAAAGTGCACCTAGTGCGCACAAATGGTTAAAGCGTATTATACACGTTTTAAAATCATTTAAAAACCCCGACTTTGCGCATGACATAGATGACTATTTACGATTGCCGCAATCGGACGCTATCTTGTTTAACCTGCTGGTTTATGTCACAGAAATGTTAAGTAGGTGCGTTTTGTGACACCTTTTTGATATTTTATTGAATCGGAAGAAGCACAGCAAAGCGATCGTTTCCGGTTAATTTATGGACGTGTAGAATATGTCACATTACCGGTGTTTGAGGTGTTAATTTTGATTCGCTTTAATGGTAATCGAGTGCTTGTAGCTCTTGGAAGGGGGACAGCACGTTGAACACCATCAGTTGTTGCGATATGCAAATTCATCTCACCGCAGCAGCACCACCGTTCACTAAGCGATCTTGAACACTTGCGGTACTTAGGATACGGTACCATGAGCAGCTGATTCATCTTAGGCCCCGCACATGAATCCTTGTCCGAGAGGTAATAGTAGACATGTTGGCTGTCAGAAGAGACGCGCCCGTGCAGCCACCGTGCAAACGCTCGTCCCGATCGGGAAGGAAGTCCGAGGTCAGGGTACGTCCACTTACAGCCATGAGAGCATGATTTATGTAGACGCTCTCGCTCGCATAAAAACTCACACCCCGTACCGGAACAGGGCGCCCTCGCCCGGATGCAGGTGGAAAGGTGGTTCGATTACAGCACCGTTGAACTTGAACCGATCAAAACTCGAGTCGAAAGGAAAGGAGAGCCCCTTCACGGTATGTTTGGGCGCAGCTCCGTACTCGATAAAGCATCACTGCTGGATTGCCCTAGTGCAAAAATGGGTGGTATAAAACCACGAGCGGGGTAAGGTGTGTAACAGCCGAGCGCGCTAATGCTATGATTTATGGCGCTTACGTTTTTGATCGTTAGCATCAGCAGCAGCAGCAGCGTCGTCCACAACACACACACACACACACACTTACACTGTATGGCTACACATATCTGACTCTAAACGCCACTTGAACAAAACCGGTGGAAGGGTTTTCTGCATTAGATAATATTGCAGATATATGAGGGCCATGGCCTCGGTTGGGAACGAACCAGGGCGAGACTCGCTACCACCGCGGGGGCCAAAGATTGATGTTCGTTTTATGCTCCAAATAACCGGTGCAGCCGCAGCGTAATGTGCACAGCTTCCTCCAGCGTAGTTCGTCGGACGACGCACCCGTAGGTCAAGATTTCAACGATGATGGACGCTTTTTTAAGCGTTAGAAGAAGCGCGCTGGCTCCCTCTCGTGTGTGTGTGTGTGTGTGTGTGTGCTGTGACGGGTGAAATGTAAATCAGTTTGTCTGCTGCTGCTAGAAGTGTGTATGTGTGTTGGCAGTTCTAGTGCAACTGCTAGGTGGCCAGGTGAATGATGCATCTTTCACCTCCCGGTCGTGTTGGGTGAGCGGTGCATTTTGCATGTTATTTTATTGCCCGACGGGTTCAGGTTTGATTAAAAAGGTGGAAATACCTTTCGGAAGAACGACGAGAGGCATACATAGAATGGTCGCTGCAAAGTTGTTGGCGTACAAAATGATGTTGCCATAATCATCTAAACTATTAATCATATCAATTTTTTTCTTTCGAAAAAATCATATTTAAGATTTTAGCAAAATGCTCGAACAGTGGGCTCAAGATTTCATTTTCGATTTTTTTTCTATCTTAAAGCCATAATTTCAACTGATTTGAACCCGTTTCAACTGAATTTTGCTTTCGAGTAGGTCTTATACAAATACAAACAATAATATAATTTTCATTATCGCCTTCAATTTGTGCAGCGCCATCTTCTAGTGAGTTGTTAAACTACTTTTTTATTTTTCTCGAGAATCTCATCAATATCAAGTTTTACAAACCTCTGATATCTTTTTCATCTATGTCTTAAATATTTATGATAAAGGAAAAAATTATATTGGTATTTTCATTGGGTTTCATAGTGATCGTTTCCACTTTCTAAGGACAATATGGTATAATAATGATCGTCAAAACCTGCTGTTCATGCGAGCCATCGCTTCTTTCTACTAGCCAGTACCCGTTCGTGCCCATAGATTCGCATAGTGAATTTAGATTTGTCGATAAAATCTCGAGATTATAAACCCGCGAACACGCCCGCTCTCTGTCTGGTTGTGTCGCGGCAATTTCTTAGCTTTGTTTTTACCTCTTGCACAAAGAAACGGCGCGACTTGAGCTCCACAACTCCAAACAAGACTCGCCGTAAGGATAAAAGCCGACGGGACGCTTTAAGATGACACCAGGCAGACACAATCGGTGGTGGCGTATGGTTTGGATGCACCATCGTTGTTGGGACACTCAATGATTTGTAATCCGGGCCTTGAGTATGCTGATGAGCTGGACACGAGGGGGGTTCGGCTACTTAATTGAACATTCCACCATTCACTGTCAACCTCACCACCGGACACGGGAAGGAAAAGTTTTGCGGTTTTTCGCCGGTGCCTATGTTTACCACAAAAGTGCACCAGCAGCATCAGATCGCGCTCTGCTCTTCTACCCGTCAGAGCCATCTTCGCAAACCCGTGATCACGAGCGTATAACAATAATAAAATAAATTACACGATCAAACACATTCACCTGCAGCAGCACTGGCGGACGAACGTCGCACCGTCTAACGAACGCGAAACATGAGCAGAGGGAACGAACGTCCTCCTCGTGGTACTTTTCCACCGCCTCACAACACACCATCCTTCGGGGGTTTCGCGTCTCTTTTGCACGTTGCCCATCTGGAAATCTCCGCACAGCTCGGAAAGCTTGTTGTGATGCTCTTCTGAGACGAAGCGGTGGTTGATCGCTACGGACGGCGACTCGTTGGTCAGTTTTGTGCAGCAAACGAGCTCTTCGAAACGACACATACCGCGAGGTCGAAAGTGCATTTTCGGCTCGCTAGCCCGATACCCTCATTGGCTTGAAACAGAACCAATATTTGGATGTGCGCTTTTGCGATGATGACGATGAGAATGATTGCCTTAACTTCATTACAATCTCACAAAACTAAATGGTGAAAAATGTCACCGGAAAGTGCATTCGGGTGGATATTTTTTTTCTTCTGTGTGTCTTGTTGTGTGTGCGCTCACTCGCACACTCTGATTATAATCACTCGTAATGGGTCACTTTAATGGTCCGCTGATTGCGTCCAGCGAGAGCCGGCAAAGCAATTAAATTGTGTCCTTTAAAAGCGACCCATAAGGGGGAAAGGAAGGAAGAAAAGCTCGGAAATAGGGGGCCCACCGAGTAACCGTTTTTGTTATTTTACTTCATTTTATTTGCTTCCTTTTTCTTTCCGTTGTTAAATTAAGTGAAATAATGAAGTTTCTCACGATGTGAATACATTCGAAAAGCTTCTTTTTTTTTGAGCCACGATGATGGTTTGAAATAATCAAAAATCGATTGTATGATTGAAAACTATCATCTCCCGGTTTCGAGCATCGCCACCAGAACTATTTCATTTATCTTATCCGGAATCCAATTTCCTAACTTCCCCTCCCGCCCCCTTTCCGCCATTCTTTGACTGCCGAATTTCTTTTATGTTCTGCCAACAATACGGAATGGCGTATGGAAAGAATTATGTATTTTGAGCCTCGCCGTGCACAATATCCGCTTTCATCGAGGTCTAATTGTCATTTCACTTCGGCCGGGCGTATCTCATTTTTCCAATTTTCTATTGCCGCCGCCATCGCCGCACCCGGGCGGTAATATTTCTCCTTCTACGACCAACCAGTTTCGTCTTACGTTTGCGCCGGGTGGCAGCGTGCTTAAAACGAACGATTATTCCCCCGCACGGTGCCACCCCATCAAGGGGGATGACATTGGCGATAAGATTCGCGATACTGGGTTCGCGATTCCGAGACCACCCCACTCGGTGTAGGTAGAGTTTGACGGATTTAGCGCTCCCGTCGGTCGAAATGATTGCGACCATCCGTCGAGCGATTGTATCGTTGCTTGACTCGTTTTCCCCAAGACTTTGGGCTCTCGGTGCTGGCGATCTTATTATTGGTATCGCAGCGAAAAGCAGTTAAGAACGAATTTTATGGCGCAATATAGGGGTGGAGTGAGTCTTACCGTTTCAGATAGAGAGAGAGAGAGAGAGAGAGAGATAAAAAAAAACGAATGAGAAATTTAGTGGAAAGACGCCCATAAAGAAAGGACCTAGCGTTTTTGTGCTGTGGGTCGTTGCGCATCGGACGCGAATTCCTACGTGAATTGGAACGAGTTTAGCGTTTGTTGGCTCCTATATAGATTGATTTAAGTTCGATATCTCCCATCCATGGTCAATTTCTTATTACTCAGGAGGATAAACATCGCCGTGCAGCGATCATCAAGGGCACGCCTTAATAGCAGGATAGATTTCTTCGCACCGTTCGTTCCCTCTCTCTCTCTCTCTCGCGGACCTAAACCTCGCTGCCTTTTACAGTGACCGCACTTGTGAGACATAGCACAAATCATACGTGTTATGCACACACTCTTTTGCACACCACACACTGCACATGGAGAGTCTGTCGATCGTAAAATCGATCGTCTTTGACCGCAGCACGATCAGTCTGGAAGAAGCATCCCTGCATGAAGCCATAAAAAGGATCCAACAAGTGTGGCGTGCCGAGAGGAGGTCGTACCTTATTATATATGATTTGATGGCCTTTAAATGCAAGTACCACAGATTGGGAGCATATCAAAAATCATATCACCTTCCAACGGGTCCACCATTCGTCCGCGAGAGTTCTGTTTGCATTGAATGCGGTCAGGGTTGGTAATCGCTCTAAAGACATGCATTTCGCACCTGAGGGTCGAGGTATTTTATGAAAATCTGGTGCGGTAAAACACTTACGAAGAACAGTAGAATTGCTTGTGCACAACCTCTTCCTTTCGCGATGATGCAATAAATGTTGCGCTTATAGAGTATGGCATATAACCATTGAGGTTGAGGACTGTTGTATCTGTTAGAAGCCGATATCTTGCGATGAAGATTTAGACAAAGAACATTTTCTTTCTACCTTAGATGCAAATTTTAGACGATGAAATTTTACGATCACAATTTGCGGCAGTAAAATAAAGGCTCTTTTTCCTCTGCTGCTTTCAAATGCCTCGAATACCTGCCGGTTGCATTGGATCCGTTCTGTATCTATCGAGAGGAGGGTACGAATGTATTGCAACACCTACCGCGATATGCATTCACATATTCTCTATGCTAGAAAAAAAAAATGGAAAGAAGTATTTTTTACACATTACATCCTTTACGCCAAACGCTTCTGGCCGTGTTTGGTCCGGCGGAGTTCGCGGCCACCGACCGGACTCTTATCATTTTCTCGAACGCGCACAAATTTATAGCCGGTAATTATTGGGTAACAAGCGTGGGTAACATCGGGGAACGGAAACCGACTGGAGCGGTCATTTGAATGTGTGGCGAGATGTAGGAGCATGGTGTAGCAAACAAAAAAAAAATGAAGAAGAATTTGAATGGAAAGACAACGCCGGGGAGAGTGTGTCCGTCCGTCAGCTGGTCAGCCATTTGTCGTTATGTTCCTCCCTGCCGGCGGTGTTGTCTGGTCAAATGGAAGGCAACGGATTCTTTGCATCCTTTCGAGAGAGAGATCCGGTGGCGGTGCAGTGAGTAGGTAGCTTCTTCGTTTCGTTCCGTTCGTGCGTGCGTGATGATGGGCTAGTCGTTATCGGTTTCCTTTTACAAAACGTAACGTGAAGAATGCAAATAACTACGCTAACCAACCCACGTCCCTCTGGGGTACGGAAAAAAGGCGATAAAAGCGGATTAAGGTGGTCTAGGAGATAAGCATCGCTTTGGTTGCTACGCTGAGTAGCGGCTAATAGTAATAGTTTTTTCAGGTATAGGGAAGAATTTAGCCGGTAAATATAATGTTTTAGCTTAGTGTGGATCTTGATTAAAACGTATAATATGTCGAATAATGCATCAGATTATATAAAAAATCTGTAAATGTTTTACCAAATTTACAAAAACAAAGTTGTTCATTCAAGGATGGTCAAAAAACGCCTTCCACTGCGACCTTCCCATTCCCCTCGCTCGCGCGATCGCTATTTACATCACAAAACCATAATTAACGATCAAATCTCGGACACACGCAAAAGCTGTTCAAATTTCGCGCTAGGACGTTGTCGACATGAATGCCTTCCCTCCTCTCCGTCTCTCGCAACTGTGTCATCCTTTTCTGAGGGGCTGGCTCGAAACGAATTTTACCCTTGTGGCGACCACGAGCAACACCTGACAGCTGACAGCAGAGGCAGAGTTGACAGCTGAGGAGATGACAGTAGAACGGAAGCAAGTACCATGCGGCTTCTCGAACCGAACGGCAACTGTTAACATCGTGCAGGAGAAAGTGATGATAAAAACGAATAAAAAAGAGTTTTCCCCGCTACGGAAAGCTAAACCCTTTTCTCCTCGGCGATGACAATGTTGCTGCTGCGGCCGAGGAAACGCTAAAGCCAGCGCGAGTGAGGAACGCACGAAACGACCGAACCGGTTTGTTTTCATGCGTTTTTTTTGTCTTCGGACATGTTGTGTGGATTTAAACTCGATATAAAATAAAACGGGCAAATCCGAAACGAAGGAACGAAGATAAAAAACCGAAGCAAACTGAAGGATGAGCCAAAAACCGTGTTTTTTTTTGTATGTATTTGCATCCCTCTCCCCTCGCTGTCTCCTCGTTTTGCCAAACGTCTAGCCAAACGTCTAGCCAAACTCCTGAGACAGGCACCAGACAGTTTGATAGAGTGGAAAATCTGCGCGCACTCCGGACATGCGATGCATGGCCGAAAAAAACCCCTTCCTTTGCGGTACGGTGAATTTTTTCGGGATGAAATGCCTCCGCAGGGTGCAAGCGCAGGGCTGGTTCTTTTCGCCTTGAAAAGACGCACAATATAGAAAGGTGAGGATATGTGCCTCAAGGGTGTGCTGGCATGGTGTCCAGTTTGGTTTCGCTTGCCTCGTCCATCCAGCAACCAGTCAGGCGGCCCAGGGGTGAAGATAAATTACCGTGTGACGGATGGATTAGCGCATGAGGCGAATGATTTTCGGATGGTTTTTGGTGAGCGATGCATCTTGTCTTCGTTGCGTCGTTACATTGTTGAGCCCAAGCCTGCAGACGGGAGCCTGAAGGTTAAAGCAATGCACGATACGTTCGTGCTTATTTGCATAAGGATTGAATAAATGATTTGTTTTCCGTTTGAGGTTGAAATATGATTTTCTGTTTACAAATTCTTGCTTCCCATTTTGGGTGCATATTTTATGATTATTTTTTCGATTCATGAATAGTTTGACAGGAGCTGAAATATTTTCACAGCTTTAGTTCTGCCTTAAGGGTTTTCTAAAAAAAAAAAAAAAATCAAGCGAACTTTACAAAACCGTTCTCAACATTTTAGCTCGCCTGTGCCTGATGCAAGCCAAAATACCGGCCTAAGATATCCGCAGCTGAGCTCGTTGGTCAATATTTATAGGCATTTAGAAACAATAGACCGAAAGAAGCGACGCAAAACGAAAACATCAAATCAAATAACATAAACACGGCCCGACCACCTCTCAAACTGCTGCGCTTTGGCTAAAATGGTGCAATCGTCGTCCGGTGGTGGACATCCTCACGGTCCATTGCACAGAGCTGCTGCCTACATTGTTCCGTGGCAAAGGCAGCAGAAAAAAGAAGGCCGTTCGCTTAGTTAGTTGGCAGAAAAAGGTTCTAGAATCGGTGCAGTCTGCGTGGGTGGTCATCCGTGACTTCGGGTAGGGCTCCAAAAGGTCCGGGCGTCCGGCTCTCCACCAGATGCACTCGCAATAAGCAAAAAAAAACTTCGCATCCACGCGCGATCATTGCGAGTTGTGAATCCGCCTCGCAATCGGATTGCTGCGCACACACACACACGCGACAGATGGATTACCACATTGGCTTGTCTGTTCGCTAACGAGAGCGTGGTAAGATCGTTCGTGATCGGTGGATTTATCGAGCATAAATAATAAGCAAATTTATGTCAACTTCCCGCCCGGCAAGGGTTGATACGAAGTGCACTCCTTCTTATCCCACTAGCCTTAGGGAAGAGATGACAGTGATCACGCTTTCTTTCACCGTCCCCTCCTTCGCCCCAGTCAATAACATCAACCTTTTTTATCACTCGATCGCCCCAGAAATATTGCGGCAAAAGGAAATAGCAACGATCCTTCAACCCCGGTTTTCAGGGTTAGCCTTCAATTGCTCTTAGCGGTAGAAGAAAGTGGGAATAAGCCGTCTTTCCAAGTGCAGATGAAATTAAATAAATTAACAGCATGCGGCTGCGCCTGCGTCTTCGATCGCGTTTTTTATGACATTCATATGGACGTAGGTGGTGCGTGTGTGTGTTGTGTATGGATTGCTTTACTGATGAGCTCCTGTCAACTGCCGCTCCTTGTACGGTGCTTCTATAATTGATCACGTTTATTATTGCCGGGTGCGCGTCATCGAGGTGGAGCGATAATACCTTGAGGAGGATGCATTTTTTAGTCACCAGCCGTATGAAAGTTATTGAAGCAAAATTGAATTTCAGCATCATTTTTTGCTATTAGCTGATAGACATAATTTTCCAACTACGGATAATATTGTGCGTTTCCTCGTTTTGTTGTCATCTTTTTTATTTCATTTCAATATATTTTTATGTACTATAATCTATCAAAGATTGAACTGAGAAAAACAAATTGACCGATTTTCTTTGCTAGTCTTCCCATGAACATTTCGCGTCAAGCTTGCTCGGAGAATGATTAATATACCCCGAATAGAACTTTGTCTTCATCGTTCTTACCGGGGAAACAACCAGAAAAGAAAAAGAAAACAAAGAAAGATGCTCGTTACGCTAGCTTTTTGTTCGATAAGAAGGTCCTTGAACAAGCAGAAAAACAGAGAACCATAATCCTTCCATTGCGATCTCCCAGGCGAGATCTACGTCTCACCTGAACTTGTGATACAAAACTCACAAACAAAAAAATTGTTGGCTCAAAATCTCCTCTGCACTGGGAAGCACGAAAAGTTTTCTCCTTCCGTAGTGGTGTGGTGCACAATGTGTCTCAAGTTTTTTTTTACATTCAAAATGCTCCTTACAAAATTCGGGCCGGGTTCGAATGCGACGAGTGTTGTTCGGTGTTTTGGCAATGAATCATTTTCGTGTTTGGTGGTGTTAGCGGCGAGTTTCTTTGTTTTTTTATTGGCACTATTATTTTTCATTTTTCAAATGTTTTGGAAAAACAGAAGACAAAAATCTTGGGAAAAGTTTACTGGTATCGTATTTTTTTTTTAAATAAAAAAAATCAAATTATTTCTCTCTATTTCCTTGTATCATTCTGCACAAATAAAATAAACATGCGCACAGCAGTAAATAAACTGCTCGTATGCGATTTATCAACATTATTATGAGTGTACACAAACTGTACGCAAAAATTAGCTTTGTTTGTGGTGCGATGGGCAATTAGGTTCGCTTTTATTTGAGGCAAAAAAAATCAATTACCCTGTTACCGGGAGGATAATATTTACCTCGCTCTATTCCCAGCACGACGGGGCCGCATCAACATGTGCGTGTGTAAAGCAAGGTGCATCTAAAAAAAACGATGCTATGCAGCAAACACACGCGACTCGTGTACCGGGTGCTGCTGGGTCGTCTGTGGAACCGAGCGCGTTATAGTTTTATGACGCCGTTTTCCATTAAATTTATGTTCAATTTGTATTTACAGTTTAGCACGGACGCGCTGCATCCAACAGCGACGGTGGGTGCATTTTGGGTGCATCGACGAGAAGGCCGGTGACGGTGGAACCAATCGTTAAACTGTCACAAATCGACATTATCCTTTTTCGCCCAGCTGAGCCTCCCATTTCGCACGCCGAGCGGAGGGATACCGTAGCAAAATAGTTTGCGCACCGAAAACGGCTTTATGTGCGGCTGGGAAATAGATATCTGTCTCCCACCGGAGGCCTTTAAGGGGTTGGAAAATATATTACTGCCGGGAAACAGCGAGACAGCAGCAGGCCATCAACATAGACGTCTTTATGCGTGGAGCAAACTCATCCCGCGAGGGAAGTGCAAACTGGCAACCATGGCAAATACGACCAAACGAAACAATTCATAAATTCTTCATGAAAACTGCATTTTTATGGCAAAACGGACCCACCGTGCCGTGCGGAAATCATGCTCTTGTGTTCGTTTTTTATGTGTAGTTTTGTGTGTTACGTGTTGTTTTTCTTGTTGACATCGTTCGTCGGTTTCATCGTTTAGTATTTATGAAACTGTCACGTGAGCAGATTAAACGATAGTCCAATCAATTCACTGCTTGGTGGTAGCGTTTTTGGTGACTGGATATTTTCGAATTACGAGATAAATTACAATTTATATGTGATTTTTATTCTCATGAGTAAGAGGAAAAAAGGTAGACAGCTATGTCATTAAAAATATAATTATTTTTGTTACTTTCGTTACAAAAGCTAGGGAATCGTACAGTAAAATTGAATGCATTTCGAGTTTCAATTATCACTTTTAATAAAAAAAAAATCAATTCCATGAAGCTTCCTACGATTCCGTTGTTTTTCATGGCATGCTTGGACCGTACAGAATTTATTTCGTTATGGCTACACATCGGTTTTTGCACACCAACTACTACTACAATTCCCCACTATGTATAAACCATACTCGTTCCCGCTCTGACACTGCTAATCAACACTGTCATTCACTGGTGTGCCACCGTTACATTCTGATATTATTCACTTCGCTACGCTCCCAATCGGGCTCGGCGTCAGCGTGAAGAAACCCGGGAACTGAAATTAATTAAATTCCCATCCGTTCCCATCGCGATTCCTTCTTCTTTTCCGTGATCCCATCTCGATTTTCTTCTAACAAACAAACAAAAAAAAACTACATTGTGCATATTGCACGCCCGAACGTTCACCGAGCACAGCCACTGCTGCCAACACCCAAGCCTAAATGACTCCGCGACGTTTATGGGAATTTGATGTGACAGTTGCTGCCGACCCGATCCGACCCGAAATGGGTTGCTCTCGTTTGCGGCGGTGGGAGCACGCATTTGCCTTAAGGTTCAAGTGCATCGCACCCCCTCTTCCTTTATGAAAGATTCGCTGGTACGAGCAGCTTCGAGCTTCGTTCCATTGTGCCCCACGAAACCCGCGTCTCGTTCGGTATTTGACGGTGACATAAAGGTTGGACGAGCCTGGCTCGTCGTCGTCGACTACGCTAAGTGGACGATGGCACTTACCTCCCAGATGCCGATCTTTACGACCCTGGTACGGCAAGCCAGACACACGCCGCAAATGGCACTTTTGGGTTGAAGCGATTTTTATTGCACGGGCTAAAGCCTCGGCGATGGTTTTTCGAGCGTCTGCCGCTGAATGTCTGGACTTCGCGGTACGCTGCGACGGAAATTGGTATGCTGAGGGTTGCACCACGAAGCGAATGTTGTGGAGGCGTTCGGTGGAACCAAATACGCACGATTTTAATATGCAGATTAGTGACTAAATTGCGGTGCGGTTCGCGCTCGGAATGAATCAGTGCTCCGAGTGCTCGGCAGATTGAGTATGCATTAAAGTTTACGACTTCACCTTGCGTGATATGTCACGCAAAGCCATCCTGTCTACTGCAACTTTGTTGCAATTTGCTTCTGGTGCAGAGAGGATCCGTAATCCGAGACACGGTTCCTGGTCCCGTGTCTGTGAGCGTGTAAAAAGTCGCCCTAAAATCCCTCGGGCTCCTTACCCTGCACCAACGCCCCTGCGTGTCTGACGTTTCAATCGGCACAAGCGCAGGACGGAAATTAATATTCAACAGTCATGAAGCCGAAAGCAAACACACGAGACGAGACGATGGCACAAACGAGCGTCGGCGTCCTGGTAAACAATGTGACCGGGCGTGTCGTAGGCTTCCGTTCAAAAGGTGCCACATTTCGGTGGCCCATCGTGGGAACAACACAGTCAGTCGAAGGAAAATCGCGGTCCTGAGATTAGCTCGCGTCAACCCCGTCGCCCTTAAAGCGTAAGACCATGATCCTGGGATATCAGTTTTCCAACACTGGCCGCTGCTAGTCAAATCCATCTGTGTCCCAGCTCCATCTGCTCCCGGTGCTGGGTCCGCATGATTGACGGAAGCTAATTTTATGTGCATGTTAAGCCCGAAATGCGACGCGCATCAACCGTTTGTGCCTCTCTCTCTCTCTCTCTCTCTCTCTCTCTCTCTCTCTCTCTCTCTCTCTCTCTCTCTCTCTCTCTCTCGCTTACGTCCCGGTAGGTGTGTAACGACGACTCCTCCCGCCTGTGCCACGGGTGTTGCCAATTTTGACGTTAAATATACGCAAGCACGCACGCGCTAGGCAGCAGCAGCACGCTCTTCTACGCTGCGGAACAAACTCATTGTGCCGTGATTTGCATCCGCGTGCTCTTCTGGTAGGCCCTTTTCTTGCGTACACCTTTAGGAGGTTTTCTTCTTGCTCGCTAGCACACGGTGGACGGTGTAGCGACGATGCTTTAGGGTCGATACGTTAGGTCCGGTTTAGGACGACACCGAAGTCGGAGTTCGTTAGTCCTGGCTCGTGTCTGGTCGCGTTTTGGACGCATCTGGACGTGGTGTTTCTAGTGTGCCTCTGGTCCGGTCCGGGAGCGGGGAGGTAGTAGCGAAAGGTTATTAGCATGTATTTGCATGCGCTCCAAAGGTTGGACAATTCGCACCGCTTAGGCGTAGGAAGGGTCTTCGCTGTCCGAGGAACGATTTTTGATGGACGTTAGAATGGAGACGTGGTTTTCTACCGGCAGCTGGTAGCAAACGAATCCACACCATACCGTTCCGTTCAGAGACTATGCAAAACAGGAATGTCACATGTAGTATTTTTTAGAGCTCTTATAGTTTCAAAATAGGAACATCTATGAAATTAAAGAATTTCTTTATATTTATGCAAGATAAAAACATTAAAGAAGTGTCTTCGAAGTGAAGTTATCTCGACAATTTTAAAAGCGTCTCTTCCCACATATAAAACGAGTTTTAAAGGAAATCTCTCTGTGAAGGTTGATCGAAACGATCATCCACTTCGCACTCCGTACCCCCCGTCCGTTCGACAAGAGTAAAAGGCTATTCATTATAAAAAAAAAACTGCACTCTCAGCTTCATAATCAGAACAGCAACCGCCTAGATCAGTTTCCCATCCGTTCGTCCGTCCAATGGTCGTTGCCGTGTGGATTGCCATCGATTGATGGTGCCGGCACACACTCACCGTCACCACGGCGAACCACGGAACGAGGAATTAAAGATGGAAAAATGTCTTCCTGAGGATGTGGTTCCGATGTACCGGCCACAGCTCCACACCACACATAACTGCCTCGTCGGCAGAAAGCATCGCTAAATCATCTCCACCGCGCAACGCGTTTGCTTAGCGGAACAAACGGCTGACGGCTGATTGCCCCCTTTTGTGAGAGGAAATTTGCAGCACCAACTAAAAATTGTGCACTTGTGCAGAGGAAGCAGAAGTAAGCGGTGCAGCACACACACGCGCGCTGCTCTCCCTCTTGCTCTCTCTCTATCTCTCCTTCGGGTTCGGGTGCAGCGATTTCCGGTAGGCGTTGATTTATTTTCTCATGGCCAATTTGTTTATCGCGTTAGAAGTGATTATGCTGATGCTGCGGTGGTACGCGCGCTGTCCGAACGCGCGATGGTGATATGCTGATATTGCTGCCGCAGCTAGATTTTTCCAAACGCGCCGAGGTAAACGCTAAGCAGGAAAGACCACTGTAAATGTAGACACGCAAAAAAAAAAAACAAATACAAACACTCCATCACCCCATAGCCTACGTTAACGCACACGGACGCGCGCACATGAAGCTCATAATGTTGGCGTCGACAGGTTTTTAGATTAAAATATGTGCATCGCGGTTGGGAGGCGCTTTATGGGCAAGGAAATGAGATCATCTTGATGGTACAGATCGGCAGACATACGATCACCACCTCCTTCAGGATTTATCCTTTTCATGTGGCGTTTGCTATTCCTTGATGGCGAGATAATGAGATAATCGAGAGATAACGACGGTGTGTGTGTGTGTGGTTTACGTTATTTTGCTTTAATAAAAATTACTTCTATTTCGTACTCCACTGTGTGGGTTTGCTGGATCAAGATACTAAAGCTGGTTTTTCTTTCATCTCATTGCAGGTAAATGGATTGCTTTCTGGTTATTCGTAAAGACAAGAAGAGAGTACAGTGTTGGTGAGATTAAGGACAGTCGACTTTAATGTCACATTTTATGTACTGATTATACATAGAATAACATAATAATTTCTTGATGCAAACAAAGAGTATAATAACTATATGTGGTTCATTTATCAATAGTTTTATTGACTGCTCAAGCTCTCTGTTAACGGAAGAACGAATTTTCGGATTGTGGAAATATTTACCAGATGCGCTGTTATTTTTGATGATTAGAGGGAATAAAAGGAGCGAGACGGCAATGAACACTCTCTATTTAGTGATTATATTCCATGGGATCGGATCTAATCCCATCCGATCGCGTTTTGACAATTGTGGTGATGGTGAAAATATAACAAAAACATAACGTAGTGTGAACACTCCTTTAGACTGCTCGAATACCTTAGTGAGTAGAGGCTTTGGTTGCGATACGATCGAGTTGATATCAAAATCCCGTCACGATCGTCCACCTTACTTTCTAATAAACAGTAACCAAGAGAAAAGTATTTTAAAAACACCATAACCATTTTCCTGTGCAAAAAAATGCTTCCTATTACATTGTGCGGCAACCGAACTCGTTTCCGTACGGGCGAAAAAGTTGGATACATGTTATTTCGCACCACTAAACACACATGTGCGCTTCGAATCGCGCGCTACTTCTTGGATCTTTGGTTCCTTCTGTTGTGCCATAGCGAGAACGATGAAACCATTTCTTAATAATGCCAAACCAAATCGTCGGAGCGCGAACCCAGATTAATCCCTCAAAATACTATGTATGCTGCGGTTCTTATGCTTCCTTCCGTCAGCCCTCCTCCGCCCGACCGCTTCACCGTTGCTTGGTCGCCTAGGCCAGCTTGTGAAATGGAAAGGTTCGTTTTTGGTGCTCTTTATTTTTCCGCCAGTGTGAGGATGGGTAGCGTGAGCAAAACGGCTGTGGTTTTTTATATTTCTTTTTCGTTTTTTTATGAAGGTTTTTTTTTGCCATTACTCTCCCATATACGCCCTTGCACACGAAAGAAACAACCTCAAAAAGTCAACCCGAATTATGTGCGTGGACCTTGAAAAGTATCATATTTCGGTCGGCTGCCCGGGCTCGGCCGGTCCAAAATGATTCGCGTCGATGGGAAGTGCGCGTGGCTGGAGCGAAAGAGCTTCAGCGAACGTCGACGACGAAAAGGGAGAGATCGTTTCGATTTGCCTACCTCTGCACGAAACACGCCAGAATCCCCGCGGAACAATCAATGTTTGCGCGTTTGCTTAATGTATCAGTTGCGCATTTTTGACGTTTCAGTTGCGTAAAACACTTTGGATACACTGCTGAAATCTCGCACTCTCACCCCTAAACCCGGCGGCTACTTCGGGCAAATAAATCTTCGTTTGGATCGAAAGCAAAAAAAACGCGCACCCAGGGAACAGGGAGGGTGCTGCTCTTTTGCTTTTTTGTTCCTTTCTCGATTTTGATCGCGGTGCTTATGCTAATGCGGTCTAGGAACACACGCTCTGGGGACCGTGCGTGTGTGTCAATATTTTAATTGAGGTTTCTTTACTCTCTTTGCTCGTAAAGGCGGGATAAGGCGAGGATCCAACAGCGGGACGGACGGGATCGCGTAGCGAGCGAGCGCTGCGCTAGCGTAATGTGTTACATTCTTTCAAATGTCACGACGAACATAAATAAAGACCTCACAATCTCTCACAACTAGGGCCCCGCACCATCAAGAAGCAGCCGGTTGTATGGAAAAACAGACGATTGTTTTGCAGCTGCTTCCTCCGCCACTGGACGGACTCGGACGCGGCCGTCCGGCGGGTTTTATCGAAACACGGCGGGACTACGTTCTATGTGCGCGCAATAATGTATAATAGCGGCGCGGAGGTAAAAACCCCTTTCCACCCGGGCAGGAAAACGGCACGAGAAAATCCGACACTTTTCAACAGGCGGCGGGCCACCAACCAAACCAGCACGATGCGAATTACGCCGGCATCATCTGGGATGGCATCGTATGGAGAGGAGCGAAAAAAATCACGCCGCATTCATGCTCATGCACACATCATAAACATTAAACGCGCGTCGTGAGCGGCGCGGGTTTGCGGGCTAAAATACACAAATTGCGCCGTATTGATGGAACCCCGTCGCCGCCACCCGAACGACGAGGAGGACATAAATTAAGATCGGTGCGAAAGGAGGAAGCGGGAAGGTTCTCCCGCTTTCCGGGTTTCGTCTTTTCGCAATCCCCGACTGGGATGGGAATGGGAAACGGAATAGCCAAACGGTGTAATATTTTCAAGATGCACGTGCTAAAAAATGTCTTTGATCCCGGCGTGACACCGGGGTCGGCTTGGAGCAGACAGGGCCGGGCGTTTCGCTACCACCACCGGATCAAGGGGTAGTTTAAGGAGTCATCAATTTTGAACCAGTCATCTAGCAGCGGCGATATTGCGAGGAGAAGTGCGTGTCGATGGCAGAGATGGCCGTGGTGACGCAGTTTGAGTTTCTTACTTTACATTGTAAAGCGATGGTTAGGGTTGAAAATTCAACACTTTGGAGAGAGATTAATTAGATTCATGGAAGGGGAAGTATGAAATGTGGTTCTGTTTGATGATCGGTAGGTCTTTTTTGATGGGCTTACAGATTAGTTTTCGTATTGAAATTTGATACAGTTCTTCTAATAAGTTTGGTAAGATTCGAAATTTTGTAGAGGAAATTTTCTATTTTTCACCCTTAATGTTTTCAAACGCAATGCAAAGATCAAGATCGATGTGTAAAGTTAATATAAAAACACACCACAACACGCTCATGAAAGACAAATGCGCTAGGGGTTGAAGATTTTCCATTGATTATCAGTTTCTATTTGTAAGATACAAGAAGAGGCTAATCCATTGACGTCCAGCCATGTAAGCGGCATCGTTATTCTTCTGCTGGATGCATCGGTCATTTCTAACGGAAAGCGTTAATAGAATTTTACTGCAAAATCACCAGCAGCATTAGCAAGCGGGCACCAACCGTGAACTACAATTTCCCATCACCTGCCAAGCCGGCAACGGTTTGCCGCTAGCGGAAAAAACCTGCAACGAATGCTCTTGTCGAATGGAGGCGCACACGATCATAATTGGATCTTGATCTATAACGGCTCGAGGAGCAGTCGGGAGCAGTTTGGTTCAGGGATCAGGAATAGGAAAATCAGTGCCAGTGCAGAATGGGCCCGGGGGAACGATCGATGAGGCTATAATTGCTACGGAAGTGTGACAGGATCGGGCTGCGAATGACGTGAAGAGATTGAAAAAAGGTTCATCTCCCATTCCGAGCCGCTCACCAGGTGAGCATCGGATCATCCGCGGATCGCGACGCGAGCAAGCGTGTATTGGGAGCTGGGGAAGCATTATGAGATACACAAATTATCGCCGCGACTTCCACGAACCGACGCCATTATGATGGGACGCCGCGGCCGGAAAACCGGTCGCGCTAGAAGATGTGTGGCGTTGATTGAAGACGTTACCACACCACGTTCCGCAGTTCGAACCTTTCGCCCGTTGGTCGACGCAAACGATGATGATCCGCACTTCCTCGCACACGGGAAAGGAAAACTGACCAGGCAAGCGGACCAGGGCTAAGATGAACGGGCAGTGTCCGATGGCGGCATTGAGTTTGTGTAAATGCATCAGAGATCGCTGTTAATTTACGCCAAAGCGTGCTGCGTTTGCCTTTTCCTTTTATTTTTACTCGCGGCTAGTGGTCGGCAGACGGCGGACACCTTGCGGTACTTGCTAGCCGGCGCAGGAAAAGATGTAATGGTGGAAAAATGAAACGAAAATATTTGCGCGCTCAAAACACATCCCCTCCGCCCGGATGTGTCAGTTGTCTAGCTCGGGAAACGGCATAAACTGAGTTTTAAGGAGCCGAATTCGCTGCGCATTCGATCGGTGGAAAATGTAGCAAGTCAGTTTTGGCTGCTTAGTGCTACGCATATTCTTTTAACGGCCAAAATAGGATGATGATATTGATGGCGAATTACAAAGCATTAGTAGATAATTCATTTTTCATTACAAAATTATTTGCTCCTAACAAAGTCTCCCTCTGCTGGTTAGATTTCGCTTTTTAAAGTTCAAATCTAATATAACCATTTTATTGACGGAATCGCTTATCCGATCGAGACAAGATTTGAACCCACGATCTGCTGTTTATAAAACCATGCATCCGTACACTAGACTATCCAGTTGCTAGGCGATGTGCAGGTTGTCTACCAATACAAAAGTAACGTCATTAGATTATGTGCGTTCTAAGAACGATTTTTATATTAAATCATGTATAATTTTTCCCTTTGGTTGGCAAAAAAGGTGTTAGTTAAATTAGCCCACCACAACGGATTTATTCGAGCTCTCGAAATCTTCAACACCGTAGGATTGTCGAGAAGCGTCTCCCTAATGCTGTGACAGTAAGATGGCCCATTATTCTTTTCCTATATCCCTCCTCGCTAGAGATTAAACATCAACTGTGTGCGAGCCTCCCCTTTATTGCGAGCCTCCCCGTCACATCACGCACGATTGCCGCTCGGTGGCGCCCCATAATCTGCCTTCGAAGCAAATAAAGCGCCTGACTGGATGTGATCAATTCAAATAGGATTACGTTAATTGATTTAGAGGAATCTTAGCTGATGGCGAAGCGAAATGCAGCGTATGGGATTTGCATTAATGCATTTCCTGTTGCACTCGGGTAGAGGAATAGCTTTGTGGAATCCTTTAATTACGTGGCGTAATAGGGGCTTTTTGCGAGAATTTTTTTGGACAAAGTTTGCTAAATTAGTTGCAGATAAATCTTTGCTCCTAGAGCTTTTTTTTAGATGAAATAAAAGAACCATCTTAAAGCATATTTTCCCCTGGAAGAGGGCATTAAACCTTGCAGTTCACTAGAGTTCGCCTCTTGCCGCTTCAGTACGAACCGCGGGTAGGTTACATTGTTGCAGCGCAGTGGGAGGCTGCCCCATGAAACAAATATCCCGGGACGTCACCACCACCACCACCAGCATCTTCATTATCGATCGAAGCTTATTCGCTCGGTTCTCTAATTACGAGATAACTCGATCACGGACGTGCGCCCGGGGCTCGCAGCAAAATGGTCCCCAGAATGCACCCATAATGTTCACTCGACCGCAAAGGCTGTAAATTCGCTTCTCACCATGCCATCGTCTAATGCGAGACCGCCACTGCGCTAAAATCGCCACCATTCGTGGCTCGCCCGAGCTGGCGGCGGCTGCGGAGCCACCAGCTCATGCCTTTTTTTTTCTTCGCCTTCGCCCGTGCCACGAGCGTACACACGAGCAAGTTTTTGAGGACATATACAAACTGTCGTATACGTGTGTGTGTGTGTGTGCATGTGGCAGCACGCCATCCAACAAACCTCTACCCCATCCACGCGTCCGCCAGCGAGACGCCGGCCGTTGTGTCGTGCAGTTCCTATTAAGGTGATAAATTAACCGTCCGACGCGGTTCTAATTAGAAAGATTTAGTAGATATCGAATAGCATAGCCACGCTGCGGCGAACGGTGGAGATGTGGCGCTTGCCTCCTTCATACCTCCTTTCTCAAACCGGGATTCCCCGGGAAGAGCCAGCCCCAAACGGAAAGACATTCGGGTCGCGGGGACAAGCATGCCGACAGCAAAAAAAAACCTTCCCCGGACGACGACGTCGTCGTGGCATGTGCACTCTGTCCTAGTGTGTATGTTTTTGTCTGTTTCGTGTTGATGTTTTTCACGGTGTGTGGAGTGTATATATTTTTTGCCCCGACGCGACGTATGTTCGCTACACAAATTATCCTCGCCGAGGAAAGAATTGTGGTTGGCCGCAGACTTTTTTCTGCCAGTGGTGGTGGTGGATGCTTGGGTAAAGGCAAGCAAGGCGTAATACTGGTAGCGGTAGTGTAGGCACGATGTTGTTGGCTTTGGTTGGGACAGCGTGAGATGAAGTTTGTACGAAGCTTAGCGCACATTTTGACCGATCGGTGGTCGAAATGGCACTTTGGAGAGCAATTTGCCGTGTGTGTCTGATCCTGTCGGTGGGTTTGAGCGTGAACGTGCGTTTAAATATGCGATATTTAAGTTTCCTGCAAATTTTAAGAGCAATTATTGTGAAAAATAATAGAAAATATTCGGTTGGTATCAATCAGCTTTTTATTAGGCCGGAAAAAATTGTGTTTTTTTATATATGTAGGTACCAACAGCCTATTTTACAATAAACTTCCAAATATGGCAACCAATTTTATCTGGTGAGAATATTCGAATATTGTTGGAAATTCTCTCCAAAAACTTTTCTTGCCTACTTTTACTCAGAAAAAAAAGTTGTTTCCAATGCTTCGCGTACTTTTTATTCAATCGACAATCTTCTTGTTTCTGATCTTATTGCACCCTGCTCGATATTTCCATCGATTTTCTGCATAAAAAAAATATGTTTCTCTTCTACCTCCTATCTCCGAGCTCGCAGCAGCTCGAAAGAGGATGTGGTAATTTATTTAGCGAACCACGTACGGTACCGCGTACGAGCCAGGGCTAAAAGGAACCACTTTTTTTCGGGACGCCAGAAACAAACCACACCAAACGAGAGAGGGTCCCTCGCCGCCACATACAAAGGAAGCTTCTCCAGATGTGAGAACACCAGCTGACGGTTGCATCAAACACTTCCACACGTGAATCCTCCGCTTCACGATGAAAAAGGGGAAACGAGGAAGCGGATCCGGTGTGTGTACGAAACGTAGATGGTTCCCTTAACATAATCGTTGGCTTACTCCGAGCATCTCGTTCGGTGATTGTGCGAGTTGGTCGGAATGATGATGATGCTGCTGCTGCTGCTGCTGCTGGTGCCGATGGCGGTGCAACAATGTATGCAAACAGCGAGAGGTCGAAGGCAGCAGCGATCGATTTCATCGTCGATTCCACGGCTTAAGACGACTTGCTTTTGTGCAGCAGGGTCCGCCGTCGGGCAAACCCATTTGCCCCGTTTGCCAAGTTGTCTCTAACATTAATTATGCTGGCTATCGCGTGTTAATTTGCGCGTTTGTTTGTTTCTGCAAGTGGTGAAGAGGGAAGGTTTGGGGAGAATGTGAGGGGAGCCTCCCGATGGGGCGCTTTTTGTGGTGTTCTGTGTCACCCGCTAGCCTTGCAGGCAGGCAGCCGCGCACCGAAGCGATGAGAAAATCGTCTTGCGCGGTTTGCAGCTCATTTAGTGCTTGTGTACCGGGACAAGCGAACAGTATGTTTTAACTCTTCGTTTATTCTTTGAGACGATCGAGGTCGAACGTTTGAATACAATGTTGATGTGAGCGAGCGGCATCGAACGTGTTTACTGCGTTTAATTTTCAATTGATTAAGAAAATTTAATCCGAACAAGGCTTTTCTCCTTCGTCGGAATGCAAAGTGTTGTAGTAATTAATTTTAATTTTATTTTCTTCTCTTAACGCATAATACAATCCAATCGGAGAATGTTTCACTTACAGTGTATTATTACAAAGTAAGTCGGATTAATATTTCTCCCGTCCATCTTCTCGCTCTCACAACACACGACGGCAGTTTGAAAGACACTTAATTCTGGCGTCGAAAGCAGCCATTGCCTTTCCGCCTCCCGGTGCTGCTACCGCAATATCGCATCGGATGTTAACGAGGTGTTGCATTTACGATTTCCACCAGTCGATTTTACGAGCGTTTCTTAAAATATGTTTCACAGCTTATCCAGCCACCCAGACGGGACTGGAAACTGGGCCAAACTAGTCTCCTTCGGTGGACGCCGATTAGCGCCGAGGGTTTGCGACGGGATGTCGATTTAAAGCGAAGTCGTAAGGCGCACCCCGCCGGAACAAGACTCCGCGTCTCGTGTTGGGGTTAAGTGAACGGTTAAACAGTTACTTGTACAGATTCATGCGCTGGCGATGATTTGCACCGGAGGGGAAAACACTTTAGATACGATCGCGCGAGGTGGCAGCGTCGACACGATTTAAGACGCACCGTTGCGGCCCCGCTAGGACATCTTATTGCGGCGAAGTCATGATGAAGGGTTTCTTTTTTTTTTGCGTTGTTCCGTTCCGTCTGGTGGGTCCGCACGTAACGTAAACATATTTCAAGCGCGGATTATCCGCATAAAATCTGGTGGTGGAGTCGGGTGACAAGGCGAGAGCAAGTCGGTGGGATTTGACTATTCTCCGGGCGAAATAGTAGGACCTGCAGGTTGTTCCAATTATCGAGCAAGTATTAGGAGATGCGAGTAGTCAGAAGCTGTGGAGTTTGGAGTGATTGTTTTTGGAATTCGACTCTGTGAAGATCCTTCATCATTAGAGATACATTATTTTGTATTTTTCAGTTCTTCCACGCTTAGAGTCCAATCCGAAACAACGGACGCTGTTATCAAAAAGTCGATTTTTGTGGAGTTGTTTTTTTTTGACAATCAAAGGTTTTGGAATGATTTTTTTTTCCTTTTGATGAGAAACAATTCGTTCACGCAATAGTGAACAATTGCCGAACATTGCATCCAATCATAGAAACGAACAAAAGGGTAAATTCGTACTGGTCTTCAAAAAGTCTAGTCTCGCCGCAAAAAGATCAGATGATGCTCGCCCTCGGGCATGAACGGCATTCCCGGCAACGAGTCCCATCGGAACTGGGTAATCATCACGCAGCAAGCAATACAATTATTTCACCAACAAGGAAAGATCCCATTGTGTGCCCCGGGTGTGCCGGGAAAACAACGCACCGGAGAGCACGGAAAAGAATGCCACCGGCGCGACAACGAACGACGGCAACGAACGGGCGATGAATTTAAAGCAAATGCAAGAAGTTGCGAGTGCGCTTCTGCTCCTTCTCCCCACCCCCTCTCGCGGGTTGGGTTTGATCGATGGAATAGTAGCGTTTCCATTTCGAGAGGGAAGAAAATGAATGTGCATCGCGAATGAGAAGGCCCCGGCGGGGTTTTAGTAGTAGGAGAAGGGTTAGTAGGGATTGTACTCTCCTAGCCGGATGAGACAGTGTGGCGATGGTGCTGACATTGGGATGGGATTGGTTTTCCCTCGTCGAAAGCTCGTCGGGGGAGCGGGAAGTGCTGTGTTCTTTTCTTGCGCTTCTTGCTCGAATTAACCTCCACCTGATGCTGCCTACCCTCCCCCAGCCTGCATGACAGCATAGCAGCATAGTTGACAAGTGCAACCGGACGCAGGAATGTCCGCACGAGAGCAAACGAAAGCCAGCGCCCTTACCTGCACGGTTTGTGATAACTTAATTTATGAAATGTCTTTTCCCTTAGCCGGATGACGGCGCGGTATGCGTTGTTCCCCCCGGTGGATGAGCACAACCGCATTCAATCGCAACCTGAACACGCCATCTATGGGAAGCGAGCGGTGGGGAGATGTGAGCGTGAAGTTTTCTTTTATCCACTTCGTGGCGATGAGTTGTTTTTCCCCCTCCTTTTCGCATGGTTTAAAAGGATTCGTCACGGGAAAAAAAAGTAATGGCACTGAGGGATGAGAACTAATTCGACGTGACGGTTTGGTGAAGAGAATTGTGCAGGTGTTTAGAGTTATCTGTTGCCGCAAACTTGCCAATACTTATCTTCTAACGCATCGTTTTTCTTACTTCGTTTTAGGTGGCCTTTGAGGATGGCGGTTCGCTCGCCATAAAACCGGAACCACTGGACATTCCACTGAAGAAACCAAAGCTTATGAACGACTTTGCATCGATATACCAATGCAGCAACAGTAGCGGTGGTGGCGGCAATGCCGCCAGCCGACAACAGCACTATGCCGTGCAGCAGCAGCAGCAGCAGCAACAGCAGCTGCTCGTGCAACAGCAGCAGCATCATCATCTGCATCACCACCAGCAGCATCAGCCGACGAGTGCAACGTTCCGGCCGTGGACCGCCCAGCAAAAGGCGCAAAAGTATGCACAGCAGCAGCAGGCCCTGCTCCTGCAGCAGATCGGTGGCGGCCAGTACGCAAACGGTGCACCGACGACCACGATCCTGAACGGTACGATCCGGGCGACGTCACCCGGTGGTAGCATCCTCACGCTGAGCCAGGAACCGCCGCTACTCCAAAACCCCGAAAACGTCGTCCCGATGTCGGAGACGGACAAGTTCGAGCGCTCGTACCAACCGAACGTGGCGCTCGTGCCCCGCAAGTCCATCCTCTGCGGCAAGGACCCGTCGTCACGGCGTGACTACGACGCGAAGGATCGTTCCGTCATCAAGTGCGAGGTGGTGCAGATCAAGCAGGAAAGCCCGGCGACACCACCGGCAACATCCGGTCACGGGGCCAGCTCCGTGATCAAGTGTGACGTGCAGATCAAACAGGAACGTCCCGGTACGCCACCGACGACGGTGTCACGGGCGGGAGATAACAGCCGATCGCCGGGCCCACCGTCCACGGCACACATTCCCGGCTCGTCGCCACCGTCACCACCAACCGGTGCGATCCCGATCAGTACGATCATCGCCAAGCAGCAGCAGCAGCAGCATCATCACCATCAGGTTTCGTCGATGGCCACGTACGGCGGTGACGGGCACAACAGCAACAGCCCCGTTCCGCTCGACGTGCAACATTCGACGGGGTCGTCCGGTTCGAACGAGATCACCTCCTCGACGTCTCCGCTGCCGGTGGTGTCAGCGCCGATCGTGGTGAACATGAACGGTGGTGGCGTACGCGTTACCGAGGCACGAGACCAGAGCGGTGACCCAAAGCCAAAACTGGTGCTGATCAAGGAATCGATCAGTCCTCCGTTGCGCTCGCGCACACCCTCCGCGCGCCATTCTCCTCAAGGCCATATGCTGCAACAGCAGCAGCAGCAGCTTGGTGGTGGTGGTGGTGGTGTAGGCGTCGGTGGTCATCATTCCCAACGAATGTCCTCACCGCCTCCTTCGCACCACAGTGAGCACCATCAGCCGCTTTATCTGCATCATCATCAGGTGCTGCAGCAGCAGCAGCATCACCACCACCACTTCCGATCTCATCATCCCGGTTCGGCACCGTCCTCCGGTGGCGGGAGCTCGATCATCCACCGGAACGGGCTACCGCTCGTGGCCAACTCGGAGTTCGAGCTGTCCACGGACACGGACGACGACAGTCAGGCGGGCGAACCGGACAGCAGCAATGCGCTGTCGACGGTGGAGCTGATCGGGGAGGTGCTGAAGGATGTCGTGCCGGAAACGAAGCAACAGATACTGGACATCTTTAAGGTTCTGCTGCAGGAAAGTCGCGTCGAGCACCATCGATTGCAGATGGAGATACGCGCCAAGGACGACCAGCTGATGGAGCTGCAGCGGCACAAGATGGAGATGCAGCGGCAGAATGATCAGCTGATGGAGATGCAGCGGCACAAGATGGAAATGCAGCGGCAGAATGACCATCTGCAGCAGCAAGTTCACCAGCTGCAGCACGAGCTCGATCGGGCGTTGTTGAAGATCGAGTCACTGCGCGAACATCAGCACCTGCTTGTGCAGCAGCATCAGCAGCAACAGCACCAGCAACAGCATCATCACCCTCATCACATCATGGTACGGGAGTCGCTCGCGGGTGTTGGCGAATCGAGCACCACATCCTCCACGCCTCCCTCGCCGCTCTCGCTCGTCAGCAACGGTAGCAACAGCAACCACAGCCATCAGCTGATCGAGCGGCGGAACAGCTTCCAGGAAAAGTCTGAGATCATCATGAAGCCGCTGAAGAAGCTGTTGCGGCGCAGCCCGGACGACTCCGCGCCGGCAACGGTGCCGGCGGCAGCAACAACGACGGTGCTGATGCTGGCATCGCCTCCGCCCGCGACGCTTCTACCCGCCGCCAACAGTCTGTCAATTACGCCCAACGCGAAAGCAGTATACGGCTCCCCGACGGCAGAACGGCGAAGCACACCATCGCCAAGGGGTGCGGCGGAAGGTGGCGGATTGGTACTCGCACCTCCACCACCAGCAACACCTGCAGAACAACAACCACCAACAAGTGCCACCAATGTACCTGTCTCATCACCAACAACGATAACGGCCGTGAACAACGGGGGACGTGCCATCTCTCCGTGCATTACCAAATTGTCGTCCTCGCCGGCGGTGGAGAACGGCGGCCGGTCATCATCGCCGAACGTGGTGGTTGTCCCAGCGGGCGGCAACAGCAGCAGCAGCGATGGTGGACCAACGCCGATGTCGGTCGAACAAGCGGCAGTCAGTTGTGTTTCGCCTCGGCCTGCCTCTCGGAATGGACGGCCGGCCTCTACGACGCCGCAGGACGATGAGAAGCAGCGCACCGAAGCAGACGAAGACGATGAGGAAGATGCAGTGATGGAAGAAGCGAACCCATCCAAGACGCCGGATGTGGAGATGGAATCGGATTCCACCGCTTCCACCGCCGTGGGACTAGACACGACAGCGAAGTCGACAGTGGTGAACCTAAAAGCGGCTACTACTACGTCCAGCAGCAGCAGCAGCAGCAGTTCTTCATCGTCGTCAGGAACCAGCAACCAGGAGAATGATTCACCCAACCGGTCGAAACCACAAGGAGGAAGCGGCAGCAGCGGCACCACCAGCAGCACCACCAAAAGCACCTGTGACAACTGATAGTTGGTAATCCGTTGGCGCTGAAGCAGAACGCACTGTGGCCGCGGATCGATACAACTAGCAATGGTGGCGCCGGCAAACGGTTGCTGCCGCAGCACGCAGTGTATTTAATTGTCACGTTAAAACATGTTTCGTTACCAACGTTTTTTGGAAGCATTTCTATACACTACGGAACCGAGTTACAGCCCACTGGGAAAGCAGCAAACACGGCGTGTCGGGTCGAGTTTACCGCTAGTGGTCGTTTTGTTTTGTCCATGCCAAAATCAAAGTAGTAATGTGTAATAATTCGGTATTCGTTTCGTTCCCACCTAAATTATTTATGTATATTTGTGTATATTAACGATAGAGATCGAGATAAAACAAAAACCTCTCTCGAAAGCAGAGGTAGGAGGGGTAAAAGATGAATGATCCGATACGGAGCATAATACCCTTTCGATAAGCCCCCGCGAAAACGCTCTACTTTACGACGACACGACGCAACGCGGTCACTAAAATGCGGCGAGATTACACACGATTAGTTGTGGCGAATCACTACTACGTACGTACGCGCACAAACCTCTCTTTGTCGACAAAACCAACAACGAACACACAGAATGAAGTGATGATGTGTGAAGGTGGTGCTACAGTCGCTTAATAGCAAGCTCTGGGCACCAACATGACATGAGCAGAAGCTACAAACCGATTTGTAGTATAATAAGAAGAGACCAGGCGAAGGCGGCATTATTATTGCAAGTGTGTGACCGGTGAGATTAATTATTGAGACACATTGTTCTGCTTCCCTATTTTTTCTGTGTTCTGTGTAGCTGTTCGTTGTGTAGGAATTTTAGCATATGTAGTAACAACAGCAGCGGCAGCGTATAGTAACTATAATTTCCTTTTATTAACCACTAAGTGGTTTTAAATACCTAGTATCGAACACCCGAAACGTGAATCAAGCAAAAAAAGCAAACACAAATCGAAACGAAGGCGCACGAGCGCCCGCGAAACGGAAGGTGTCAAAAGTGTGAGTAACACTTTGTAAAGATATAAATTATAAGAATTATTCGCCAAGAATTTGATTTAAAGTTTGATCTATTACTAGCGGTAGAGTACGCAAATATGTGCTTTGGAAGGCGGTGGGTGGCAAACGCAAACGACGTTCGAAATGAAGCAGAACAGAAGAACCGGGACAAATCCACGGTATAGCACAAGCACGCGCAACAGCAGAGGCAGTAGTGGTTAAATGTAAGTAAACCCTTAACGCCGTATAAAAGCTACTACTCTATAAAACGACAAACAAAGCGGAAGAGAGATAAATACCCAAAATAAATTTAAGAACACGTAAATGAGAAAGAGGGAGAGAGAGAGAGAGAAAGAGAGAGCGCGCGCGCACGTCCAAGGGAGTGGGGGTAGTGTACCATCGTATATTAAGAATCCTGTTTTAAAAAAACAAACGCTTTCAAGTTAAACCCTAACGATAAACGAAACACGTGTGCAAAAACACAACAAAATATAACCGCAACATCTGCATCTGTAAAAGTTTAAGACCCCCTTATTGGCGGAGATAGTTCAACACACCAAGCAGTGCGTACGATTTGTGAGATCGTTCAGTGCGGGAGCGATCTCCTTTGTAAATAATGCCTAAAACCCTATCATCCTAAAAACGAAACACTTGCATAACGCTGTGGGCACCCATTAATGCATCCACTAATGTCTGTCCTATGTGCGCGACAAATCAAACCATCCTCATCCGCGCGGCACCGGCGGTGTCAACACAATGAAGCGTTGGGAAGGCAGGGAGGAAGGGGCGAGGAAAAACGAACGAACATTTCGTGCCAGTTTTTGTTTTTTTTTTGTATTTTAAATATTCGCCTACCTTTAGTTCTGCGGTTTTCTTACGTTAGGTTTTGTTTGTTTCAAAAAGTACAAGTGAACATTTCGACTCTACCAAAATACATTAATTTCCTTGTCTAACAAGCGTGCCCCAATCGAAGTAGGCTCTGTGCAAATATGGTGCAAAGGAAGCGATTGTTGCTGTGTACATATTTAAATTATTTTTTTTTTCAAACGTGTATGGTCTAAACGTACTCTTTATTTGTCTCTCGCACTCTCTCTCTCTCTCTCTCTTTTCTCTTTTTCTCTCCTTTAAATCTAATAGTCCTGTCGATTTACATGGTGATAATTACAACAGTTGAGATAGATTTGCAAAGCATCCCACATCTGTCAATACTACTCTCCATTTAATTTATCTTGCTCTCATTCTCTCTCTCTCTCCTTCTGTACTGTTGCTTTTATCAATTTCACGATGGGGTATCTCCGTCGATCTTTATCACACTATTTTTAAATTGATACGGCCGGTCAAGAAGTTGAAGCGCCGGTAAGCTATGATTATTTATTAAAAAGCACCATTCATCCGGGTGTGCTTATGTTTCCTTTCTTAACCTAAACTGCTTCGTTTATCTAAAGAATTCGCCTTTGGTTTGGATATAGTTTCTATACAAAGAAGCAGGGGAAACCACAAATTAAAAACATTTTTTGAATGTACTGCTAAAATATTTTTTTATTTGAATTATAAATCCCTAACTTATATCGTCGGTGAGAGATAAAATTATGCAATGGGGAATTGAAGGATACAAAGAAAGAGAAAGAAAGAGTGAGAGAGAGATTGAGAAAAAGGTTCTGGGATAAAATTCCTTCCTAGCTTTTAAAGCTTCCTTTTCTGCTCCTTTGCCGTGCGCGATCGAATCGAAGTCGAATTAAGCTTACACACACACACACTAAATGTCGTTCGTTAGAATAAGTTTGTAAAAATTAAATTTAGGAAACCAAACAGTCCGACGGGAGCGCTTCTTAGAGAGTATAGGGCACGCAAGGCGGGGAAACGCATACAACAATCAGCAGGACAAATCATCACCCCCAAACAACGAGCACCCTTCGCCCCCTCGCTGCATTTGATCACAGTTTTGTGCGTGCGCGTTTGTCGATTTAATGTTACGTAGTGCAAAGCTTTCATTCATAGCGTAAATTTCAATTATCAGAGTACGCAAAAATGCACCCATTCGCTCCCGACTACAACTGCCAGTTCGAAAAGCAACTTAATTAATTAGCGTGTGGTACACACAACAAAAACTCGTCTTCAAGTCAAGCAAAACGTTAAAATAAATAAGTAGAGAAAAAAGTAAAAACCTTTCATTGGAGAGAAAAAACAACGCTCAAGCTATCCGTAGCTAGGCGTTTAATGGTGTAATGTTCGTTATTTTCCTTTCGAATATCATTCAGCAGTTAGTTGGAGGAGGCATTTGTTGAGTGATTCGTTCCCATTTCGGTCGGATTTTCGCACATTCAGCTCTCCCATACGCTAGAACACGAGCGCATTGATGGGTTGGATAGATTTAAAACCACTTACCAACCACTAACCAACGGATGCAAAATTGTCTGCCTTTTATGAGTATATTGTCGCGAGGTTTGAAACGACGCGAAAAACAATATTGTTGATTATATTCGCGGTACCGATCTGCGTTTGCATGGGTTCCTTTGGTTGAATGTATCGATTGCTTCGCACTCTTGTTTTCTGTATCGTGTTCTCTGTCTGTATTTGTGTTTGGTGTTCCTCGTTGTTGATGGATGCTTTTATTTCGCGAAAGAAGGTGGGCACGCGAGTGCTCCCTGCAAACTGCGGTGACTTTATGCGTTGTACGGCAGGATGGCTCTTCCCGTTTGCGTGTCATTTTTCTCCCCCTCCCCCCTCTATCTCTCTCTCTCTCTCTCGCTTTCGCTTTCTCTCTTTCTCGTTGGTCTTTTGATCGCGGAACGAGAAGCGAGACCGAACACAAACCGACAACAAAGCAATCTAGTGACATAAGGAATATGGATTTCAGTGCAATGGAATCGCACAACCAAATACTTACACAATCTTTGCACCCAACATTAACTCCACTCCACCACCACCACCACCACCACCAACCACATTTAAATACGCGAATGTGCGAATACACATACGTTCACTCGTAAATGAAATATAAATGCATATAACAAAATAAACTACAATAAATAAATATATAGAATATATATACATGTACGATCAACCATCGTCAAAAGAAGAAGAAAAAAAGATTCACTTTCTAGACTCCTGATTGCGAAACGAAGTACAAATTAGAATGTATGCTTTAAAGAAGAAAAACAAACACTTATAGGAAAATGAAATCTTTCACACACACAATCTCAAACTCAAAACCACAGTGCGGAGAGGAAAGGTGTGTAGCAAGACCACGATTATAATAATAGAACAAATAGTAAAGACGAAAACGATTCATAAAATGGTTTAGAGTTGTGAGGAGAGAGGGAAAGAGAAAGCTGCTTTACATTAGTATTGAACAGCAAAATGCAAGTGTTTTCTTTGTACCGGGAACAGTTTTCATTTGCGTTCCCTCGCTAATATTTATTAGCTTTTGCGTTGTATTAAAATCCTTTTTATTATTTTTTTGCTTTTTTATCATTTTGAAGTATTTCCTTGTGCTTTATATGAGATAGTATGACATTTTTCAAGTGTAATCTTTCTCCTTTTTACCTCTCTCTCTCTCTTTCTCGTGGCACGTGAAAACCTTTGTAGAAGAAAATTAAAACTGCGTTAAAAACACGAACAATAGACAGAATAACAATGAAAATCAAAATGATTCATGTGTAGCGAGCAGCAACTAAATAACATCAACTACCATTCATAGCAAAATAACGACAACAGCATAAACAAAGGAGAAAACAGCACCGTTAAACCTTAGCCATACTATTTTTCTACACTTAAATACATGTAAAAAGGAGCAAAACGAAGTGCGAGCAGAGAGATAAACAAAGATGAAGAAAAAAACGTCAAAAACATGATAACAAAACTGTCGGCGCAAATGTGCTAAACCATTTAAATCTCAACCAAACGTAAACGATAGCTACTAGAGCAAACAGCGGGTTTTGATGGATCGTACACGAATTTAATAGTCTCAAAGCAAACACAACGCCGTGTGTGCGTGCGCAAGGTGTAAAGAGCGCTATAATGCTGGCTTTTAACAAACACACACACACACACACACATTTTGAGAGGTGGGTGGATGGACGATTCATTGCAGCAGACCGAAGCCTTCCGCTCTAAACTCTCCATCTCTCCCCATTCCCAATCTCTTTCTAACTCTATGTCCGCCGTTTTTGCTCGTTGCATCATTGCGTGTGTGCATGCGTTTTTACGTTCACATATATACTGCGCCCTCTACACTATCCACCTCTATTTCCGGTTTCTGATCTTTGACCGTCTTCGTGTAGTGTCGCTCATTCTGAATGAGCAGCAGCAGCAACAAATTCACAATAAAAGTAGTTTTTCTTTCGCGAAACTATCGCCTGCTGTGTGTAGAAATCTTGCTTGGCGAGCAGAAACAAGCCGAACAAGCAAGCTGTAGCAAATCACACACAACCGTGGAACAAAGCGAGAGAAAATCGTATTTATATTAGCCAAAGTAGTGTCTACGAGCCGTTTCGGAAGCAAATACAATTTATGCATAAAGCAGACAAAAACTCTGTAGAACATTTTTAAATAATGAAACAAAAGGATATAAACGGCGAATGCAAGCGTGCGGAAGCGTGCGACGTACATATTTGTATAAATACACCGATCCATCGAATGCGAATGGAGCGACAACAAACACAAACGCATACAGCATTAGGCAAAACGACACACTCTCTGAAATCACAAAATAACCACACACACACACACACACGCATGTCCTGCAACGGGAGCATAGAGAAGAAAAGTCCCATTACAAGAAATAATACGTACCGTAGCGCGTAAAGGAAATCAACCAAGCTCTATACATACACATCCAAAAAGTATAAGAAAGGAAGAGGGGATCAAGCAAGAGAATCAAACTGTAGCTAAAGAGACACCCGCAAATAAGAAGAACGATAAGAACCACCCACAAGTTGAGAACGCATGAGAAGATCGAAACTCGATCGTATAACGACTCCATCTAGCGGAAAAGGAGAAAACCACGATCGTGTAAAACACAATACGATGAAACACACCTGTGTGTTACATGATGCTGACTGAACCCATAAAACTTCACACATACAAACACCCACTGTGCTTAGAGGCACGCAACGCAACGGCGGGAATAAAGCAACAAAAAGAACATCATAAATGCAGCATCCAGTATGTCCCTCCTTATCATAACGCGGCCGAGGCCGGCACGACGGTTGGAAGGGAGTTTTTAGGAGCGAAGGAAGGAAAAAGATTAATTTTATTTTGGCTGTGCTTTCGGAAAAAAAATCTAGAGTACACGATGGGAAGAGAGGTGTACGGTTTGTGTTTTTTGTATTGTTTTTTTTTTTGTTTTTGAGCTAATAATACCTCGATAAAACCAGCACGATGAACTTCGTTCAATAACTGTAAGCGCGTTGATGGTGTCCTTTCGTTTCCTTTCCTTTTTCGCGATTATTTTACTCGTTTGTAAGCATCTCGAGCTCGGTCGGTCGAGCGAATTTAGTTTAAGCGAAAGGTCCGTGTACCGTGTATTTGTAAAAAGTAGCATCGGCGATCCGTATTTTCCGTAATGGTTCTCTTTTACGTTGCAAGTATCTAAGCGTAAGCGTTTTAGTGTTTAGTGCGTCTCACCTTCGCGCGAATTGGTGAAATACCGTGTACTTTTTTTGCGTTTTGCTACCCTTTCCTCCTCCCCCTGTTGCTGTCAATTGTACATTTTTCTTGCGTTTATGTTAAGCGTTTTTTTCCACTTCCAAGCAAGAGGTTACATCTCTTCGAAGCTGCTTAGAGCTGCACACACACACACACGGTTTTCCACGAGCTAGTCGGCGACGATGTATATTTAGCTAAGTTATCGGAACAGTATCGCCAAAAAAAAAAGAAACACGCAAACAGAAACAATCGTTTCAACCAGACCTTTTTTTCGTCTTCTCCCCCTTTTGGCTTTAAGCTTCTTTTGAGTAAGACAAGGGGGTTCGAAAGCGCACCCCTGCGTGGCCCGAACGGTGCAGTGCACAAAGTTTATGGCTTAGCTCTGCCTCCGTTCTAGGACCACCGTTCGGTGCGAGAGGTATTTATTTATTATTAAAAAGAGACGAAGGAAAGAGCAACACTGAGTTTGTGTATAGATTTGCCATTTACATGTTATTTAGTAGCTACGGTTATTGCTAGGGAGAGAACTGAAAGTCACACAAAACGAAGCGAAAACAAAAAAAAAACAAAATCTGGTACTGGCTGCAAGTCGAAGCGAACGAACAGAACGATGCAATGTGTGCTTGCAACGTAATACGAACGGTGTGAACGGTGGCAAGTGGCATGGGAAAGTGATCGAGGAAAAAAACTGATGAAAACAGTAGAAAATGGATTAAAAATGGTGAAACACGAAAGGTGGTTTTGGTGGTCGCAAACGGTGGAGCGTATTCTACTGATATCGGAACAGGACAGGCCAAAGGAGCAACAGTAAACTAACAGCTCACATACCGCGAAAACGTATAAACATGTTAGCGAATGCAGAAAAATAGTAACAATAACAACACACACACACACATGTGTTGGCTTTACACATACACAAACTTCAAATTAAGGTGAAGAACAAATAGCAAATCCTACAGCAAAGCCCCCCCAACACAGTGAATTAAACATAATACGAAGCAAAGAAAGAGAGAAAGTTGAATATATGAACTAGTGAAGAACTCGAAAACAAAAACCCATTATACAAAAGAAGTAAATGAGACGATGGACGAGTAGAATTATTACTGGATTGGTTCGAACGCAGAGCAGTCAATCGCAGCAGGCGAAACACAAAAGCGGGAAGCAACATTATCTTCACAAGTAGACAAAACAGCAGGACGTTCGAGCACGAAACCCACACAACCACTCATATACACACACACACACGCAAACTATTCCCGTTTGCGGTACGACACGGAAAGAATCCAATCGTTCCGGTGCGCCTAGCTAAATGATGTTTCAAACGCAAATGTAGATGAAATCAACAGTACTACCAATCAAAACCACACAAAAGCAGTGCAGCAGTACATAGAGATATGAAAAGAAAGCATGTGTAATAACTGGTTACAAAAAAGGATACACAACTACCGTAGCTTTATCCACATTCTCCCGTACGCGCGTGTGTGTGCGTGTGTGTTTGCGTTTTGAGGATCGATGCAAACAATAAAGCAAATCACACTTGTGTGCGGTGTAAAGGCAAGTGCACAAGTGAAGTAGTTAAATGAACCACTCACACACACACACACACACTCACACACACCCAAGCGGCAGCAGCCAAACCGTAATAGAGGAAACAAAAATCCCCCATGCGAAATCACCCAACATTTAATGCATTCGCAAAGCATGTAACCGAGTGGAAGGAAGAGCAGCAAAAGGAAAAACGCGCTGGTGTAAAGTGGTGAAACAAAAGAAAAACGGAGAAAATATGCAACAAAAAAATAGAGAAAAGCACACGGAGATGGCCGACGGATCGAAGCTAGACAGCAGCCGCTAAAGATAAAAGGAAAACCGACACTCGTAGCACGAAACCGAGCGAAAGGGCGGGTGTGGAAAGAAACGATGCTGAGAGAGGAAACAAATTTACTGAAATTATTCTAGATACTGAAAGTAATTTAAAACCAGAGAAATAAAATTATAAAATAATTAAAAAAACAATCGCACAACCGAGCCTGTTTTGCTCAGTAAAAGTGATGACAAGAGGCATTGTTAATTTTTTTTTATTTGCTTCGTTTTAAATCACAAAAATTCGAATTGTGTAGTTACATCAGCAACCCTCTCAAGATGGCTCCAGATCCTATGGCTACTACGTTTAGTGGACTTGCGAGCACAGGATATTTCCACTTGGTAGTGAGCGTTAACCCCGGTCGTAAGCAATTCTTTTTTTTTCCTAGTGACAAATCCACGTATCTTGTATCAAACTAGCCCTCGCGATATGAAACAATCGGACCAGTCAAGCGTTGCATCCGAAAATACCTTTTATTACGTTTTTTAGCGTTGTTCCTTGCTGGCGATGGAAACACCTCTTCTGCGATTGAGCTCTTTTTTATCGCCGCATGCTAAGAACGATGATTGAAATGGCTTTTTCGTTGTTATTTCTTTTCATCGTCATTCGCCGCTGTACTGTCCCAATATAGAGGATAGCTTTCCGCGTCGAGCGCTAGTCGTCTGAGTGTTGGTGAATAATTAAAAATCCATTTCCGCCGCCCGCCAGCTGAAGGCAGCAGAAGTGTCCTCGTCGTGCAATCGGTGTGCAGTTGCAGCAACCATCCAGTTTAAGGTACGTGGTGTCCCTTCCCGATAGTGTCTTTTTGTAGGTGGAAGCGATTTTTTAAGTGGAATGTCAATATTTTACTTCCATTTTCTGCAAACGATTTCAGTCTTTCAGAGCCGGGCGGTAAACTCAGGCGGTATGAGTCGGGATTGATACAATGCGCCCTTCGAAGGACAGGAATGGGTTTAACTTTAAAAAGTACACATATCGCTTAACTTTGTCGGTGTATCGATGACGTACTGTTTTCCATTTATTAGGTGTTAAACGTTTAGTTTCTTTGTAACTTTACGTTGCGATTTTGAAAATGTTCGCATAAATGTATAAACCGTGCTGTAAACGTAAACATTGCATACCGTAAGGCGTTTTAAAGAAATAGAACAAAAACTCGGTGTGTCTGTGCAGTTTGTTTTTATTTGGTTTTCAAGCACCTTGGCTATTTTCAAGCTTCGCTATCCTCCGGCAGATGACGCCACACTCGGCCTGTAGTTGGGGGGGGGGAAAAGGAATTAAAACATGTTCAATTCCTCTTGAAGTAAAATACGAATTTCGACTCAAATCAATCAGATCAAAATATCTCAAGCTTTATTATGCACCATCGGTCGGTAATACAGAGAGATTATTCGCTTACTCGCTCGAACGATCGATTCGCCCGCACGTTTAAGCACATCCATTCACCGCATTCTCACACTTCCACCAAGTACGCTAGTAAGTAAATTCATGACGGCAAATATAATATGGGAAGAATAATTCACACCCGCATGCGAAAGGCATCGAACTTCTGCTTGTTTTCGCTTTCTATTACTATCCTAACAGCTATCGTAACAGCACCCCCATGCGCACTCCACCCACAGCGGGATTGGGCAGATGGGATGGTGTTGTGTTGCTTAAGTTTCTTTTTTTGTTGTTGTTTTTGGTTCTAGGAAAAAAAAAATACCTCGGCTCTTCCCCCTCCCCCTGATTACTTCGCGGTATCGTTGCTCAGATCGTCCAGCACTTCGTCGGAGGAGATTTTGTGCGGCCCAGGACCTCGGACGCGGTTGTGCACCTCGGCGAAGCTGCCCTTGATCTCGTCCAGTGCCTTGCCGAGACCGAGCTTGATCTGGTTGAACTCCTGCGTCACCATCGACAGCCGGCCGAGCAGATAGTTGAGGTTCGAGTCGACCTCCGTCATGCGGTTGGTGATGAGCGAGACCTGTCAGGCGTTAGGAGAGGCACCAAGAGGTTAGCGAATCGTGTTGGTTTGTGAGGACCACCACCGTCTTACCTTGCCCTCCATGCTGTCCATCGTGTTGAGCGTCCCGTTGACGTACGTTTCCGTCTGCTCCTGGAGCCGATCGAGCGCCTGCTTGCTGGACGAGATCTCCTGGTACATGATGCCGATCTGGCGCCACACCTGGCTGATCTCCGTCTCGATCTTCGAGCTGAGGTTCGTCAGCGCCCCGTTGTGGTTGTCCAGGATGGTGGCACCGATCTCGTCGAACCGCTTCGTGACGGTCGCGTTCAGGCTGCCCGAGTTGGCCTTCACCACGTCCCCGACCTCGCGCATGATCTGCAGTATGCCGTAGTCGATGCTGCGCTTCGCGTCCAGAATGTTTTCGCCTGCCTTCAGCAGGAACACCGACAGCTGCGCCATCGTTTCGTTCATCGACCCGAACTGATCCCTGGCCGTGTTGTGGAACGCTTCGGCCGTCGTCAGCTCCTCGGTGAGCGTCTTCAGGATCTCGTCCACCGACGACTGCAGCACCTCGTTGTTCTCCTTGATGCGGGTCGCCGTCTTCGTGAAGCTCTTGTCGGACGCGGTCAGCACCTCGAGCCGCATGTCGTTGATCGCTTCCAGCGTTTCGTTCACCAGCCCCTGGATGAACTGCCGGTCGGGCAGGTTGGAGGAGTCCGCCACGGAGCTACGAGCTCCAGCTGTAGCTCCCGAGGAGATGGAGCTGCTCAAACTTTCCAACCGCTTCAGCACCTTATCCTCAAACTCGACGTTCTGCGTCGCGATGACGGGGCTGGTGAGATAGTACTGCGACAGTTTCTCCTCCATCTTCGAGATGATCTCATCCGCCGACGATAGCTTCGAGTTGACCAGCTTCTCCGTTTCCTTCAGCAGCTGCCGGTTCACGTCCTGCAAGGGTAACGAATCACTGTGAAGGATCCATTCGCACCAAGAAACCCCTAACATAACCTACCTCAGTCGCATCGCGATCGCTCTTCAGCTCGGCCAACTCCCGGCGTAGTTCACGCACCGTCACCGACACCTCGTCCAACTTGCTCGACAAACTTTCGTCGTCCTCATCGCGTCCGCTTGCCCCATTCGCCGCACGTCCCGCTTCCAGCACCGGTGCGTTCATCGTCAGCCAGCTCAGAATGCCCTCGAGCGTTTCGCTCACCTTCGCCTGCTGTTGCGTGAACTTCGCGATTTGATCTCCGTGCTGACCGTGCAAAAAAGAAAGGGAAATAAACCAGTGATTGACGAGATTCACTATTACCACCCGTTTCCATCGCCATGCCTTACCTGCAGCAGAGCCGTCTCGATCTCGCCGGTACGTCCCTCCAGACGGCCGATCATTCCCGGCAGTGGTTCCAGCGAACGTAGATTCTTCTGCACCGTGATCAGCGACTTCTTCACCTGCTCGGCGTGGGCACGTTCGCGCTGCTCGTGACGTTCGAGCTTGTTGTCGAGCGTGTTGTACGAATGTACCAGCGACAGGATGGCATCGCGAATCTCCTGATTCCTGCGGTGAGTTTGCGGAAAACAAACACGTAAATGACACATGCCGTTTGTACGAAGACGTTGCTTTCAGTGTACGTCAAGTTTATATGAAGTGTTTATATTTCTGGATTTTATTACAACGAATTGATATAAAAGGAATAGACCATAGTAGCTTTTATTGAACTATCTTCTCACACTTGAGACATCGTGTTTTAAAAGTCAAAAGGGTTTAGACATTCCGTTACAAACACTATTACATGTTTGGAGCGGAATGTCTAAACCCTTTAGATCCTCCAATATCTTGTTAAAAATGCGTTTTAAAAGACGTCTTTCGATTGGGATGTAAAGCGTGTTTGTTTGTTTATTTATCAATCGCCAAATTGAGCACACCATTTGGCTAGAACTCAATGTCATTAACATCCATTGTTAATAACATCCTAAAGCAAACACGTCTTTCGCATTGCTCCCCCGACGTATTAACGATAAACAATTTTACCATCAAAATCATCATTGCGCTTGAAATGTAATCAAACACTGACCGGTGCGAAGAAGCTCCTTTTTTCATGCATTAGTCGCACAATTTCTTCCCCGGGACGTCCGGGAATCGTGCGCTCGATTCGATTCGACACAATGAAACGTTCCCTGCTGAAACGAACGTCTTCCTGTTTATGCGAAATTGGACATGTACGCCGCTCGACAAAGACACCAGAAAGGCTACAGTGACGACGTAAAATCGGTGCAAAAATGGCAGCAAAAATGGCAGCAAAAATAGCAACGGGGACCTCCACCGCCGCACAAGCTCGTAAAGTGCATTGTGTTTGTAATTTGTGGCGGTAATGCATCTGGTGCGTGTTTTTGCTGCTGCTGCGACGCAGAATGCAAGATGCGCAGAAAGCAGACGGTCCGGAGCCGTGGAAAGGTGGCTTGATGCAGGGTAAAATGGATTGCTACCGTATATAGCACGGACGAAACCTTCGCCAGCACCAGATGCGATCGCCAACTTCAATCTCCATCTACATCACCATTTCGAGCACTCGATCGTGCCGGCGGTTGAGGCGTCAAGTGCTTGGGATCTTGCACTTGCCCGATGCCGAGGGTTTTCGGGGGCCTTAAGACCTTAAGTCCTACCAATTACGATCAATTATGGCGGTAACGAATGGTCTGCCGCTGCCGGGAGCTGCTGGTACGGCCGACGCCCGCGTTATCGATCGTTTTAACTCACTCGCTTTCTTCGCCGCGACCGTGTTGAGAGAGGTTCCCTTCTATCGTTTCGGGTTCATTGCCATCCGGTGATAGTGAAACCCGGCATCTGATGCCGGAGCTCGGGTTAACCACACAACCACCAGCCAGACCCTGAATGGGTTCGATTGTTTGAGCACCCCTCCAACGAGAGGCCAAAAAAAAAAACCAACCGACGGTCATTAACACACGCCAAACTGAGGGAGTTCTTAGGGACGCTACCACTCTGCATGTGTGTTTGTGTGTGAGGGGGTGTTTCTGTGCCAAAAATTACTTACGTAACTTCCGTTGCGGGGTGTGCGGCACCGGCTGCTCGATAGGACTGGGCACTGAGGGCCACCAGCAGGGCCAACCAGCAGAACTTGAGCGTCATAGCGCGGGAATGGGAGAGAGAATACTGCAAACTGCTTGGGAGGAATTCTGAAGTATAGCAGAAGGAGAAAAAGAAATGTGGTTAGTTTCATTACAGAGATATGGCGGGAATATTTATCCTCAACCGGAGAGGTAGAGAGAGCGAGGAAGCGAGATGGTAAAAATATCTTAATGCATGCTGATACAATAGGACGCTGCAAAGTCTGTTTTATATCCGAGTAGCTTGTCGATCCTGTTGGACGTCATCCAGCGCAAAAATAGATTCTATAAAATATGGATAGCTTACGATTAGTTAGGACTAATTCTCCCCTGATAACTCCTGATAACCGTGTATTATATTTTTTATTTTAATAAAATCAGCAAACATATTTGCAAGCTTAGCTTAGAAATATTATTTTTCAAGAATCATAGCAACCATAGGCACCATCTTTGTATAGTAGCGCCATCTATTGGCCGATAAAAAAGGAAGTTATAAATTAATACTTTCGTATCGATCGTGTAGCAAAGTTTAAACGGTTGAAGATTTTTAATCATGCTTCAGAGGTTTATATTATAATTTTTTGTTAAACTCAAATTGATTCTTCTGGTGTCCTAATTTTATCAAAACCAGTATGAAAAATGCTCGGTTTTGTTTCCCAAATCCAATCAAAAACTGACTAGCAATGAAGTTTCGAGCTTTTTTCCAACAGTGCACAGAGTTTGATTTTGAAAAACAAAACATCCGCACGTAAATCTCCACCGCGTATATCTTAATTGCAAAGTGATCTACCCGCTTGGGCGTTGCGTTGAAGCGTCACCAATGAGACGACTATCATCTTAATAGCCAATTATGCATACCCTCACTCGCTGTATTTTAAATAAACAAATTCTTCACTAGACAAATCTCCCCCAGCTCATCAGCGTTAGCGTCTTCCAGGAAGCCCCGTGCCGGGCGGGTTTGTGTTTAACAACGCCGCGCTCGATTTATGCAACATTTAGCTACAAGAATGCGTCGTCCTTTGCCAAAGCAAAGCAAAGCGTCGTCCGGCTATTCGTTCTCGCTTCCTTATTGATACGCGCTGCGGTGTGTGTTTGTAAGCCAACGATGATGATAAATTGATTTTAAATCATTCTACATTTGCAATCGATCCGGAGCTCCCATCGTCGGGGCTTGCATCAGCTTGACGTCTGCCTGAAGATGATGTGTCCCTTTGTGGATTTTTAGAACGAAACATAAACGAACCATTCTAAGCACTCGAACGCATCCTACCAGCGAGGCACACTTTGTAAAAAATAAACGGTAAGGTCGTTCTCTCGCTGACCTTCCGACTATCTGGATTTTGCTACCCACCGGTCGGTACGGTACTATCGCGGCAAACGGTTTGCCGGCTGCCCTGCGAGCTGATAATCGATTTACGGGTTTTAAGTTCACCCCGCCGGAGCAAACGGAACGGCATCAAGCGAACGGTGAAGAAAACACACTTGAGAGTCCCATGCACCAAGCGGCGAACAACGAGCGAACGGATTCATTGATGATTCCAGACGTTTGTCCGGCGCCGGGCTTGGAAGATCTTCCGATATTTTCGTGCCACAAATGGACGCAAATCGAGCGAACGAGGACACTTGATCCGTAAACGTGTGCATGTGCAAACACACGGCCACGGCTGTGAGGAAATGCGAGATTGGGAAAACGTGTTGTTGGCAGCTGAAAACGGACCCGGATCGTGTTTCCAAGCCGTAAGCATAGAGTCACGCTGGTGGGACGCTTTTTCTACTAATGTTCTTTACCCAAATCAGCCAAGAGGGCATATATTTTACACTATTATACAAACTATAATTATTTATTAGTGAAAATTAACCTTTTTTTAAATGGATTAACACACTCGATCCGTGACGATCTTCCGCTGGTGAAGATCCTGTTGAGTCTCGATCACACTGGACACTCTCACTGGCTCACCACAAACTCGACGCCCAACAAACTAACTCCTACTGACTCACGACACGAACTGGACGGAAATCGGCAGCGGAATGAAAACTCGAGTCCGACGATCATCCTCTGCAGCAGCAGGAGAGTGAAACAGCAGACACACACATGTGTCCGTCTCCGTTTACAGCTCCGTTTGATCTTCCTTCGTGTCGGTTTGTGATGGTTTCGAACGAAGATTACACTACAGGAGGATCGAGGAAAGGGCGTTCGGTAGGCGATACGCTTCACAGTAAAACCTGACGGTTCTTATCGTCGTCCGCGTCCACTCGGCGGTGCAAACGGTATTAATGCGTTCAATTCCGAGTTTAATAAAACGGAATGTGCCTACAACTTCGGCACACACTGTACCAATAGCCGTTGCGCGGTTTGGTTCGAACCAACCTTCTCACGATTGGTGAACCCGGGATCACCCGCATGGACGATCCGAGTTCGAGATGTTTACACAAAAACCCCTCCCGCCGGCGTGAGTTTACAACGGTTTTAAATGCACTCGAATGCACCAAACATGTGCAGCCGGCCTTCGGAAACATATGGCTGCCACATATACGCGAGGTGCAACGGAGACGATTGATCGATGGGCGGCTGGTGAGGGAGGTTGCGTCCTATCGGTATGCACTGGCACTGGTAAATCCTTCTGGTTCTGGTTCTGGTGCGGAAAGAGAAGTAGCTTCAAATCGATTCTAGAGCACCGATTCTAGCGGCCGCGGATTAGGTGGTGATTGCAGGGTGAAATGATCATATTTATGTAGCCTTCCGCGAACGTTTCAATGGCCCTTCACGGTCGTTTTTATGGATGGCCGATGGGTAATTGGGGATCGTTCGGTGTGCTCTTTCAATGATGCCGATTAGATGGCCCTTTGAATTTCGGCGCCTTTTTAGTACAACTTTTAGTACAAGTCGTTTCAATAATGTTTCGTCTTTTTTAACATCGTATTGGTTTTGCCGAAATTGTTTCAATGCGTGCTGCCAATACTATTTATAATACGATAATTTAGGGATTAATCTAATTAAGAAAAAACATGAGATAATATTCCTGGAAGATTACACAATTTTGAAAATACCACCTAATGTTTAAACAGTGTTTAAACGGACGGTGTTATCTTTTTTGAACTAATAGTTTCTGCAAGATAGAAATGTAGGAAAATATTCAAACCAATAATAGAAAAAATAAATGATGACTTTAAATAAAAAATGTGAAAAAGTGCATTGCAACAGCATTATAATTAGATGAGCCTGAAGCTATATTTTGGTGAAACAATATGCCTGGGGCAACAAGTCATAGTTTTACCAAAAGAATCATCGTGTAGTTATTTTATGAATTTATGAAGATATTTAAATTCTAAATTAGTTATCTAATGATACAACATTATTATACTGCTACTTATTTATCAATTATCTTGTGTATCAATTATCTTGTGTATTTGTGTACATCCTGCTCGTTAACAATAGGAATTGTATTGATTATCTGGTGAGGTTTCGATTTCATAAAAATTATTAAAATTAAATTCAAGTTGTTGTAAAACATTAGAATATTTCTCAATTGTAGGTAAAACCGTACTGTAACATATACCATGATTGGTTTTTGTTTATAATAGCCTTCTAGCACCTTACCCAACATGTCCTCGATAGTATAGTGGTCAGTATCCCCGCCTGTCACGCGGGAGACCGGGGTTCGATTCCCCGTCGGGGAGGAAAATCTTTTTTCGTTTTTCAACTTGTGTCAGTTTTTACGTGTGCATTTTGCCTAATGCAACCGCCACTGTGACAAGTCATCATGATTAAATGCATAAACGAGCATTACAATAAATACCATATAAAGTATGGGCATACATTTTTTTCCGAAATGATGATGTGTTCCCTCTTTAATTACACCATTATGTCAGTGGGCTTTACCATAGCTTTCGGAGCAATCTTTCCTCACAAAACGAAAATTAAACGAGAGCACAACGCATGATACAAAAAAGGGAGCCGTATCGTCGCTCGAAAAGATCTGTACTTAAGCACGGACGATCCTACAGCCGGAAGATCTGCCGCGGGATTACTTAAACACAATCGTATCCAGCATAGCACCGAGGCACTGGACGATGTTGTTCGACATGAGAGTATCGACCTTCTCTTCCAGATGTCGCTTGGGGTCCTGCTTGCCAACGTTCTTAATTGCCAGCTGCTCGGGCGTCATTTTTTCTTCATCTTCCAGTGCCTGTGGGAAGGAGTGGAAAGCGTGTGCGTTAGAGAATCGTGTGTGCTATCGTATGCCAGGGTCGCGCTTACCTTGTTGTAATTCTTCGCTAGCTCCAACATCTCGCTGATGGTGCTTTCGTTGATGCTGCAGTGTTCTTCGTAGTTGGCGAGCGTCAATCCATCCATCCAGGACTTTTTGTGTAAATTCAGGAGCATCTTCTGTTCGAGCTCGTTTTTGCGGTAGTTAATACTAATCGAGTAGTAATTACGGTTCAGGCCGTGGATCAGTGCCTGCACCGACGGTTTCTGCAGATGGCCCAGATTGGATGTCGTCTGTCGCGGTTCCTGGCACAGCACGAGTGTGTTGTGATTGATCAGTCGGAACGCGTCAATCACAACCTTTCCCTTCACGGATTGAATAGGATCGACTACGACGGCCACTGCACGTTCGGACAGTGCTTCGAAAGATTGTTGCGTGTTGATATCGACACCGGACAACCAGCATCCGAAACCGGGATGGGAATGGTACCATCCAACCACCATCTCCGGGCGACCGGTTTGCTTCAACATGTCCAACATTTTCGCCTGAAACACGGGATCAACGGCTTCGACGGACACACCGGTACCAGTTTGTGGCATAGCGAACACATCAATCACCTGCACAGTGTAGTCATCGACAAACTCGCCTGCAATCATAAAGAAAAGGATATGTTCAAGTGGCTCTTAGCATAGCATCGCCTGCCTGTGGCTGACGTGTGCTGCCGATCGTACGTACCTAACATCAGACCCATCACTTCCATCGGCACTCCGGCGCGACCGTGTTTCAGCATTTTCAACAAGGCAAGCGACGAAATGTAGACCTGCTCCGCTGTGTCCACAACCGGTGCATCCGACGGTGGTGGTGCTTGGCTCATTCCGGGCATGCCGCCACCGAGGCGCAACAAACGATCCATGATAGCCTGCTGGGTTCACTACTAAATAGCCTTCGATTCTATGCTCGCACTGGCGTTTACGGCAAAACACGGATGCACACTTGAAAGAGGAATGTTTTCGACACGTTTCCACCGGGTTCTTTTGTTTAAATAGTATGTGAATTAGCAAAATTGCTTACTGTACAGGAGAACTAACAATGACTTTCCGTTTTGCCGAGGGTGCTCGAAAATGCGAATAACATGCTTTTGACAACCATTTGACAGCAAGCGCGGTTCGCAGCGTGGTTGTTCTGTACGGACATTTGAATCTTCACAATGATGACTTTATGTCAACTTTATTGTTGTTAAATAAAATTCAAACGAACTTATATAATGTGTTAGCTTCTAAAAAATTATACAATGCATCAAAGTTTACACTAAAGAGGAAAACATTAAAATAATCAAAAAGTCTTTTCGAGCAGCTCGAGCAGTTTTGTTGATTTCTTTTGACAGATGGTTTGGTTTGAGGTGTTTTGCATGCCAAACGTAAACAATGCAATTTCGTTTCAGTTTTGTACAAAAATAGTTAATGTTTATACGTTTATTTACGTAAACTTCTGCAAAAAATGTCCCTTTTAGCAGGCTATTGGTAATAGTCGTAGACTTATCTATGCAATACTCATAGTGCACACGTGTGATTTGGTTTTCTTTTGCATTTCAGCGCATTCGAGGAAGTTGTGTTGACATGCAAAATCTGTGATGAAAAACATGAAACGATGGGCTCAATCATCTGCCCCGAAACGGACGAAAAGATGTTGGATAAAATTTACAACAGTACAAATGTTCGCGTGCAGCCTCGTAAAGGAATCATCACACCAGTGTGTGAATATTGTCGCAACCGCATCGATGAGTATAATGAGAACTTTAAGCCTTACGAAAAAGAATACTTCCTCGAGGTAATGGAAGGTGACAAAAATGCGCTACATGATCCAATAGATCCGCTCGCGGGGGCATGTTTAACAGGAGATTCACGAACACACAATGCTAACTTTACGGCAGAAGATTGCGAAAATGCTTCAGAGGAGGAACAACGAACTTTTCATGACAAAAATGATCCCACTTGCCAGAGAAATCATTCAGCTGAAGAAAAGAATAGTAATCAATCAAACCGTCTGGTCGTGAATAATCCGACACAGTGCACCATCTGCGGGAAAGTGGTCAAATCTATATCGGATCATATGAAAATTCACAGTAATGATAAAAAGTACAAATGCACCTTCTGTGATAAATCGTTTGCGCAGAGCAACAACCTCACTTATCATCTTCGGCAGCATACGGGTGAAAAGCCGTATCAATGTGAGCTGTGTGATAAGGAATTCTTCAACAAATCTCATCTAAAGTCGCATCTGGTAACTTCAACATATTTAATTACAGTCCGAACTATTTATAAACCAACCCCTTTTTACAGAAATTGCACACCGACGATAAGGAATTTCAGTGTGAATACTGTTGCAAGCGCTTCAATCATCTAGGAAATTTAAACAAACATCAACGGGTGCACTCCGGTGATCGACCGTACCAGTGCAATTACTGCGATCGTAGCTTTAGCAATATTTCCAACAAAAAATCGCATGAAAAAAGGCACTACGGTGAAAAGAACTTTTCCTGTGAACTTTGCAGCAAAAGCTTTTATGATGCCCATCATCTCGAACGACATTCAACGGTTCATCGAAAAGATATGAAAAAAGGTATTGTGAAACCGGTTTGTTCTAAATGATAATCTACAAAATAATTGTTAATTTAGAACATGTTGCTAGATTATATTCGGTGATAGTTATTACACGTAAGGTATATTTATAATGCTTGCAGTACCTTATTAGAGCAGTGTACTGTTTATAGTTACAAAAGAGGCTAGAGAAAGCACCGAGAAACGAGGGAAACATTACGAAAAATGGAATGAAGAAATTATGTTTGTATGATAGATGATTGTATGATAGAAATTCTGTTTCTTGTAGTTATTAATTTATAAATCAATCATTCAGTCAGTGATAGAATTTAGAGTAATAATAAATCCCACAACTGTTGACCGTCCGTATCAATGGATTTTTTCATTTTTGAAAACACATCCACGAAAAATTTATTCCTGCTTAGGGTGGTGTCACTGCTCCATCGCGTGCGATTTCGTCGACGAGCGAATCGCGAGGGGGTGTCACTGCTCACGCGATTCGCGAGCGATTTTTTCTGTCAAACGGCACTTGAAAATAAACAAACCATGAACATAATAACTTTTTGTTTGAACAATTGTTTCAAATATCACTTTTCTAGCGCTCCTGATGTTAGTTCTAGCTTCTCCGTTAGTCCATGAATAGCATTGAAGTAAG
>KI915042.1:11906031-11986959 GCA_000473445.2 Anopheles farauti
CGTCGCGAACTCGTTTCCGAATGACACGGTAGCTTGAGTGTTTCGTGACAGTAACCTACCTCTTTGTAGTACCAATTTTTGGCAATCTTCCCACTTGCAACCCCTTTCACCTGCTAAAGCATCTGGTTTGGTTTTAATTTTTCGCGTTACATAAACGAAAAGCTCGCTATGCAAACTCGCGCTTTTCTGCAGCGATGAATATTGGATTCGGTTGCAGTTGGGAGAGCCATTTGCCTGCACGACACCGACCGACTGAACCGGGAGGGAAGCCCGGCTTGATGTCTGAAAAGTCACTTAATTTATGTAACACCTCTGTCTGGGGGGGGGGGGGGGGGGGGAATTGGTTTGTGCATTATGTCCGGCTGTGTGTGAGTGAGTGTTTTTCATCTGCTTCGTTTGCAATGCACTGAGCAATGAGTGTAACAAGTTATTATTACCCTTCCAACTCGGTATGGAGCGGTAAAGGGGGAAGGTGTTGAACAATAATTGCAGCAAATGCAGCGCGGCGAACTAATTTATCGCGTAGAAATGGATTCGCGCCGGTTGCGGTTTGACTTTGGCGGTCGTATTGTTTTGATTAAAATTGAACACGATGTCAATTGGGGGGGGAAAATATTAAATTTTAAATAAGATTTTTAATAGGATCTCTTGCCATAATTCAATAATCAATATTAACAATGCTTAAAGAATTGTATCTCCCTTTACCCTCTATTGGCACAACAATTAACCTTTGATGGTCCATCGCGGCCTAAAACCCTAAACCTCCATTAGCGTTCCAAGCATTCCACATACACGCAACGGATGTAATTCATTAATATTTAACCCATCCATTACGGACGATCATCAATCAGACAGGGGAAACCGGACCAGGGACCGAAAGCTTGACGTGTATGTAAAGCAGGGAAAAGACGTGAAAAGCGTCACCGAATGTTGGAAAGAAAACCAACCGTGCGACTAATTAGGAGCGCCGTCTTTTAAACGATCTTTTACGGATTCCGACTAGGAGAAGAGCTCGGGAAAACTGTTACGGACATTTTTATACAATCGTAATGATTTATGTGCCATTAATTGTGTTATGCCATCTTCCGTTTCTGGGTGTTTCTCTCTTTAGTTACAAAATATTATGCTTCTACCGCAAAGCGTAGGGTTTAATGTCGTTTGGGTGAGTTTCTAACAAGGTTTTCCTACTGGCTTGATTAAGCGTTGCCAAATTTGGCTTCGCTCGCGCTTCGCCGTGATTGTGCAATGTGTGCGAAAATTAAACGATACAGGATTGTGGTGGGGGAGGAAGGAAAACTCGCTCGCCCGTATGCGTAATTATCTTACCGGGCGAGATTCGCACGCGAAAGATTAAATCGCACCCGATGAGGTAATGACTATGGGCGGCGGCGGCGCTTTCCATGGTTAAAACATCAACGCCCGCTTTTCCTGCTTACTTAGCGGTGGCGCAAAATAAATAAAAATAAATAAAAGGGAAGTGATGCTACCGCCACCCAATTAAATCGTTGACTGATTGAAGATGAGCGAGAAGCAAATAGTTATTTTGCCACGAAAACAAACACACTCAGCCCGGTTTTTCCTGCGCGGAAAGGAGGTTGCCTCCCCGGGGCAACCTCCCATAGCATACTTTGATGGAGGAGCTTTACTGGAGCAGTGCAGTAACTATGTCAATTCGAGTGAATTCGATTCGTTTTTTGTTCGAAAGGTGGCGTCTTTTGCTTTCGGGTTTTGTTTTTGGACGATCACACAATAAAAACAACCAAGGAAAACCCAACTATACACGTGCGGCTACAGGGGCACTGGAAATTGAGGGGTATCTTCACCATGTTTCCCCTCTTGCTAGTTCCGTTAAACGAAAAATCGCGTCATACGTGAACTCACTCACTCGGTCGGAAAAACCAGTAAAAAATGGAATATTTTAACCGCAGGTGAATGACCGGAAATGGAGGCTGGACGCAGCCGACCCACGACCCACGCCTGTACGTGATCTTTATCATTGCAGAGGGAATGTGTTTGTTTTACAATTTTCCGTGTGCGTCACATGTCGGTGTTCAAATTAACATAACGATAGTGGTTTGATAGCCGAAGGACGTGTTCGTATGTGAGGAACGGATTTTTTTTGTTTGGTGTGGCACGTGTAGCTACTTCCAAAAATGCTCCAAAGGTATCGTTTAAATGCCGCTTCCAACATTAAAAAGTGACCAATTACTGGTTTGAAAAATGTGAGAAACGGAGCAAAAAAAAAAACGGAGCATAATGATAATGACAAACTATCGAGATATCAAGCATAATTTCGGTGCGCATCATCGTCATTACTAGCCTTGCTGACGGTTCGGTGTGATGGTGTACGAAATGAAAGTTGGGAAAACTTCAGCACAGCGCAAAAAAAAAACAACGGTGATAAGAAAATGTTCCTCAAGCATAAAAACACACTCAGGGGTAGAAGCACTTCGGACCTTCAGAAGAGAGTGGCTACGCTGAGACGGTGGGATAATTTTGGGTCAATTATCATTTTCTCATCGGGAAAAAGAAATCTTCCATTTCATGCTTTGTTTTGTTTTTTATTATTTTTTTTCTATTTCTGCTCGGACAACTTTCCGAAGACGAATTGCTCATTTTCCATACATTTAGTTCTCATGCCCACTAGGTTATTCGTCCATTTGTGGATTTCGTATGTCTTTTTGCTTCTGTCATTGTCTAATTTAAAGCTATAGGTGATTCAAATTGACAGGCAAAGTCATTTATGTCGATTATATCTTTCTTACTAACAAAAGTGTTGGAAAAATGCAACAGATAGGGGTAATTTTGAGAAAAAAGCGAAGGCCAGAGACACTTCTAAAATGTATATAAATAACGTACCGAGTACTAAGGCAGTTTTTAAAGTAATTTTTCTCAACTATATGCATATACATATCAACTATAACTCAACTATAACTATATGCAACTATATGCAATCTTTTCTAGCGAGAACATACAGACAAGCAGGAGAGAACCGCGACAGCTGAGAAAATTGGCAGTGAGTTCGAATAGACTTGATGGACAAAATAGAGTAAAAAATCCGATTTTCACCCGATAAATTCCGTGTAGAGATTGCGTCGTTTTGCATTACACAAACACCAGCTAAACATAATGTCACACAATTAATGGGTGGCTAATCTGTTCTCTCAAGCGGCACCTTCGCGTCTCTTCCAAACAGCATCCTCGTGACGCACATGCTTACACAAAAGGTGCCTTTCAAGGCAATACTGTGGAGACAGTCGTGTTGTTTTTGTTTTAACACTCGTTTCCTCGTCGTGTTTCCCGTGTTTTTTTTTTTGGTTTTGCTCAAAAACAGTTGTTTTGATGTGCGTCAAGCCATCGGTAACCTTGAAAGAGTCGATCGAATCGACTTCACCGGCTCGAACTGCTCCCGGGAAGGCGGTTTATATGAATTGCTTTGAGCGGACGAACCAACAAAAACCGAATCGACATGCAATAGAAACGACGGAAAAGTATAATCCATCCGTATGACGTGAGTGCAATCGGTATCGGACTCGGGGTTTTTGGTAGGAAAAAAATGGTAATATATTTTTATCTACTCCTTTTATGCCGCTTCGAATATTATTACACAACCTACTTCGCACCGATACTGTTTCGATCGATCGAACAGCGAAGCTAACCAACGGAAGAGTTGCTGCACTCGTGACGCACAATCCGGCAACCCCGGAAATGCGCCCCGGGGGAAATGTGGATGCAACCCGAAATGTGAAATGTTGCAAATTGGGCAACCTTATTCGCGAGTGGTACGCGATTTGCCACCTACGATTACGCTCCGTGATAATCATCTCGATAACGAATAGAAGAGGAGCTGGGATTGATTATTGCCGTATCCGCTGACCATCGCCATTCGCCCCTTCGTAGAAGGCGACCCCTATTCCTCGTGGGCGGGGGGTGGAATGTTGGCGCCAGCTGATAACTTTACAGCACCGTCACTTTCTAAAACACGTACCGTATTTTTTCGTATTGTTTGCGCTTGGCACTACAAAACACTTTTTTTCTTCCTTTTTTTCCTCTCTCTTACAGGTGCACATTTCCCGCCGTAGCCGAGAGGGCCGAATATTAGCTGCTTCAGTAGTAGTTTTTTTTAGTTTTTTTTTTTTGAGTTTTTTTCTTCTGTGGTTTACGATTCATAAACGCTTCACACCATTATCATCCACATCTGAGCGCGTTTGAAAGTCTCCGTGGTGCACTCCCAGCAGCGGTAGCAGCACGAAAAAAGGGGAGTTCAAAAATTAATAAACCGTATCGTCGGACGTGTTTGATGTTTACCGTCTGCTGGCGGACGTTTTAGCGCGCCGCGTAACGCCTCGTAACGCCACCCGGTTTTTTTTGAAGCGAACCGGGACGGCGAAATGTCATCGAAACCGGTAACGCCGGTCCAGCAGCGCCGCGCGTATCCTGGCGAGAGCGAGAACACCAGGATACCTCAGCCCTCCTTCTGCCGGTCGTACTCGCTGCGCATGCGCACCAGTCGAAGCTTCCATGACTACCAACATTATCGCAGCGAGTGCTGCGATTGCGACTGTGGTGTCTCCCAGCAGCAGCAGCAGCAGCAACAGCAGCACCAGCACCAGCTGGGCAACCATCCAAGCACTCTAGTCATGCACGGATCGGCGAGTGTAAAGACGAAAACTACGACGGCGGCATCACCAAACGATGGTAGTAAATCGATTTCCCATGGCCACCATCACCATCACCAGCAGCAACGACGTTCACCAACGACGGCCAATCCTTCCACGGACGTCGTGGACGAGGTAGACTCATTCGCTGTTACATCCAGCACCGGGAAGGATGGTCCCGTACCGAACGGCGTAATATCGCACGGTGGCCCCAGCGATGGCGGTCACTCGGTGCATCAACACGGCCACTGCATTTCGTCCTCGTCCTCGTCGTCCGGGCTGTGCAAGGCGAAGGGTGCCTGTACGCTAGCAGCGAAAGGATTGCAACCAGCTATCGGTGGCTGCCAGCAGAAGCAGCATGAACGTGGCATGGTAAGTTTACATCGGACAGCACATTCGTTTTTGTGTCCTCGCTGGCATGGATTACATAACGAAGGATACCTGGCGAGCCTGTGCTGTCGGCGACGGTGACCTAGTTAGTGGTGACGTGTTTCTGGAGAATGATGTTGACATCTTTCGGTTGTACCTGCAGTGAAATGGAAAAACGAAAAAAAAAACTCAAGTGGAATTGGTGATGTCAATAGTTGTTGGATACTTTAGTACGCTTGTGGTATTCCAATGCGTTGAATAATTTACTAGAAGAACTCTTCCAATGGAAAGCATCGCATATCTTCAAATCGTAGTGAAGAATTGTGCCAGAAAGTTGTCAGATATGTTTGAATCCACCCGCCTGCTCCGTTGTGCGTTGCTCTCCCTAACAACACACACGTAAACACTGCGTTTAACTAGATACTGCCAAAAAATCGATATGTTATGCTAGCGTGTGGTACCACCAGCAGCTGAAGGTGCACGGAACGCCTGCCAGCTGTAGCAAGAGAGGTCAATGAAATCGCACCGTAAATAACCTAGTTTTTGCTGCGTACTTTAAAAAAAACCCCCAGAGATATGCGGGGCCTTGCAGATAGCATCTAATGCTACCACCTGTCTGTATCAGATGTACAAATGTTGTGAAGCGTCCTTCAGGATGGGGGTTTTGATGTGGGTCGTGTTTTGCATGGTGGCTGCAATTAGTTCCTACTCTTATCTCTCATCTTCCAGTGGATGATGCGAACTACGATAGAGTTTTTCTATAATTAAACACGGCGCAGTAAGCCTATTCGTACGCTTTGCCTTTCTATTCTTCAAATTTGCTGTCTCTTTGTAGTATTGTAAGAAACGTACTAAGGTAGCTTATTATGTCCGGAATCTCTATATCTCTAAATACTGTTGAGAAGTTAGCAGTCTTTATTTTCATTTCCAAGCAGAAGAAAGCAAGTCTTTCGTACAGTAAATCCAACGAAGAATGCCGCATTTTTTATGTGGGCAATCTAATGCAAGATGTAATATGTAAATGAGTCCACCTGTAATTTTTTAGCTCACCTTGAAACATTATTTAAATATGTTTCTATTCGTTTACCGTACAACAACCCGTAAAGACAGCCTCTACAAACCGTCTCTTCAGCCAGCTTTCAGCCAATAGATCACGCTCCACCATCAGCTCGGAGATGCTCATTGTGTAAACCATTTTCTCCATCATAAATGATCATGCACCAGAAATATGCAACACGATTGATTGGCGCAAAACAAGAGCAAAACAAACCGACCCATACCGTCGAACGTGTTCGATTCCACGGCCCATGGAGCACGATCGCGTTGGTTTTAATAATCGGTAATCGTAAATCACGCTGGGCGATACGGCCGCGGAACACTGCCTAGCCAGCCAGCCCAATAATTCGCAATCGATGAGTTTGCTTCAACGTGCATGTGTGCGTGCTTGGGTTGGCCCAACATTGGCGTACGGGCGCGTGCGATTCGTCTATCATCGTTTCCATCGTCAGCTGATCTACATTTAACATAAACACAACATGCAACCGTGGGGTGGTTGGGTGGGTTTGGCTGCGAACGGCAGCACCTGTACCGACGCCTGATAATAGAAGGGGCTGCTGCGCTGCTACCGATCTTGTTCCCTGTCCACACGAGCTACACGATCCGCTTCCCACTCGGTGGAGGTGTAGCTTTGTGGACGACGAACGAGTACTTAAAAATCCATTCCAATCCCCTGAGGCGCAATGCAAATGGCAAATCGTTTGGGTATCAGCCCGCCGGGCAGGGTAGATTGCACGAAAAGCATAGGAAAAGAAATAATTATGTGTAAAGAAAGATATTGCCCGCAGTAATAGAGATGAACCGAAAGAGGGTGGGTGGAATGCCTCGGACTGTTGATTGTCGGTGGATGGTAACATAAAAAAAGATCCTACATACGCTATCATCATCATCATCCTCCCTCCATCCCACCTCATCAGCAAAGCGGTAGGCCGCGAGTGGAAAAACTTTTGCTTTTCTTACAAGGGGCCACCTAAAAAAAAAGCAAATATCAAACGAGCAACCAAGTCGAGATGCGCCTGATCGCGTCGGATGAATGCGACGGCTCGGTGCGCGCTGGACCCACAAGCGATAACTCTCTAGCGCCACCAGCTGGCACCTCCGAAACTGCGGCCTCTTATCGGTCGGCACGAAACCGCGATCCATTCATTCTCCCGCGGACATTCCGTGCGATCGGACGGAAGTCGCCGTCGTTGCCTGCTCCATCATTTCCTTCCAACGGTGAAATGATCAATTAGCGCTCGAATTTTCCACTCGATCTTATCTGCGGCTGTGTGTGTGTGTGTTTGTGGCTTTGTGCTGTGTGTTATTTGGCGATTTCTTCAATTTGCTCGACTCGATTAACCAACATGGAGTGGAAAATAGACCAAAAACGAAAGAACGCGTCGCGTTAGCCCGGTTTTTGGTCTGCTTGAGTGGAAGCTAGCGTGACAAAACGTACGGGAAGAGACCGGTGCACGGTCAGAAGTTTCCCAGGGTGCTAAAAACCTTGCCGTCCAATTCGGTGAAGCAAACAACCGAAAGCCAAGTTTTTTCGGACCATCGTTCAAGAGTAGTAGGCTGTGGTGTGGTTATTGTACGGTGGAACGGAAGGTGTTCGGAAGACGTTGCGAAGAAACATCGCAGTGCGCGCGGAGTTGCTGGGTGTGTGAGTTAGTTGCGGACGTAGCGGACGACTTCGCGAGTGTTGTAACCGTATTTAGTGATCGGAAACACCGTATTTTTGTTATTGTTGCTGTTTTAAGCAACACTCCATCCACCAGCGGACACCCTTGGAGCGAAACCGCGACCGAAACTGCACGAACGGACACAGACGTAGCAGTTTGGTGAAACCATTCGGATCCGTTTTTTGTGCTTTGCTGTACCTCCAAAGCATACTTAGTACAAACGTGTAGTTACAGTTTGCGTTCGTGTGTTAGTTTAAGGGTGCGCGTATGAAGTACTCGTTGAACTTCTCGCTTGCCAGAGAAGTTTGTTACTGAAGTACAAATATTATCGTGTGTTGAAGCTAGTGACGGGAGTACCTCCGAAGTTTTGCTGCTGAAAAACGATCGGAGGCCAACGAAGGGAGTAACGATAGTGTTGTTGTGTGCGCCGCCGTACGCAGATTATGGGAAAAAATGTCGAAAATGATGGTAAATTGGGAGTGTTCCGTTGCATTGGAAGAGTGCTCTGAAGTCTTGCAGCGCATACCGAAGCCAATTAGCAGCAAAATTACTGATGATTCGTTTTCTTTCCTCTTCGATTTCTCTTTCCCACGCTGCAGTCTTTGAATCTAACCAACTCCGGACACAGTAGCGGCAGTCAGCGGACGCCTAGAACACCACAAACACCGAACGGACTGGGATTACCGCGTGCCGGCGGAGTTGCGGGTGGACTCAGCCCGAAGACGCCGCCCGTTTCGCCCGAATCGCCCATCAACAGCTACTTGGATGACGATCTAGACTCGCTGCACAGCTACAGCTCGGTGGCGAGTGGTATGTCGTGTGATCACGCTTACGTAGCGCGCAACGGAACGACCTTCAGCGGTCGCAAGATGAAGTACGTGGTGCACTGTTCGAGTCACGCCGGCCAAACCGGGGGTGACTACCTGACGCCGACGCAACGGGCCCAGCGCCAGATCCGCCGGCTGAAGGAGTTGCTCTCGCAGGCCCGCTGTGATCTCGAGCAGCGTGACAGCGAGATCCTGCGGCTGACGAAGGAGGTGGTGGAGTTACGGTTGTTCAAGGCGTCCCTTAGCTCCCCGGAGGAGCGCAGCAACTCGAGCGATGCCGTGACGGTGCGCGAAAACACCACGAACGATGTGAACACACCGAGCTCTAGCCAGGACATTTCGCCCATCGTCGACCAGATCGACGAGGGTGTCGCGAAGGCGAGTCCTCGGCACCACCATCACATGCAGGCCGGCATCCACCAGGTGCAGTTCATCGACAAGCTGTCTACGTCCGAGATGCAGAGCTCGTTCGCCGATTCGGGCCACTTCGAGGACATTACGACGTCGTCGATCCACTCGAAGGATTCGTACGTGCACACGCAAGATCGGGCGTGCGGTAGCGATGAGGAGATGGACGCGGAGAGGAAACGTCTGGTCGCGCTGTACGAGGAACGCATCGAGGAACTGATCAAGCAGCATCAGACGGAGGAGCAGCAGCTGCGAACGTCCAACAACGATCGATTCGAGGTGCTCCTCCAGAAGCTGGCCGAGTCCAACACACGCTACTGCGATCTGGTGCCGGACTATGAGCAGGTAAGCTGGTGCGGAGTACAGAGAGTACAGAACACGAACCTAATTTAATGGGGTTTTTTTTAGGCGAAGGAGCGCATCCGAGAGCTTGAGAAGCAGCTGGAGAAACTGCAGGCCCAGCTGCAGGAGCAGGAAGATAAGGCGAACAAGATGTATCTGCACATGTACACCAAGGGCCAGGAGGCGGAACGGCAGGAGCAGGCAGATCGTGTCAGCGACATGGCCCGCGCTTCACCCAACCGCGTCTCCGTCCCGGAACTCATGCAGCAGCTCCAGGTCACGCAGGACGAACTGGAAAACATTAGGGTGAGTTTGGCGTGTCTCGGTGTCGTAGAGCCAATGGATTGTAAACCTAGTCACACCCACTACACTTACAAGGCCGATCCGCTGATCGGTGATCGCGATACGCGGCTAAAGGAAGCGATACGTTCCGATTGTCGAGCGGACGGGCAGGATGGTCATTATTTGATGTTGTTCGCATCATACATGATGTTTTGTTTTTTTTTTCTGTACCCAAAACCTCTCGACCCCTTTCCTCTTCCCACCCGTTAGCACCGATTCGATGTTGTGGTTGTGTTGTGTGGCAAAATGGTATTTGACGCAAGACTTTCCTACGTGTGGACGTTGTGGGTGCATTTAACCTCACTGCTGCACAGTAAAAGTGAAAGGAGCAATAGATACGAAGAGAAAGGAAAGGGGAGGGTGAATGAAAGGAGGGGAGAAGAAAATTGTAAATGATTGTGCGTTCGACCGTTCGGACGGCAAATGCGAAACCTGTCTGTGTTTGCGCTTTTTATCCAACGCTGTGAATATATATTTGCTGGCTAAGAGCACTAACAAAAATTAGGTAATGTTTGTAGAGATACATTCTATGGTTGAAACATTCCCATTAGTGTTAGGAGATTCGTAATAGTTCGATATGGTTGCAACGATTTCGAAATTTGAGTAACAATTTCAAAGGAAGAGATGGCTTTTAAGCATTTTAAACATTTGAAGTTATTGCATCGTTGAAGTTTATTGTTCCTTTAAACCATATGAGGTCCAACGATCAATTTCCGTTCGAGCTATGGTTCGATATGTTATGTCTTGCACTTACACTCGGATTTTATTCCATCGCTATGTGGTGCTTCCATTTCTAATATAATATTGTGCGTCGGAGTCCTATCAATCATCAAATCACCGTCAACCTACATTACTTGAGAGAAAAAGAAAATTGAATTCAGATCCTTCCGTTCAAAATGCTTTAATAACCGGTCATGGATCGCTTGTTCTTTGCTGTGCAAGTCCAACAACGTAGAATAGGTTAAATGTCTATGTGCACTGTTGCTTCCCGTACTGTTGCTACCTTCCCGCTTCATCTTGCCTGTTTACCTTTCTTCCAACTGTCCCTATGCATCGACTACATTTTCCCGTGCCCTTCTGGTAGGTAATGTTCTCCAAAAAAGAAATTGCGAACTAAATTTACTTTTCAAAATTTGTTTTCCACATCCAACAAACCAAACAACTATCTACAATCGATTCGGCCTCTGTTTCAGTATATTGTATCACTTGTTTCGTTCTACTAAAAAGAGCAAAAGCAACACTCATCATGAAACAAATCACTCTTTCTCCCCATATGTTCCCCTCCATCCACTGTCGATCACTGTCACTCCAGGATACGAACTATCAGCAAGAAAACGGCGGTACGCAGGTTTTACTGAGCGCAAAAGAAGCAATCTCACTCTGGCTTCTCGGTGCCCGTAAGGTTTGTAGCAATTTCGAAATCCACCAACAAATTAAACATCAAGATACGTTAGCAGCATCCAGCAGCAAAACATAACATCCTTCCCGAGCTTTGGCGAGCATTCGTTTGAATGTTTTTTGTTTTGTTTTTTTTTTTTTTGTAGCAACTGCAACTTTATTTTCCTCCCCACACACACACACACTCGTAACTGCAGCTGGATTAGGTTGGGTTCGGGGCATGTTCGTTTATGTGTTTCTTTTTTCATGTAAACCTCGATAGATAGAAATGCTTTATTAATTTTGATTCTTTTTTGTTCGGTTCGTTTCACATCAAATGAACCTTTATTTCACTAAAACCTTACTGGGCGTCACGGGGTCCCCAGCGTGGAGTTGTCGGGAAAGCTTTACACTCTGATTGCTCCATGCTTTTGGATACGTTGGATAACATTTCTTTTTTTTTGTTGAGATTTTACTTGTTGTTTATCTTCTGTTTTATGTGAACTAATCTCGTTATATGTTGTACTCATGTCATGCCCGGTGTAGCTTCTCGCTTATGATTATCTGGTTTTATAATGCACAACTGTTTTTTCGCTTTTTACTTCTGCTAAGCACGTTTCTTACATTATACTTCACCATTTATGTGCTTACCTCTATCGCTTTAGTTGCTGTTTCTATTTTTGTCTTACTTTTTTCCAACATTTGCTTAGTTTTACTCCTCGCTGCCTCCAGTTAAAGATGAAGTCGTTAAATTCTTCCGTTCTCATTATTTTAGACCATGTACAAGCGGTTGATTGACGCGCAGCAGACGAAGAATAAGGTCGATCCCGAGGTGACGCTGCAGTTCCTGAAAAGTGCGATCTACTACTTCCTCACGGACAAGGAAAACTCGCAGGGACACTTGAATGCTATCGAGAGCATTCTAGGCTTCTCGGATGTGGAGCGTTCCAACATCGACAAGGCACGAGCGTACAAGTAGACGTGGTTTTAGAGCATTCCGATTGCCAGCTTTCGCTAGCTGACACAAATGAACGTAGCGTACAGATAAAGTATGTGCTATTTTTTATTCAAACATACACACAAACACACCAGACAAAAATATGTAGGCAACACATTCACTCTTGTAGATAAGATTTTAACGCCCTTTAAATGTGTTGTGAACTTAACGAAGTAAAATGCTCGATGTACTGAACGCAAAGTGAGATACAGAAGGTAGTAAGGGACGGATCACGGAAAAGACGGAGCAGTACTTACAGGCTGGCCTAGAAAAGTTTCAATACCAAACGTAGACAAAAATGTTCCTCTCAAAATATTTCGGTTTATTGCATACTCCATGCTAGTTCCTTGTTTTTTCTCTCTCTCTTTTTGGATTAGTATTTATTTGTCAGCGATTATTGTCGGTCTTTGGGTTGTCGTATAATTTTATCGTTAATGTCGGTTTTATTTAACAAATCATTGCGTGTTCCATCTTTTGTATTATTTTGTGAAGTCACAGCAGCGGAATACATTTCATTTTATAAACAGACAGCAAAGAGACCGCTGCTTCCTCTGTTCGTTTCGTTGTTTAAACAAATAAATCAAAGAAAACAAACAACCATGCTCTGCCATCCACAGTTTCAGGACATAGCTAAACAGAGTAGATTCGTTATCCGTAGTGCTACAGAGTAATTTACAAATATGTTGCCGCTTGCAGATAGATACGAATCAACGCATACGTCCAGAAGGAGCCGCTTTCAATGAAATTTAGATAAGTAATTTAGCTATCACCAAAAATATAATACAGCCCAGTGGTTCCTTGAGCGCCCGACTCTCAAGGGATAAACCGAAGCGAAAGTTATTTACTCCCTAATTTGCTGAATGTTGAGCTAGCAAAGAACTGGTTTCTCGACGAAGATGACATATTTTCAATGCAAAACGCAATTGCGGTAGTAAACGCAAGCAAATCGGAACAGGGTAGCAGCCAATTGTTCGCGTAAGGCTTAAGTTGGAAAGGTGGTGGTAACTACGGCTCTTTCACGTGCTCTAGTGCCTCTTCGGTGTCCACGAGCAAGGCAAGAATTTTTACAAAACAAAAGCTTATGCTTCATGGCATCGGTAACGGTTGGATGAAAAGACAAAAGCGGTAGGACGCTTAAAACCGGGCTGTAACCGCCTATAATGATATGGCAAAGTGCGAATGCGATAGGTTCATGCTGGGAATGATAGAAAATTATACAAGTATTCGGATAACCAAACGGAACTATGAATGAGAGCTATTCTTACACCACTAGAGGAAAATAAAGCTAAGAAACGTTATTGTTGCAAAAATTTGTTCCAAATTTCATGTGTTATTCGGGTGCGAATAATGAGATTTTACGAAAGAAAACGTGAATATTATGATCTTTAGTCCTCTACGAACTGGGTTTTCATGTATCACGTTGCAACATTGGTAAAATATTAAATTTATAAGATCATTTCGTACAAATCATTTCGTCTCCCTTTTCGAAAATGAGCGCCCTCTACAAAAATGTATCCAAATTTTTGTTTTCGGACATCGGATCGGTTATATTCATGCCACTACAGCGATGTTTATGCTAGCTTCTAATATCTTTGCTTTGATCTTGCTATAATTTTGAATTTGCTCTCGATTGTTTATTCATTATTATCATAATTGATTTTATCAGTTCAAATTTCATGCAGTGTAATTTTATGTGACGGTGTTAATGTAATTTGTCCTATTTCAATCCACTAGCCCGTAGTGCGTTCAAATTTTCGTCCATGCTGACAGTCTACAGTGGAGGCTAGATATCCAGCAGGAGAGTTGTGAGAAACATGACAGTTGGCGTTTGTTGTCGCTGCTCTTGCTTTTCTTTTTCAAAAACAAAGTCAAAGAAGAAGGACGTGAATGTGCGTGAGTGTGCTGGCGTTTTGCATTGTTTTAAACCGTTCGCGTACACTAACAGCGAGATTTTCGTAAGAAATCGAAGTGCTCAATCTGTTGTCTGTTCCGGAAAAGTTTTTGCAACTAGGAAGTGCAAGAAAAGATAAGAAAGCGGTACGCGTATTTTGAAGTGGTTACACATTCTTCTGTGCATCTTCTGGATCCGCAACACGGTAGCATCTCGTTCCTGTTCTGACGGTACGTTCCTTCCGTAAAACGCGGCTGGTGGCATTCCAGCGAAAATCCGAAAATCTTATCATCGTGGCTAAATGCAGTGACGTTAGTGACGACGACGACGACGACGACGTTGACGATGGCGGTGACGGTCCAAAAGGGGCACACCGAGAAAAGCTGATGACGTTGTGTGTTTACTTCAACACGTACGAACGCCGTGCGTCGTCTATGACAACGGGGACAACAACGATCGGTGAATGCAACTTGCATGTGCGTACGTGTGTGTGTGTGTGTGTGCACCTTGCAAGAAGGGAAGTCTTTAGTTAGTGCAACTAACCCGTAATTGGTAAAGTGTTTTTAGAAGAAGTCACTTGATGATTCGGAAACCGCGCGCCGCTACCGTGTTCATCACTTGTTGTCAGGTTATCAAGTGTGTGTGTCTTGATTTTCTTCCGGAAGCAGCATACTAGACCCCTAAACCTCTTCCATACTACCACCGTTCCGATGCAATGCGTAAGCAAGCCATGTACATGCTATGATTTCATGCCTGCATGATTTCGTCCAGAGTGTTAGCTGCTTCAAACCAATCGAAACGAAAGCGTTTTGCCAAACCAGTTTCTGCCCACAACGATAGTTGTTCTTTGAACGTTTTTTTCCTGTCAGTGTCACAAAAGATGCCGGTACTGGTATTAAGATTGAAATTAATGATATTGAATATGTGATCTTGATTAGTTTGCCAGCTGTAGCTTTCCTTAAACGCACTTGTCTCTCGCTGCTTTCGTGACGCCACCGTACTCATTCCCAGGCAACGGTTGTACCCTTAGCAGGCTCTGATCTGTTTTTCTACTATTAAAAGCAAAATTGGCGAGTAAAGACGCACCACCATCGTGAAGTTCCCCTCATTCACGTCTGTTTTCAAGATCGCTTTATCTTTGCTTGACCACCGAACGCGGAACGAGATAAAATCCATAAGAAAAGTATGAATGAAAAGTAAAAAACGCATGCTCCCTGCCCGGTGTCCGGTGTTGAGAAAGATTACACCCTTCCCCCTCCCAGGCGCACCCTTTTGTCCACAGCGATACGAAGAGTGGAAAAGTGGTCCAAGAGTTAACACTTATTGGTGGCGATGATGATGATGATGATCGCGTCTGCCTGATGATGAGCAGCATCGGGTAGCTGCTCTGTGGCCATTGCGCTGGCCTGGAAAACCCGAAAACGTAAAATTACCCGTGAAACGGGGGCTGTCCTCTCTTTCCTTTCGTTCGCTTCGCCGTGGTAAAAATCGTGGCATGCTACGAGTAAGGCGTTTTCATTTCTCATCTGGAAGCCGGATCTTGTTTTTATTTTCGTCGATGGTATGGCCGAGACGGGCGAAGAGAAGAAGACGTGTTAAGAACATTCATGTGCGTGCGTTTGTGTGTGCTTTGTATTTTTAAGAAGGCGTGAAGCGCGCGCGCTTTCCGCGGTGAAGAGTGTTAAGAAGCGTTGGAAGCAGCGACCGCCGAGAGTTCGTACGATCATCGAGTGGTATGGGAAAATGGTGCCAGGAAAGTGGTGGCCATCGCCGTCATCATGATCGACTTTGAAGCGCCAAGCAGTCGAACAAATGAAGCGTCGGAAGCGGTGGTGGTGTAAGCCAGAAGCGGCATCAAATCAAACATGATGGAGGTGAGTTATGGTTAGCCGGTCGTTTTACAGCATCATAATCTCTTTATCGTAAGCTTCATTTAAGTATGATCCTTTTGGAAGATAAATCCGACTTGTGAAAGCAATGCTTATTGCGAAACTGTTGGAGTACGGATAAAGGTTCGTTCTATGGGTAAATATTTACCCTGCCACGTGTTAAGAATCAACAGAAATGGGGCATGCTGCAATATACGTAACGTGCAGGCACTACAATTACTCGGTGGAAAAAATACGATACGGTGGAAAGCACTCTGCACTACCGCATTATCAAGAAATTGCCGTAAACCTAACAACTGATAAGATTACAAAATAACCTAACATAGTGGGGGTTGTTTAGCGCCCACCGTGTGCGACGTGTTGACGGCTGATTCGCATTAGGTGCGCCCGTTGTTGTCGTTGATTGGTGGCGGAACAACTCGTCTATATTATGGATAAAACAAGCAGGAAGAAGAAAATGGCAGCAGTGATCAGTCATACGAAAAATTATTGTAGAAGTAAGGTCTCCGGCAGCTGGACAATGGCAAGTCAACTGGAACTAATTAATATCAAACGTTTGTTCCTCTTTCGTACTGTGCTATATTGAGCTAGTAATTATATTGTATATTTGTTAAAATACTACTAATACATTGGTTAATAGTTTAGTCTAAAAAAATAATATTTATATATTTACGTTCCACTCATACACAAAAACCAGAAGATTGATTTATCTCTTGAAGTTTTTTTTCCTAAGTGATACGATTAATTAATTTTCGTGGAAGCAAATTGCGCATAACTTCGATGCCTGAGTTTCATTACCTCTCAGCTCATCAATCAAGAACTTTTTGCAATGCAATTAAATGCAAAAAAACACTCCACAAAATAAAGCGATCATTATTTCCCAAAAAAAAGACCCATTTAAATTGCTGCATAAAGGCAAAATAAAACAACACCAAAACACATACTTCAGCGTTGTCTGCTGGGTGTATTTGCGGGTAGGTGCAGACTGTAAGGCAAAGTTAGTTGTGCCAGTTTCCCCCATTTGACTTTCTTTTTACCCGCAAATGTTTCCAGTTGCCGGAGCTAGCCGTAAGCCATCGTTTGTAAACTTTGGCCAACCGCGGCCAGCAAAACGAGTACGGCCGGTCCTGCCGGCGCTGAAGCAACCGGGAAGAAAACACGTCGACAAGCTACGAACCGCTCGGAAACAATGCAGGAAGTAAGGTTACTTTCTGAAAGGCATACACCGACATACCCGCACGCATCCTTGTGTCGGCTTTTCCGGTCGCAAAACCTCGCCGTGTGGTAACGATTGGCACATTTCTTGCTTGCCTTTGGCCAAACTTTGGGGCGCTAGGCGCATGCTTTTGGGAATCAGTTTCACTTCCGAACGCATCGCGGCCCAACAACAACGCGGAGGATGTTAAAACTGTGGGCAATAAAAATATGTATAAGCAACACAAATTTGCTGTTTGCACATTTTTATACTACCGGGTCGGATGCGGTGGTATCGGATGCGCCGAGAACATGTGTGTGAGTGCGATATTATTATGTGTTTTTTTCTTTGCTTCGTGCACCCTTTTTCTTCACGGCTGTGTGCTTTTCAGCGTGTTTAAAATGTTGATTCACTACCGTCAGCTCGTTGTTGGGGCTGTCTATTGGCCATCGCTAGTTGATGTAAGGAAAGTGAAAATATACAAGTGCGCCGACCGATCGGAGGAGGAGGTTGAGGAGGAGGAGGAAAGCTTTCTTGATTGATTATGTATTTGCCTGGGTCGGTAGCCGTCCAGCGTGCCTTGCGGATGAGGGAGGTAATAATTATGTTCTCAGGCGAGAATACAAAGCTGTCGACATGGATTTCGATAACCGATGGGGAGATGGAATGGGGGCCCCTTTCGTTTCGAGCACGGGTTGCGTTTTGTTGGGCTGTGCCATGATGGAGCAAGCTCATCATTGTGTATTCCGGTGGAATAAACAGACGCACCGAACGTGTTTCAATTTTGTTTATACATTTAAAGACCAAAGTGAAAAACTTTCAATTTGGAACAGTTTTCGTCTACTAAATAACGAAGTAAAACGAGGGAATAAAATTATTAAAATCATGCAAAACATCGTATTAGTTGCTGTTAATTTAAAACTCATGTTTCACACAAATTATCTGTCCCTTGGCTTAATAGTGAAATCCTAATGCTACCAAATCTGAAGCATCATTAGCATCATAGTGTTTCAAGAAGCTTATTATATTTAACGACACATTTTAGTCATTATTTGCTAGAAACCTGTTGCTTGCCCTTTATGGAACCATCAGTAGTTATCTTTTAACCGTAAGATTTATCCACTACCGACGGAAGACGCTTCCAACTTCAGCCTATATTTTAAAAGGGTAAACTAGGCACCGAACATCTACTAGAGGGAGGTCGCTGCTCATCCAAACTCATCCAAACGTGTAAACCGAAACCGACGGGATTGCTTTTAATCCTTCGAGCGAGCTGGCGAGGGTTTGCGGAAGTATCCTTTCCTAAGTATCCTAAGCCTAAATTACTCGCCACCAACCGATGGACGATGAAGAATAAAGCAATACTTGCGGCCAACCGACGACACCGAAGATGCTGAGCAAAACAATCATACGTGCCGCCCATAAGGCGGAGGGTAACGGTTTCACGAGTGGGGAGGGGTTTTTTTAAATGATCCTTAGTGGCTGCGTGTGTGCGTGTGTGCGCGCGTGTGTGCGCGCGTGTGTGTGACTAGCTTCTTCTAGCAGTTTGTCGGGATGAAACGACGCAGGATGGCCCTTGGAGAAGGGCAAATTGTTCAGTGAGCCGCACACGAATGCGTACGGTTTTATGAATTCACTCAACCGTTGGTGCGGTGTGTTGGGAGTAACTTTTCGCCCTGAACAGGGAGGGCCGCGGAATGAAGCGGTTGACGATCGTCATGAGGATGATGATGCGAGGATGGTGATGAAAGAGATCCTTTGATTAAATTTAGTTTATGTTTTCCGCCGCCATGACATCCTGGTTCGTTGCTTTGGTACGAATTTTGATAAACCCGGAATTTTGATGAAATGTGAACTGAATAATATTTTTATTTCTTTTCTTTTTTAAAGTACGTGAAAATTGTTTGTCGTACTGTTATGCAAGCTAATGTTAGACAATATCATGTTTAAAATATATTTTAAAGATACTATTCGTATACGTAATGAAAATCGATAAGTAAAGAATGTTTTTAACGTTATTTTTTAAACATATATTATGATTTGAAACCGAGTTTTAAACCATGCAACAACCTGCCAACCGGATGGCGGTCACTGCGCTCTTTTTGTGCTACATTCGTCAAGTTAAAATAAACCATCGTTTTAGTCATTCTCGAATCGTGACGTTTGCGCTGGAATGGCCTTTAACAACTTTCTCCATCGCTCCAGCACAGCGCGCCATTTGCCGTCGTACCATCACCGTTGAATGGGTGGCCCAGTTGTATTGCTGATGGAGCTTAAATGTGAGATCTTCTGCTTATTTAGCAGCCCTTCCTCTCGTGGGTTTCCAAAAATCGTGCTGGACGTCGCGGTACGGTGGCGGGTGTGCTTTTCGCTTCGTTCGCCTGAACAATCGCCTCCCTCGCTAGTTCTGTGCAAATGACATTAAGGCGTGAAAGCCTACGAGCTGAACGTGTTGTGCCGGGTTGGAAAATTGTTTCCGGTAACGGATCATTGAGTTTAAGTTTAGCAGACGAAAGCAATGCACAAAAAGTGGTGACACAAACCACCACCAAGGCTGCTTGGAGAGTACGTTCCGAGGGAAAGAACCGAGCGATACCGGCACGTACTACGGTGAACAGTTAGCGGCATGTGCTGCTCATCATCAACACCTTCCCGTCGGTGCCATTGCAAGCACCAGGAAAACCTTTGCATGAAAAGCTTAGCTTGCTACGTTTTCACATTCACTGACAAACGTTGTACATTATGTTAATTTTTTTCCTGTTTTTTGCTCATCTGGAACAATTAAATTTACATTTTTTATTGAACTATTTTAAAAGCAAAGTGTGGTAGCTGAACTTTTGTTGTGAGTTAAAAAATAGTTGTAGTTTTTTCAACACTCCCGGTCAATTAGATCGAGTAACTCTTGTGAGACAAATCTCGGTGTTGATTGACATCTGGATGACTATTTTTGACATTTGATGATGTCGTATTTGTTTGAATTCTCCAGGACCATGCGTTAAATAATGCGCATAATGCCTGACTCTTCCTCTTCCTAATGTCTTTCTTCCGGTTTCGGTTCCTCTTATTAAAATTCCTTTAAAGCAAAAAAATAATAACGGCAAAAACTATGAACGATATTTTTTCGCGGACAGAAAACACAAAGTTTTGCCACCAACGTCGGTACCAATGGCTTAATTTTAAAACCAAAAAATGAGAGAACGTGTTTTACTTTAACTTCAATAGGTTTAATTGGAGCGTTTTGTGTTGAAGACATCCTGCCGTATTTTGCTACCATTTTTGTGCGTGCCGACAGTTTTCTTGCCCAAGGGGTTGAACATGAAATAAAAACGGTCCGTTGCGTCCTCAAAAACTGCACCTCCGTGCTCGAACTTTCCCGGTTCGCTCATCCTCCCAGCTGGTTTCCGCTTTCCCCACCCCGCTCCATGCAACGCGTGACATACAAATGACTCACTTTGCGTTTGTTCTGCGTTGACAAAAAAGTGGAAAAGCAAGCGACGAGTGAAAACAAACCCACAGCCACCCCCACCCCCCTGGACGGTGAACTAGTTCATGTCCGGTTGTGTTGTTGGTGTTCTGCGCTGTCGTTGGTGGATAACTGATTTTTTTGTGTTCGCTTTTTGCCTCCCATCTCCGGGTTGGGCTGGGTGAGTACGTGGTATCATGTGCACTGAACTGTCGGTTGCCGTGAAATTGAATGCCGCATCATGAACACGGTGCGGCGGCGGTCTGGCAGTAATAACAATAATAAGAATGATGTCGACGTGGAGGTCATTTTAGGCAAAATGGAGCGGCATCGGTCCACGTGGTCGGTGATGGGTTTGCACCGGTTTTTGGTGAGTCTGTCTTCATCCGACTCGGTGAGTGATAATAAATTTGGTCAATTAGCAATGAGGCACGTGGAATGCTGTTTAAGATCGTATTCCATGTGGAACGTAACGTTTTATGCTATCAAGGCTGCAATGAAATATTTTTTATCTTAATCTCAGTTCATCTTTTAACATTAATATTTTTCTGAATTTTGAACAATAATTTATTCCAGAAAAAATACAAAAACATCGAACAACTAAATTAGAACTCAATATAACTTTAGGCGTGAAGTTGGTAATAAAAACTTCACACACCGAAGGAGAGAGCGCTGTTTTTGGCTAAAAGTGAAACTAACCTCTAGAAAATCTCGAAAAAATACAGAAGCTTGATTTTTAGCTTTTAAGGCTCTCTTTACCCTTTACACATAACGACAGAGTGGACAAGCCAAAAAAGAAAATTTTTAGAATCCACGATTTGCTACATTCATATCCCGGCAGCATCTGGATGAAAGCATAAAGCCGCTCTTGCATGCTTTTCCGGTGTTCACTAATCTGAGGCTCTTGGTTTTTTTTTCTCCCACTTGCGACCAGTCCCAGGGACTTCATCTCCGCGGCAGGAAGATTAACTGTATGGCGGACAAACGACGAGAGCGAGTCACAGTGAACCTCTAATCCACGGGTTTACCGGTGTCTGTTTCTGCCCTGTTCCAACAACCCACCGCCGACACTTCATCGCTTCAGTCCCGATGATCCTGTTGCGGTGAAGCAGGCTGATAAACTAATTGGATTAGTTTCCGGCAGGCATGGCATGCCGGGTGGGTGGCTGATTGGGAGGCCGTGATTCCAATCCCGGTGCTTAGCCTTAACTGCTGTTGCTGTTGCTGCTGCTGCTGCTGCTGCTGCTGCTGCTACAAACTCGCCAGTGCTGCGTCGTGTGCGGTCATAAGCATCATGGTGTTAGTAGTGTCCTTTAGATTTTTTGGAGCTTTTTCTTTCCATTCGGGCGAAAAAATCACACTCAAAAGGATCACACTCAAAGGAGCGGCTCGTGATGGGGGAGCGGAGCGGAATGTGTGGTGCACATTAAAAAAGAGCACCCATTTTTGATTCCGTTTATTCGTTAGCATTTGGCTTCCTAATCGTTTTGCGAGAGGAGGAAACGGCAACATTTTTACGAGATGATGGTGCTCGTTTGGGCTATTTGTGTATGTGAGTTCCATTTGTAAATTTATGAGATTTTATTTTTGCAACGTTTCTCTTTAACACAACTTTTGTTCGGTCCTCACTGAGCATACGCTAGCCGGATTAGCTTTCCCCCGATGAAGTCTCGGTTTTTAAGGGTTTCGATCCACCCCTTGCATCGCCCAATTTTCGATGGGCCAAAACATGGGAATTGAAAGTTGGTTCATTTTCTCCATCATTAACTTTTTTCGCTTTCCACTATCGTTGTTCTGTGTGTCGAACGGGGGATAGAACTTTCCTTTTCCATGTTTTTTTTTTCGTGTATCGCACACGACTCCTCGTGTTTGCCACGTGCGTTCGCGGAATTTTGCAGTCATTTTTCGTCGTAAGAAATTAGAACGAACCGTGTTCCGGAGCGACCGCTCACGAACGCTGCGGACGCGAAAGGGAAGATCGTGGAACACTTTCAGCGATAAACAGCAGAACATTATCGCCTTCCGTTGGTTGGGGCAGACGATGATGGCATGCGCTTTTCATGCTTCCGTCCGTGGCAGTTTCGACATCCGAGCTGAAAAGACGCGTCGCGATCGTAAAATGTTTTTAGGATTAATTTGGAGTAAAGTGATTTTCTTTTTATTACTTGCCGTTCAACTCGGCGGAAGTGTTTTTTTTGCCATCATGTCCGGTAGATTGTTTTTCCAACGAAAAGCTAAACGGATTTTCGCTGAGATTCGGAATTCGTGTCTTTGTGCCAATAGAAAATCACCACATTGTTGTAGGAAATAAATCTTCGGATTGCTTTTTGAGCGATCGTGGTGTGTTGTCCTGTTTTATGTAATTATTGTATTTCTTCATGATAAATATGGTGACAACATAAAGAGCCCGACATCGGAAAAAGGAGCAAAAAACAAACTATGCATAATAAACGCAAATCATCAACATACCACGATCGTTGTGTTGAGATGATAGCAACAGCTGAACTCGATGATCGACAAAAACACGTGTGCTGCACGACTGCGACTCCTAATGCCTTCTTGGTTCCTAGCCGGTGAGTTGGGATGAGGTGACGAAGAAAGTTTTATGCATAATCGTGTGTTTATTGCAGCTGTTTTTTTTTAGCAGTTGCTTCCAGAACCTTTCCGATGTCGCTTAATGTTGACGCTATGGTAGACGCGTGCGGCATATTACAACCGCCAGCGGGCGAATTGTCATAGTTGGTTGCAGGCGAAGTCGAATTTTCAAGCCTGCTACATGCTGCAGATGCTGCTTTATTGACGGATCTTTCACTTCTCCGGTCTCGTGTCCGGTAAACGATGCAACCGTCCCGCATATGTAGCGTGTTGGGATGGGAGCGGATCAATCAATAAATTTTGCTGGCAGAGCATGCGGTGACTGTGCTTGTGTGGTAAAGGTCGGGTAAATCACTCGCAAAAAGGAAGGGTTTTGGCATGGTCCTTTCTAAACCTGATGGACTCGTTGCTGAATATCGAGTGAAGTAGAAGGGAAAGGTCATCGAAAGAATTTAATAAAATAACCAAAATAGAATTCCATAAAAGACCAAAAATTCACTTAAGCTATTCATAATATTATTGTTTTTCTAAATTATCTTTACATACAACTGAAAACTCTTTAATACACTCTTTTTTTGTTTATGTCTCTACTTGTTTTTTTTTTTTCTAGAACAAGACCTTCTTTGTTATTATGTCTATGTTTCAAACAACACAATCCCCGCAGAGGACCTATTGGCGCCCAATGGAATAGCGCCCACAGCGCCACGGGAAAGGTGCGTCTGGAAGAGGCGTTTCGTGGCCAATCCAAACGAGACCTTTTCTCGTTGTTTTGTCTTTATTCTTTCGCTACACTCCCATCTGGTTGGTTCCATTTATTGAGTCGATGAGCAATGGTAATCGTATGCGTTAGTATCGTCGCCGTTCGCAATATACACTGGTCGGTGGGACTCCGGTCTGATTAAATGAGAAAATTGCCGTTTACCGCCCAACAGCGAAGTTGTTGATGTGAGCGGTCATTATGGACCATTGTGGATCTTTTTTATTGTTGGATGCGTGTTGGTTTGTGTAGGCTATCGGTATGATGCCGATAAAACCATCACATCCGAAAGTGTCGTATTGCAACAAGTTCGAGTAGGAAAAAATCATTGTATTAATCTACTTTTGGTGTAATCTTTTCACCACTTTAACACGTTAGCCTCCGCGGGGTTTATGATGTGAAATTATCTAAAGTAGTAGCTTAAATTATCAATTGTATAAGGTAAAAATCCTAGAAAAGCTTCCGACGCTCGTTAAAATTATAACAGTGAATCCCATTTTGTTGCTTTTTCACGCGCGCGCAATCACTTCAAATTACAAATCACTTCATTCTATTGACGTTGCCATCGTGCGACACTGCTTCCGATGTCGTTTCGTTTAATGAGATGGTTTATGCTCGTGTTTCAGTTTTATTCGAGTTTTGCCCTGCTTCACCAACAGCACGAACAAAGAACGATCTTCGGACAGCCAGCCTGCCGGTGGTGGACACTTGAGAAAGAAGATGGCCAGGATAGTTTCCTTAAAAAAAAAAGGAACTCGTTCGGGAGCCCTTCGAATCCGGAAAGCTCGTTTTCGCCCATTTATTTTCGCTCCATTTGGAAAGTGATTCCATTTCGATGGCGTTTTACATGTTTCTCGATTCCTTCCTTCAACCACCACGCAAACGCTTTTATTTGCGTATTGTTTTTGGTTGCACGTAACCGAAAAAGAGTAAAGTAAAACACTTCCACAAACGACGGGGCCAGGCTGGCTTTTTTGTTGTTGGATCGTTGCCAATGAACATTTTTAATGCTGTAATTTTGCACACCGAAGCAGACAGAGGGTGTTGATTTTTCCCTAAATACGGTTGAATTCAATATTTAGAATAAAAAAAGAAAAACACGCTCACAAGCTTGCCTCTCTGTACCATTAACCTCGGAAAACAAAGCCACAATGCTCTCGTTTCGGTTTGGGTTGTGCCTTTGAGGGTGATTTTTCTCCCATTCATGTCGATGGACCCTTTGACTTGATTATTGTGAAGTTATTTTTGTATTCTCTTTCCCTGCAGCCCGCGGTTGCTCCGGTTTTTCTCCCCTTTTGCGGCGATGCGCCGTCTGGATCGGGTGAAGTCAATTTTCCATCCACCACGCCGCCGTTTGGCAGGAAAGTTGAGACCGGAAACCGGAACGAAACCGGAAACCGGTTCCTTATGCTATCTAATGACAAGCGACGGCGGCACTGCCCAAGGAAAACACTTTCATTAACATTTTTCTGCTCAACTGGTGCTGGAGTGGGCGAGAAATGCAAAAAAAAAGTTGAAAACAGCAGAAAAACCCCTTTTTTGGAGAAAACGAGTGTTGGGAGCACTTTTTCGGGGCAGGGTTAGTAACAGTGGTGGTGCGTTTCGCTTAAAATAACTTCACGCGGTTCAACTGTACGTGGTCCGAAGACCGCCTTCGTTGTCTTGCTTTATGTTGACGCAAATTCTCTTCGCTCATTGGGAATGCAACTAACGTCGTCATTAAGATGAAGAAATTAAATAAGACGGCACATTCATGCTGGCGTACGTGGAAGTGTGTCTTGTTTTGAGTTGAGCTGCTGTTGCCGTCGAAGAGTCGTTTCGGCCGATTTGACAGTTTTGTAGCAGCTGCTGCTGTACGACAACGATAACGATTCATGAGATGAAATTTGCTGTGGGTATTTGTTGGCGAAATTGTCGTCATTTATCTGTTATAATGATACAAATGTTTGTCTTCTTCGATTGCATCTGGAAAATGGCTCGGATTTTCACGAGCAGAAGCTCAAAACACGTTTGATCAGTCAGCACGTGGTACTTATCCTACCGGAGACATAACACTAATTTATTTACAAATACTGTAAGCTGTAGAAGAAGGTATTTTTATTTTCTTGAGAACCTAATAATTCTTTAAGCTCCATGTGATACTCGTTTTAAAGTGAGTAAAAAGCAAATAAAATGTATTTATTTATACTTTTATAGTACCATTCAGAGCCTAAGAAGATCAGAACAAAAATGAAAAAGAGTTAGTTAAACATATACATGTGACGCAAACATATTAAAACCGGATAAAATAACCGGATAGACGCGTCGATTGCACCACGAAGAACAATCGTTTTCCGTTTAACGATACGTCTTATAATTCGCCCGATTGTTCACCAGTTCGCAATTGAACCTCCAGACATAATATCGCTCGTTGTGATGATGTGACGTGAGCTGTCAATCGATCGTTTGCTTTGCTTCCAATACCTTTTCCCGACCGCACCGCAATGCTCCAGCTGTCAATCAGTCTGTTGAGTCCACTGGTGCCGCCGCTGCTGTTTCACCTTTTGCCCACGTGTGTGCGTGTGCATGCGTGCGCGAATTAGCGCACAGTCGGCAGCGTGGCTCATCACGAGTGATTCATCCGTGGCATCCGTTCGGTGCAGGCCACACGCTTTATGGAGTGAGTGTTAATGAACCGGCTAAGTGCTTTCCCCATGCACACATCAACAAGCCTATGATTTCTGTCAGTGGTTGATGCGGCAGCAGAGAATATTTCATCTGTGTAGGTCGTGGTCAAGTGTGTTTTTAGCATTGTTTTAAATAATGTTTCTTTAAAATTAACTTAATGATAAATAATATAAATAGATGAATAAATGAGACATGAAACAAGCACATAACAGAGACATGATGACCCAAGCACTGTGAATATAAATTCACCTCATTTTGTTTGGCTGCTGGTACACGTACACTGAAACCTCTTCGTGTTCTTGGCACTCTTGACGGTGGTTGTAAATAGTGCTAATGATCGTCTGACGTGTCGTGCGCGTGGCCGGTTCTTGGTGGAGCTATCATAGCTTTGAAACGCTTTCACACCTGCCCACTTTGCTCACCTTGTTCAAGAGGTGTGTGTGTGTGTGTACTGGCGGACGCAATCTTTCATTTTGGTATGGCGTGTATAGGTGGAGCACACGCATGGTTGAAGAATAACAAACAATAATATTATTCACTGTGTGCCGCGATTTCTCGCCAGGGTCTTGAGCTGTGCAGATTTTATGCTGTTTTTATCCGCCGCTACTGCAGTCCGAAAACTCCACTTGAAGTTGAGATTTGAAAGCGTGCTCGATCCACAAATAGGCGATAGTTCGGTGCGGTTGGTAATGGTGGGGAATCGATACGATCATGATCCGAACCGTTCTAGACCGCAGACCCCAAACGTGTCGTCGTAGATGAACGACGTTGCCCACAGTCCATAAGAAATCGGCACTCCACACAGACACATACACACACTTTTATCGCCAATCCCTTTTCCGAGCGCTCGTGCCGGGCGAAGAAACATATGGTCTGGCCGGGTCCGTTATGCTGGTCTCGAAACCGGCTTTTTCGACGTGATGTGGCACGGTCGACGAGGGTGGCGGTTGTTTCGCGGTTTTTGGCGTGGTTTCGTCGAACCGGCGGTGCGGTGTGTGCCACGTATGAAACCTGTTTCGAAAGTGGCGCTGACGCTGGCCACGGATTCGAAGCCCGTGGGGTTGCGCACACAATGTTGGTTGGTTTTTATTTATTTTTGCCGAAGAGCTTTCTTTGCGGACCTGTGGTCGTAGCTCGTGGGGCTGGGGGGGTGGGGGGAGGGGTTGTGTATCCTCCCCATTTGTTTCGGTGTATCGAGAGACGGGGGCGACAACCGTGCCCGGCGCGGGTGCCGATTTTGTTCTAGCCCATAACTGTATTCAAATCCTGACAGTGGCGCAAACAACCATAACGTCCTGCCGGTCGGCAGATAAGGAAGAATAGGGTTTAAACGATGTGGAAGAAATTTTATGTCGCCCGCGCGATTTGATGTGTATGTTTATCGTTCGGGTACTGTGTGTGCGGACGTACGAAGCACATACATTACGCGTACGTACACCCAAACGGCGGCGTTATGAGTGGTTTTTGTAAGTTGTTTTCATGCGGGTTTTATTATGTTTGAAGACAGAAATTTAATGTGTTTTGTTCAATGTGTGCTTCAAAATCGTGTCTTTTGTTGTTCTATTCATGTAGAGGCAAAAGCTGTTATCGTTAGCTTTCGTTGTCTTTTATTGTCATATATTTATATGAGTGGTGCAAAAATTCTTATGTTGACATTAGAATTGATAACACACATTCACACTAATGGGACGGGCGTATCATAAGCACGCGTGGAAGATTGCACCCGACAAATGTGTACAAATTAACCTTTCCGCTTCTATAATCCCTGAGGCAGGAACTGATAAATCGTCGTCATGCGTTCACTAGCAATTACGATCCACGCGAACGGACACACTCGCAGGCAATGATTAGGAAAGATGTGCATCTTCACGGCAGTGGCTTAATCTTCAGCACCAGTCCATTCGCACTGATCGATAATAGTGCATTGTGTGCTAATGATAATCTATGACCGATCGACCTACTAGCAGCACCCAAGCACACGGATCTCCTTTCGCATACGTAACACTAGAAGAATGAGAAACAGATAGAGCGTATCATTTGGAAAGGTTTTTTTTATTGTTTATATATCATCCACGGTTTGTGCTGATTCAATCGTTCGTATAAACCTTTAATTGTCGAACATAGAAAATAAAGGAACAATTAGAACAATTAGATTGTTCGTAATTTTTTTTTCTTGCAAGAAGTATCTTGTTTTTTTAGTGTTAAGAAAATATAAATAAAGTTAAATTAAAAACTCTCGAAAACTAAATTTCTAACAAATGTTTTGTTTGTATAAAATAGTAAATAGTTTTAGAATCGTACTAAAATATAAAATGTTAGTTTGATTAGTTGGTAATTTCATTTTCAAAATCTTTGTAAAATCTGTTTAACAATCAATGTGTAAAATGTGTACAAATCTAATATAAATGTGAGCAAATGTGTATAAAGCGAATATAAATCTATTAATACGATTAATACGATAAATTGATGCATGAATCATTCTCTAATCCCACTTTATGCGAAATTTCAAACCATAGACAGCTAAGGGTTAATATCGTTCCGCTTGCTGTGGATTACGCCACTCGCTGGTTTGGGGTAGGAAAATTTCCGCGTTCCGCTCGGTCCAACGTGGTACGCCAGCCGCACAAGTGCAACTGGTTATAAATTTTCCGCTCACACTGTGTCAGTGTGTCCCGACGATGATATGATGCCATCGGATGCCGTGAAATTGCGATACTTGCAGTGGCGGGCTGACCCGCCGGAAAACGTATCTAGTTTTCCCGCACTGAAAGAGGGAGCATCTGAAGATTCGCACTAGGTTCGAACTGATTTAATGGGGGTCGCATGACATGGATGTGTGGCGCGCTTTACGTCCGATTGCCGCGCCTTTCCGCGTGTGGAGTCTGTTTGCCTTCGTGCCTGGCTCCCGAACCGGCTGGATCTGGTGCTCGTTAAGGGTAGGTGTTAAATGCGTCGATCCTTACGCTTTTACGGGTCATGTTTGCTTCTTAGAGGATGATGTTTTCCACGCCGAAGGCGTGAGTAGAAGACGACATGGTAGTAGTGCCTGGTGCGTGTACAATCGCAACCGAGCGTCATAAATCGCGTGAAAATTACTCGCTCGTCATTGATGCCGCTTCGTGGAGTGGAGGCCTCAGGCGATTTCAAACATTATTTTGTCGAGATTTATAGTTTTCCGGCAGCTGACAATTGAGCGCAGGATTATTTGCGGTTTTAGCGCGCCGGGAATTATCTATTCGTACGATTTATTGGCGCGTACGATAACCCCCGCGCGGATTTGACAACCAGCTAGAGGGAGTTTTTTTTTTAAGAAAGCAAGAAATAGTGAGCTGGAAGCCCGGGAGAAATCGCACTCGCATTGGCTTATCGCACAAATGATAAAGACATGATACGATTACTAGCGAATACGAGCTGGTTGGTGTGTGCTGCCTTTGCAATGTGATATGAAGTCGTTCACTTTGGATTTTACGTTTATTGCCTAAGCTTATTTGGTGTTCATTTCCGGCAATAAAAAATGATGCAATAGTTATTCGCTGCTATCGTCTCTACCTCAGGAAAATAAGTTTTTGACAAATTTCTGATTAACGATAACGATGTGTTACTTTTATTTCAAAAAAGCTTATTATGAAGCTCAGGAAATGCTTTCTTTTTATGAACAGTTTGTGCCGATCGCCACCGGAACCTCTTTGGAATTCCACGCGACGCAACAAAATAAATGCAAATTTCGGCACGAACATTCCTATTGCAATAATACGGATTTTCGGCTGGGGTAACCAATTCTATTTTATTCCGTATCGGCAAATAAAGGTAAATGATTCCGTTTGATGGAGCGTAACAGGAACAGGTATCGAAATGGGGAAGTTTATCGATTTACCTGCAACGGTTCATAGCGTAAGCGGTAGATGTTGTCCCGGGTGCGTCCTTTCGGCGACAAATGTGCTAGAAAATAGATAGGCTTGCTATGGTTATTTTTGGGCAGGGATCCTTCAGCGCAGAGCTGGTCGAGTTTGCGATAGGGATCTGCTTGCTTTGCGTTTGTTGCCGTGTTTGTTTTCTATAATCCCTCAAAACGAACTGGATTGGAAAGAAAAATATCAAAGGCACAAAGGGAAGGGACTGGGAAACAATTCCTGCTTTGTCGTTTGGAGGCCACCCCAACGGATGATCATTTATTCGAGCAATATTGACAAAAGGTTGCCATCGAAAATGGGAAGAAAACATGTCTGGAATGCAAGCTGCTTATACCACGCAAAACCTTCCATGTTCTCATTTTATTAACATTTTGCAAACATTTTCACCGATATCCATTAAATATAGACGGCTTTAAAATATACGAGTCAAGATAAAAAATAGAAAATTCATTAAAAGTGACGCACTTCACGCAATTAGCCGGCGTTATCGCCACGTTTACTGCTGAAGCGAGCCCCGTGCTCGTTATTATTTATTCATTAGCCGTGTGACTAGGTTTTTATTCACGTTTCCTTTTACTGCTTAATGCTGGTGGAAACTGTGTCAGTGAAGTTAGTAGAGTAGACAAAGAGGTTTTTAGCAATATGGATGTGATGATCATTTTTCTATCAAGCTGTCATATTTTTTGACGGTTTTTCTTATTAGGATTACTTGGTAGTAAGTTTAGAATATACTGACGAGATTAACTCGTTTCGTTAAAGTGATAAAAAATTATGTTCTTTGAATTGGGTTTAAATTAACAAAAATATAACAGTTTTAGCTAAAATGTTAAAAATCGTTAAAATCGTTGCAAATAATTTTCAATCTTTCCAATGATAGGAAGCTTCCAATGAATGTTTTTGTACGCAGTAAGCCATTTGGAGAAATCTACTGCTTTTAGTATTCACGGATTGTTTCAGGATCATATTTCCTCACACACACTCACTTCCGAAAAGGATACTCCGTTTTGCATAATAACGAGTTGAGGCCGTACAGCTGACCGTCAAGAAATGTGTCCCTTTGGGCCAAGAATATGGCGAAGAATGTGTGCCGCTTTCTTCGAATGGCATGTATTAGACCCGAGACATGTCTTTGGGTGCGATTTTAGCTCCATTTAGGATGTGAGGCAGTATAAATATGCTCCACATGTATCCGCTGTAATTAATTTATGTCTCTGCTGCGTTCGTGCGTGTGTATGTGTGCATGTCCGTGCAAGACCAGCATTCTGTCGCGTTTTATTGTAATTAAACCTGTATAAGATCCTAGTTGCATTACCCGTGCGGCGGCTGAGTTCTTAATCGTACAGCAGCAGAAACAGCAGCTGGAGAAGTATTACTGATGCTAGTCATGCTTTGTCGGCTTATGTCGTGGTGGTGAATTATGGTATGTGGTAGTTCCGCAGCGGCGACAGTTGGAAGTTAAAAATATGCTAAGCGAATAGCAGAACGCAAATCCATCCGCAAGTCACTTCCACTTTGTCTGCTGGTGGAGCTGCTTCGGGGAGGGGCGAATCAAACTGCCACATAATAGGAAAAGGCGCCGATCGTATTGTGGAATGGTGAGGTGAGGATTTCTCAAATATGAACATTCCACATGCGCGATTTTTCGTCCAACTTTCCATTCTTCATCCGCGGTAAGTCACTGGAAGTGGAGATACAGAATGAAGAGCGAAGGCGAAAGAATCGGTATTTATGTGTGACCTTTTTTTTTTAAAAATCCTCCTGAGCTCTGCTGGCATCGTAGGATTGAAACGGAAGCCGAAAATGGAATCCGCACAAAGGACGAACGAATGCTAAACATTTGCTGATAGTTCGTATTTGAAATTCAGCAGCAAGCGTTGACCGATATTCGGTGGAGAAAAGTGATTTTTCTCTCCGTTGGAACGTCGTGTGGCGTATCAATTGTGTGATCCGTTTCTGGTGTTTTTGCCTTCATGTTACAAACATCATTATTCGCATCACAAATATTTAAAAGACGTAGGTTTGAGCGCCAAGATTCTATTGTAACACATTTATTAAAGGAGATTTTGTTATTGTTAAATCAATTATCTAGCTATGTTTACCTAACATAGTACAAATAATACTTTAAAATGTCTTAACGAATTGTATTTCTTCATCATTTGATCATATATAGTGGTGTTTACCTCTAATCTGAATAATTTCCCGGTTTTCTTGAAGAATGGTCTACCCGGATCTACCCAGAGGACATTTGGATTTATATGTTAAAGTAGACATTTTACCAATGTTAGTATTTTTTGCTGATTAAATGAGACTCTGTCTTGATGGAGTAACTCGTCTGGACGACACACGTTTGTTTCCATACTGCTAAGATCTGCATTTTACACACGTTTTTCATCCACCATAACTTTTCCGGCTTGCCAGAAGTAAGTTTATAGCATCTCCAACAGGCTAGAACTATTTTCCAGTAATGGAACAATCCATTCGGAGGGTTTGTTATACGTCTGTCGGAGATCTTTCTGATCGAACAAGCAGTCCGGGGAATTCATGTACTCAGCACTTGGCAACCATGCACGTGAAATAGAAGCTTCTCACTTCTCCAGTGTTGTAAAGCTGGACTAATCTACTACATTCGGTGTACGAAAACTAAACAAATAAAAAGAGCTTACGAAAGGAAAGTTTAGTTGTTTCCGTTCTATACATTCTTATTTTCATCAACTCTTGCGCAGTCCGGCTTGCAGCAGAAGGCACAGTCGACAGGCTGGACAATCGCTGAAGCTCACACAAATATATTTCACCGAAGCTGTGGCACCGACTGTGTGTTCGCTGGACGGTGCGGTAAGAAATTGCTTCATCTTAGAATCCGTACATGTGGTGAAGCCGTGCTATTTTCCTCTCTGTTCACAATTTTCCAATCCAACACCGATTGTAATTTTATGTTTTTTTTTTCTTTGTTGCTCCTTTCGTTCGAATTTTCGGCTTCATAAAACGGTCGATGCAGCTATGCGGAACGTCTGCAAATGCACTTTAAGTGCAGTGGGAGGACGTGGAACGTCAAGCAGCTGTAGTAATTTATTAGATTCCGAACGGAAGCAATACGTTTCCGTGCTTCGATTTTCGCAAGCGAGCAAGTGGGAAATGGTACTGCGGGAAACTTCATTGGAGCACATTTGCGGGAAATAGTCGCACAATACCGAGTGCTAATTCCTACGACATTTGCAATTTGTGAGAGCTTTTTTTAAGTTTTAAGTTTTAAAACGAAGTTAACACAGTAATGTGCATCGCAATGGACAACTATTATGGCTAAATCGCTTTCATGTTTGAGCTCATGTTTGAACTTTGGATGCAATTAATCGTTATTTGATCGACGATAACGTTTGTCCTGTATGTGTATCTACACACAATTTGAAGTAACTGAAGTCTCGTACCGTAGTTGATAAGGGGTGTTTGATAAATAGGGGTGTTTGATACCCGGTTTGCCATACGGTAGCTCGGGTTTACGTTGCCTTGGTTGAGATATTTCCTTGAAAGTGAACTTGGCTCTTTCTCCTCCGTTTGTTCGCTGCTGAACCGAGCAGGCAAATACATTGTCCATGACGATTATATCAACCCAAGAGCCACGAAGCTTCTCTTTCTTGGCAATGAGGGAAGCAACAGTTTAAGCTAAAGTTTGCAGACGCCTCAGATAAACATAGCCCTTACGTACGCCGACGTACATCTCCTACGTCCACACAAAGGCTCCAAGCTCGGTCGTATGTTTGTGTGTGTACATGTGTATTGTAGGAAGAAGCTGTTTTAATTTACATGCCAAAACAGATGAGTCTGCGTTTACTGTGATGCTATGGTGGGTTGGATGCAGTGCCAGCTTCTGGCTACATCGCTAGTCATTTTTTTTGTCAAATAACATGGCCTGCTCTTGGCCTGTGGTGTGTAACGAAAGGTGAAAATTAAACCGAAATAATATTTTCACAAAAAAGAAATATTCTTTTTCGAGTTTGTTTCGTCTTGTAAAAGATTCGTTCATAGTTTTCTGCGTTGTGCTGCTATTTGTATAGGCTTTTTAATTCATCTCGCTTGAAGATTGATAGGGGATTTGGTCCTTCAACTGCACCCGTTAGATTTACGATTGTTTGTTAATTTTGTTGGCTGAAATACAAATTAACCAGACGTTTTATAATCTTGCTAAAGGGTTTTCAACAATTCCCGATCAGCCAGGACGTACTCTGCTAAAATTGATACTTTTTCAATCGATACTTCACAATGATGATACTTTTGTGCATATGTAAAATATTCTCCCTATGCTACCCGAACACATAACCACACTTAAAAACATCAAAGCGGACGTTGGTATTGTTTGATTTGGAATGGCCTTGGTACTTAACGGTAGGATTTTTTCTCATTATTCAATTATGTTGTTATGAGCCCATATTTATGTTTTTTTTTTCTTCTTTTGAAAACCGTTCTCGCCAACATGTGAGTATCAATATTTGATATCCTTTTATATGTGACTCGGCATGTTGCTTTTCAATGTCATTAAATATGCATCCCACAAAGCAGCTGCGTTACAGGATGCTTAAACCACATGTGGTGGTGTACCTTTTTTCGGTGGCGCCTGTACCTGTGAAAATGTATCAATTTAATTCACGCGACAGCAAATGACTGTAGCCTGTAGTTTGTACGCAGCATCATCGTTATAGCGTACAGCGCTACACACGAGCACACAAAACAGCACCAAAAAAAAAGAGCAACAGTGTACAGGACTTGTTTTTTTTTTTGCTCGTGAGCTTATGCGGCTCGGCGACGCACATAAAACAATGAGAGAGGAAAAAAAACCACGCACACAAAATCTCATCAAATTCACGGCAGGAGGTTGTGTAAAGAATAAGTGGAGAGGATTATATTGATAACTGTTTTTGATATGTTTACTGGCATTGTAGCTGTGAAGCTGGGGGAGTGAAAATGGTCCACTTGGTGGTTCTCTCATGTGGTGTGCTAAAGTTGTGCACAAAACAGCGGCGGAAAAAGGTGCTAATTCAATCTGAAATGTTGTTATGTTTCTGTATGAGTTTCTGCGAACTTATGGTGCATGATGAAGTATGTTTTGCTTAGAATTACGGGGTTTAATTATCACGTTACGATGTTGGTGTTTAGCTCTTTTGTTATTTAAATTTTAGCCTTTATTCTACGTTTAATGTGTAGAGAAAATTTCAAATATCAAAAACCATGCGCTTGTCAAAATGTTTGGACATTTTGTTCATGAAAGATCCTTTACGTTTCAGCAATGCACACCCACAACGTACTGTTGTGTTGTTTTTGCTCCAAAAAACCAAAACATAAAAACGAAACTACACATTTACCGCTGCTGTACCACTAAAACCCGGCAGCGATGCTTGGGCGCTCGCGCATTTGCATAAAATTACAACCAACGTCGCGCGGCTTTTATTTAAATATCTTCAATCTCCTGAATAATCACACATCCCACTCCGCCTGCCTGCTGCTCCCACCGACGGCGAGAAAAACCACCGTTACTCACCTTCGCACAGGTAGATGCTTTATGTTGCTCGGTTGCAATTTTCCTTTGGCCAAAATCCTCCCGTTGGTCGCGTTGGTTGCTCTGCTTGCGCTCTCACTGCGCGTTGGCACGGATGATTATTTTTTCCCGCCTGACCCACCTGCACGGATGGAAACTATTTTCTTTTTACAGTTTGAGCTTTTCCCGGGCGTAAAAAATACGATCCCAAACCGAGCTAAACTGCAGAATAGATTTGCCACCGTCGGGGAATGCATTTTCACAGCCCGGGTGTGGTGGGTTGAGCTTTTCATCTGGCGGTCCGGTGTGGTGTGTGGGCTTTAGTTCAGCTCGTTCAGTACGCGGCAACTGGGGGTTCCATGTTTAATGGTTCAGATTACGTCGGGTGGTTCGTGGTTGGGTGTACGGAACGTGTAACGTTTGTAAGATGCAGCTTTCTTTCGGCGCAACCGAGCTGGTTGGTTTGGTCCTGAAAGAAAATTTTTGTGTGAGTGTAAGTGTGTTGGATGCTATGAATTTAAGAATATATAGTCTTCCACATTCTTATGTCCGGGCTTTTCCGTTGTGCAAATAAGAATTTCTTTTCGTTGTTTTTTTACAACCAATCGTTAATTCTTTTCTTGCTTATATATTTAAAAAACTACATTCACTAACCAAACACAGAACGGAGTTTTAGTTTCCTAGTACAATAGTCACACCTCTAACCTCAATTCGAGTTCGTGTTAATTGCTACCTTGCACAACGTCAATCAACGCACGTAGCACGTAATTGAAATGAGGATTATGGGCGGTAATTTTGCCGAAATATCCTGCACGAGACAAGCAAACAGCGTGCGATTAACAAGCGTCCAGTCGGCAGCAAAATGATATCTCAGGCTCTGCGTTTTTATTACGCAGCTTTCTGGGCTCACCTAGAGTTTCTGCACGGCTAGAAATCGTAGGTAACATTTCTCCGCATGGATGCTCATCAAGCATCTTATCACTGGACCGTTTTCCTGCTCGGTTTTCGTAATCTGTCATGACAGCTAATTATGTGCTTTATTTGTTTTGTGCCAGTAAATAGCGCCTGAGGGCGTATAGTTTGGTTGATTGGGTTTTCGTGCTAAGTGGTGACGTTTGAACGCCGCTCTTGACGATAGAAGATGATGAACATTACACTCTACTTTGTTCGCTTGCTAGGTTTCACTCAGCACTGATTGGTCTTTGTCTTATTATTATAGAAAATAAAACGTTTCATTGATTGTCGACCCTCTGAGAGATCCTTTTCTTTGATGGTAGCTCATTTCACATTAATTACAATTCATAGTTATTCATTTATCTCCAATAATAGAACTGTCAAATATTTTTAATTTTTGTATTTGCGAGAAAGCAAATAAGTTATTTTTCAACTGATACGCTAAAATGCAAAGAACCTCTTATACCTAACAGAATATGTGCAATGTACGTGTAATTACGATTGGCATTTCATTATAATGACGAAATTAGTGTGCTTATTTCAACATGATTCTATTGTGTGCTTTTTCTTCTTTCATTGCAGATCGCCCACATACGCCACATCACACCAACATCCAATGTGCGGGAGAAAGTAAATGCAGCGCTAGAAGCGTCCGACAAAGCGTTATTCTCGGAGCTCTCCCCCATTGTGCAAACATAATGAACATGTTCACCTGGCAGCAAGCTGATTTTCATACGGACATTGAAAGTGCGGCTATCTGATTACCATTAAAACAAAAGTTATGAAGGCTTTGAGTTGACGTAAAATTGAAACCACCGTCATCGTCATTGTCGTCATCGTTGCTACTACCACCATCCACCAACACGACGAGCAGCTGCAAGCAGATATTAAATACGAGCAGCCGTTGATCAACATCGTGTAGGCGTTACGGAAATCCTCCGTTACTAATTATTCATCGGAAATGCATTAAAATTCATTCGGTAGCCACATGGTGTGCGCTACGCTCTGTGGTCAATGTGTTGTACCCATGTGTCCGGCGCTAGCGCGGTGGTGCTTTCTTCGTGGTGGTGGTGACTCAACAAAAAGCTTGGACGGTTAAGCTCCGAGTCCGGTGGTCGAAAAGGGTTTTGCTTTTGTTGGCGCGTTGATAGAGCAGGGTAGAGGAGCTCTTGGATGTGTAGAAAACGGGGTGGTACGGCAGTTGGGAAAATAATTTACTCACTTTGTATCATTTTGCATTGTTTTCCCCGTCATGAACGTGCTTTTGTTTTGGGGAAAGAGACAGTGTGTCCAGCGCTGTGCCCAGGCTCGGGAACATCATCGGGAACGAGTTAGTAAACTGTCAATTAGCTTTCCCCGGATGTGCGTAACAAATGAGTTGGTTTTGTTGTTGCTCACATTTTTGTGGTGAGCTATTTGTTTCTCTTTGGTTTCATTTATTTGTTTTAGCTTAGTTATAAAGATTTTCTCATCTTGTTAAATCGAAGTTATGATCGAACATCAGTTCCCCAAGAGTAATCCCCTTCATAATTGTACCTTTTAAGCCATATTCTACCACCTAAACCTGTGTAGTTTCACAAATAACGATTACCATTCCAAGAGTTTCTTGGAAAATGTGTTTCCGGAGCTCACGTAACATGTGATATTTGTACCTGTCAATAAGATATGTACAATCTCCTCAACGAGTTCCGGAGTATCAGTTCAGAGTACTAATTTACGTTCCATACGCACATTTATCGGTATTTACATTTCGATGAATACACCAATCGGAACTCGTGCGCTCGGTACAACAATGAAGTGTATGCATTGGCAGCCGATTGCGTGAGCATTTCTGGTGAAAGTGGTTTTCGTTTACGGACGATTAGGAATGCTCTGTCTTGTGATAATCATTTAATTAAACCTGTAAACTTTCATTACAACTTCCGGTTGAAGAATAGCCGGTACTGTATCAGCATGCTCAACGTGCTAGCGATGCAAAAATGTATAATGCGGTGCGCATTCAGTCATTATCGTTTGAGGCAGTCAGTATTTTAATTTAGCTGCATTAATTGCTAGCAATGAACTACACTACACCCGTCGAGTTATTTCCTGAAGTGTTATTTCCACTACATCCTTTAGTTATCGCTTGAAGGTTAATTAATATAAAGTTCACGCGAAAGCTATTTTCCCTATTTAGTGCTATTTTATGTTTAAAATACTGTAAACATTAATTATCACCTTCTGCTTTTTTACTTGTAGCATTTTTTGTGTCCCGTATCGCCAGTACAATATAGAAAGGAACATGTACCGAGTGTAGTCTAGTGCGCCTGTGGGTGAATGTGCAGCAAATCATTTGTGCCTACGAGTTTCTGACGTGTAGTAACGGTATTACAATGATCAAACGTAATAATGTCCGGCAGGATTGCTAAATTCTAGTGAAATATTGCCGTAGCAAAATTCATGCACTTCTCCCTCCCCTTCCTCGGCACCAGGAATCTGCATATGTTGTGAGCGCAAAAGTGTGTTGTGTTATGTGGCAGTGTTAGGAGCTGGAGCTGCTACTTAATGTTTCTGTGTGCTTAGTGTTGGTGTGTGTGTGTGTGCGTGTGTGTGAGTGCGTATGCGTGCGTGGGTGCGTGTTTGCGATTGCATTCCACTCTCCTCGTGCGGGAATAGTGTAGCGAAAGCGCGTGAAAAGCGCGAAAATTGAAAATGTCCACCGTTAGCTTCAGCAGAATGTTTCGGGGGAAGTTCCGCACGAATACCTGCCGGATCGTGGTGTTAACCTCGCTGGTGTGGCTGCTGATCGATGTGATACTGATAGTGAAATATGCCGATTGTCCCAGCACGGGCAGTGGGTCCAGCTGGCTCTGCAAGCGCAACAGTGCCGGATATGATGTGGAGGTAAGCCTAGTTTTGTTCATTTTTATTTGGGGCATGCTGAGCGAATTGAATATGGGATTATTTTATAACGAATTTGTATATCTAATATTGCAATTACGTTCCGGTTTTATCGTATTACAATTCGAATGTTGTATGATGTAGTTCCAACGATTTGTGCAATACCCACGCATTTCAAAATGGGGTTTCGTCGTGCGTAAAACATGCTTCCCAGAAACGATACAAATGGTGATTTTGCTTGTTTCGAACCATATACAAACGCTCCCTTGGACGATGTTAAAATGCCACCGAGGACCGAAAGTTACAAATTGTGTGCCGGTGAAAATGGAATAAAAAAAAATGAAACGGGCACTGCCGGTGTTTCTTGAACCGGCCGGCGGGACATCCGATGGGTTTTATCTTCGGTTCGGAAATGGATGTGATACCATCGATCACAGCACCGTTCGAAGCGGAAAAGGGATCATCCTCCGGGAGGTGAAAGGGACGGCGATGGGTATATTTTTAGGCCGGAACATCAGGCTTGCAACGCTATCGGATGTTGGTCCTTTTCGTTCTCGGTCCGTCGTTCATTCGGCTGCCGTGAAAATTACATAAATCAATAACCAATCCCTTTTCTCGGGTGTACAGGAAGATAAGCGGACGTATGTCTCTTTGATCGAAGCTACGGAAGAGGTTGGGGGGAGGGGAGGAGGGGTGGGATTCGAACCGTTTGATTAATCTGGTAAAGTTCTAAACTACATCATGAGCAGTGGAACCCCAAATGCGTTACGCAACTACGACCGAGAAAGATAAACAATTTTGAAACTTCATATTTTGAGGTTTTGATTGTGTTGTGTTTGTTTTGGTGGATTGCTCGTAAACCTTTTTTCGATCATGTCGATTTCTAAGGAAGTTTTGAAATATATTATTAATTATTGATTTTGAGTTTTAGACTTGTTAATGATTTTTTAAAAATTTGAATCTTAAATTTGTTTTTTTTTATAATATATTTTATTAATTCAAACCTACCCCGGTTCGCTACCGAATAGAGGATACTTTTTTCATTTTTGTCTGTATCTAAACCCGTAGTCGTCGTCTTGCCTGTGACATTAACTTCGGCAAGTGTTTCGTGCAACAAGCACAAAAAGGAGAAATATGTGTAATTCATAAGCAAAATTATCCTGTCACATGGTGCTGTTGCCGAGTCGAGCGTCGTGGAGAGTGAAATCTCGTTGCGGTTACGTCGGGCCTCCACGTAATGATAACATTCTCGGGCACTGCTCACCGTTGTCCGTCCTCTGTGACAGTACACAAGTGGGCCCGGCTGCAATAAATGATGATTCAGAAAGAGTGCTTTGAGTGGGGCTCGCTTTTCCAGCGAAAGGTAACGCTTCAAAAGAAGTCCCTGACTTCATTAGCATAAATTATGGAATGAGTAGGATTGCGGCAGTTGGTGTCCGTTTTTATTTTTAACCGGCTGCAAATTATTTTTACTTGTGGTTGTTGAAACGTAAGATGAATAATTTTGTACATGGTGAGTCTTAGTTGACATTGTGGTGTAAAATATTTTATAAATATAAGACCTATAAAATAACTTTGTATAATTTATGAAAGAAATCGTTAATATTAGAAACGATTGTTATCAGATAAATCGTACAAATCATATAAATCATCTAAAAGGTAATGTAGCATATAAAAGGTAATATATTTAAATGAAAATTCATAACAGATAAAAGGTTAGAGGAAAAATAGTTGATTCACAGAAAAATATGATAAAATAATTTTAGAATTAACTCAACCTTTAATGAAATGGCTATGTAATGATTGAAACGGGTATTTGTCTTATTGAAATATTCCATAATTTTTATAAAATTCCAGATTAATCCAGATTAAATAAAAAAATTCAGAGAAAAATGATCGCAACAACTCGAACGTGTGTGTGTGTGTGTTTAAGCGACAGCAAGAATTTAAAGCGCACCTTCCCCCAAAAGGACACTCGACAATGATCTGTTGCATTACTGAAAGACCCCACGCGAGCGCACGGTCGCTCGCTGATGTTTGACAATGTTTTGGTCCTGCTTTGCTGGTCGCGTAATCAAGTTAGTGTGACTGCACTTGACGCAAAATGCATCCTGTGTGCATCCTTCTGCTTCTCCGGGACGGCACAGCATCCGCTGGAACGTTGCAAATAGAGACGCAAATGTTTTGCCTTTTAATTAGTGCGGAAATAAACGTACATAAACGTACATTGAATGCATAATTTCCGGAGTGCACGCAGAGCACGCTACCGTTGTTGGGCGGGAGTGCTCGTGCAGTGGCCATTAACGTTCAGTCCCAGTCCCGGTCGGTTATCACCAGCAGCATGGATATTTTTGTGGGCTCGGGGCTGACATGGCTTCTTAACTATGAAGTGCGTCGGAACAGAAAGATATTCGCTTTGGTCGGTGATGGTGCTTCGAAGGTAGCAACGTGCGTGCGATTGTGTGTTTTCACCTGCAGTAGGATTGAGAAAAATGCATCATGCTTCGAGTGTGGTGATGCACCAGCGCTCGGTTGCGTTAAACTACTGCTTTCATACTCAATGAATACAGGGCATTTGCATACGTTTTATTAATAACGCAACGCGGAATAACGCAATTCAAAGCCTGTCGGCGACACGCGACAGACAGAGGCAATTGTTGGTTGAGGATGGTACTGGAGTAATTTGTTGGCTCTTATAGGGAAATGTGAACAGGGTTTTCTTTTCTAATGTTATATTATTGATGCATTTTTTTTCATTTTGAATATAAAATATACTTTCAATGCAGACTTTTTCATTAATCCAATTTTTTTAATATTTAATTTAGAATATATACTTTAAATTGCTCATAATTATCTCGATTTATTTTCCATTATTTTTTCGTCGGGCTCACTCACACTAAGAAAGGCGTAGGCCAGGCTCATTCCCATACAGGCCTGTCGTGTGAATGGCTACTGATGGTGGCACCGGTATACCACAATCACTGAACTTTTTAAAACCAATTTAATTGTTATGATTCGTTCGCGAAACAGCTTTAGAATTAGATAAATGAGACATCATCAAATTCTAAAGACGCCTTTTGCAACGCTTTTTTGACGGATTATGTATTGTCCTTGTTTTCATTGTGTGCTGATAAAAATGGCTCGTTTTCAGGACATGCTGCGTCTGCTCCGAATTATGATAATATTTCAATAACGTCCAAATTGCCGTCCATTGTTAAGAAGGCACTAAAAGACCCTACAAGCACAGCAACATAATGTAAATACCGTACCGGTGGATGCTGCAAAGTCGTATTTATCTTCCCGATGTTTGCTAAAACAAAGCTTCGCACCATTCGCTGCGGAGAGGTGTGTCCTTTACGCTTCGGTCACAAGTTGGAGCGACGTTCCTTCTTAACTGTCATCTGATCACCCTGTACTGGTAGGGTGGAGTAGGATCGGACGGATAAAAAATACCTTAAATTTGTCCTCAAACACGAGGCCAACGATAAAAAGAAATCTGTCAGCGCCCTTTGTCCACCGTCTCACGTTTGGTGTCCGGAAATTGGACGCTGATCTCTGGCGCTTTACTAGGAGGTGTGGTGGTGTAGCCGAGTAAATTATGATAATTTTTCCACCCACCATATACAACCCTAGACACAAAAGCACGCGTGCCTGGTGTGGACTGCAGGACATTAAAGAAGCTGATTAAAAAATGTCCGACAGAGATAGCGCCGAAGAAAGGCGGGACACGGTTTTGTCCTTTGTCATCTGCTTCCCGTGGTCAGGTGACTGGCAATCAAAACGAATCTCAACCACCATCTTTCTTTCATCGCTCGCCGGAGAAGGGTAAGAGTGGTGCGGTTGGGCGGGATGGTAATGTCGCGAATGGAGGAAAAACATAACGAAACACTTGGGGGCACTTTAGGGTTTTTGCAAGCCGGTTGAATATCTCTTTTTTTAGCTTTTCTAAAAACTAAACTTTTCAGCCGTACTCGATTGTTTACACACCGTTGATAGCATGCTTAGCATGAACAAGATTTTAAATGAAATTTTATTGCTTTATGGTTGTCAAAATCGATAGAATGCGTTGGTACTTACTGCTTCCCGTCCATTACGTAATTACTAACAACGAACCGATCGTGCCCATGGAGTGACACTGTTATATTACGGCCTTTAAAGTAGGCCGATCGATATAGATCCCACCGCTTTCCCGAGACGGAGGCACCATAATAAAATTTGACAGCATTGGTGTGCGCACGGCACTACAGCCATGCTTATCGCATCGATAGAATCCCCATCCCTACACCCCAAATGACCGTATCAATTATCTTTTTGCCGGCATATTGATTTTTTTAGCCTGTGTCGATGATAAGATGAAATTTTGTAATGATGCTTGCGCGCGGACATCTTTTTGATGTTAAATGAGATTACTTTATGCTCTGCAGCAAACGCTCCGTTGGGTGGAGGCAGCTTGGTTGTCTTCTTTTGTACCGAGGTAACACAAAAAATAATCAAATGAATGCACATTAGGGAACTCATAATAATAATACATTTCATATTACCTTAAACTTTTGTTTAATAAAAAGTTCTGTTGAGCATAATGTTTCAAACAGTCTAATGACATGGATCAGTGTTATGTTTCCAGTAAAGGCTACACTTTATGGGTTTATTATTGTCATTAATAATTAATATGCCGTTTTGTTCGAAACACTTCGCGCATAACCATTTTTAATGACCAAACAAACCCAAGACAACAGGAAGCATCGTAGCGGCCAGCTCGTAATTAACAAGATCGTATTCTTTAATTAGTACCAGTGGCAAGCACATTGCGGTGCACGAAAAGTTTTACCGGTCGTTTGCTCGGTTCTTCAAAGCACAGAACCCAGAGCCCGCCAAGCTCGGTTCGACGCGGTAGCAGAACAAAACCGACCAAGCAAACCCAACCCATTTGCGTATTTTGACAAATTTACTCTGAAATACCGTTCGGGGGTGATTGTCAATTATCATCAACGGGTTGCAAATTGGATTTGCTTCATAAAGTTCATCTCGTTGTACCATTTCAACCCCCCCCTTTCCACCTCACCGTCAGCAAAGGGAAAGAGAAACGGGGGAGAGGGCACCCGATCGGCACGAAATGAGTGAAGTTTTCCATCGCTTTGGTAGGTCGCTGAAAATTGGGCAACACTTTCTTTATCACTCTCTTTCTTCTGCCCCGGTTGTGGTGATGCACACACAGCCCGGGAAACAATGTTTCGTTTAATTCACCTTCTTTTCTTTACCATGATTGCCTGCTTGCCGGGTTTTAACTGTCCACTGCGCGGGCAAGGTTCAGTTCATTTCCCGCCAGATGTCGCTTACCGTCTGCCACCGTCGCTACCGGACAGACAAAAATTCAATCAAAACTTTTTCCTCGCAGCAGCAGCAGCAGCGCGTTCATGTGCTCGTGAAAGCGTACGGTGACGGAGGCAGTGGGGCATTTTGGTGGGAAGAATGCCGGGAGAGCAACCATTAAGTGCAACTCTTGCTGACCATGGGCATTCAGCATGTTCGAGAGGAACAGAACAAGCTGCAAAAATCTTGTTTCGTACACTTAAATTGCACTGGAAATTGAAATTTTCTCCCTATGACTCAGCTGGAGCGAGTGGCTGTGACCTTTTTTTGTAAAATATGACATTCTGGTAGCAAAAGCTTCAGGACACACCGCACTCCTGAAGGAGGAGGGCAAAATGTGTTTGATTTTTGAAAATAGTTTCGTCCGTAAAAAAGAGGGAGAAAAGACTTTTTCGAGAAAGGGTGGCTTATTTAGCTTGTGTTGCTCGATTGATTGATTCCGATTGATCGGAATGATTCGTTGTTCTTTTTGAATATTTAAAAAATCCCATGTGGCTTTGATTAAATACGCCAATTCGTTCTGTATGTGTTTGTACGACAAGCGTGATAGTTTGTGAGGCTTTGTTGTTAAACAATTTCATGAAACTAATAATAATCGCACAAAATTTATAGTTCTGTGTTATTTCCAAGCATCATACTTCATATTTTACAAATGATCCATTCAATAAGTTTTGCCCCTTTCCGGAAGCCACAAATCAAAACAGAGCCGACGAAAAAAAAAGGAACAATCAAGTACGCTCGAACGATGCGGGATCGAATTATGGAAAACGGAATGGAAAATTGTACTGTCGAAGTACTCGGCACTGGTGGTCGCAGCTGGCGTGGAAATGCTCACTCCGATTTCCGCCACGCGCCCTTATTCGATGGCCGGTCGACAAGCATCATCATGATCGTTGATTATTCCGCGGCATTAACTCGAATGACTTACGAGCCCCGAGTGTAAGATGTATTGGGTGAACCAGCAGTAACAAAGAAAAAAAGCTGATGATAATAAAAAATGGTGGGCGGTTTGTTGGTAACGGCGGCGGCTGAGGCCCAGCACAGCACACCATTGTTATAAATTTCTCTCCATTTTTCACTCGATTCTTTTCCAATTCCACGGTAGCACCTGATCGAATGGGATATTAATTCGGGTGATGAAAATGGTTTTTAAATGGCTTCACGAATGGCTACGCTTGGTTGAACTTACTGAAGCAGTTTGTTGTGTTTTAGCGCTTTCGATTGAAAATGGTTCTAAAAAGTGAGGAGAGCAACTAGCAGCGGGACCTATTTCGAACGTAATTTTAATGATAATCCTCGCATTTATACAAAACAATACTCTCAACGCACATTGCTTGACTCTAATTGTCTGTTGAGTTTTTTCATAAATTATCATACCCAAATAATTTGTCCTCAATTTCATCAAACTGCAGTTGTTCCCATCTATCTCTATGCCACCAAACTTCTCACCCCATACCTGTTCCAAACGAATGCATTTTGGTGTGAATGAAAAGGAGAAAGTTTTTATTTTATTTTCCTGCAACTTTCGTATTGGAATTACAATCACGTTTCCGTTTTAGCTTAGTCGCTGTGGTATGGATGAATGAAATATGGGAAAACGCGAAATGAGATGGAACAAAATTAGGGCAGAAACATTCTTGTTATGAAGAATCAAAACAGCATTGACACAAACAGCTTTAACACAAACAGCTTTGACTCTTAAGTACGTTTAATGTTTCATTATTTTATGAAACATCAAAAATATTCAACTACGAATTCTTCTATACTAGAAAATATTAGAAATTGAATATTGGACGAGCGAGAACCGTTTAAGAACGGTTGTTTAATTAACACCAGCCCGTGTCCGCCTCCCCTTCCTGATGGAGCATTGTGGAAGGATGAATGCTGCATTTATGATGTTACCGACACTAATTTCATCTGAGGATTGGTATGTGCACGATGAATATTTAATCGGAATGATGTTGCTGAACTTACACGCTCTATCCAGTCGCACATTATGGGATAATAACGGGCGTAACGTCGTTCCATTCGTCACTGCGTCACGTTTAAATATTTCAGCCAGCATTGTCTGTAACAATGCATAAGCGATTACGTTTTTTAGCGCCAAATAATGGCTTCCATCGCGTGTGACGTGTTAAAATATTCATACAAATCTAACCCACAAACAATGTGAAACACAAACTAATCACTTGTACAAACACAACGAAACGTTCGCAAACAGCGTGTTGATGAACTCTTGCGTTGCAAAACTAGACTGCAAACAAGTCTACTAACTTTTCACACTCGTGTACAATGTTAATAATTTGACTTTTATAGGCTTACTTATTATTGTCCACGTAAAGTAAGTAGTCCACAATTTACAAGGCTTTTTAGCTTCTTCTGCTTGAAGAGTTAAATGTAAAGTTTTTCTCACTGTACTGTCGTACTTAAACTGACGTGTCCAATTTAGAAGTATTCGACTAGCGGGCTTGAGACGTATCTGAGCTGACTGAGAATCAGTGCACCTGGTCAAACAATCTGGTTTTCCACCGAAATTTAGGTTCGCGGCCATCGCCGCGGCAGTTACCAGTTAGTTGGATTCCTATCTTTCAGTGTGTTCGGTCGTGTTCTCCACACCATGTTCTTCCACCGTTCATTTCTACCGGGGCCAATCGCGCTGCTAGTGATACTCTGTTGGATCAGTGGGTCCATCGCAGAAACCAAATTTGACAAAATAGTCTTACCCGACGTAGCGCCACTGAAAGATGCATTGCAGAGTCACGTGGATAAGTTTAAGAAGCTGCGGGATGACCTGAAAATACTGCAAGACAGCAAGGACTCCACGAATCCGCTTGTCTTCTTCCGTGAAACGATGCGCATCTTGGAGGACCTGCAATCGTTGGGCAAAGATTGGAACGATATCGAACGGTTGCAAAGTCGCGAAGCGCGTCAGTTCGAAAGTGTGCTCGAAGAAATGGATCCCATGTGCGGTCAGCTGAAGCCACGTGCTGCCATCTTTGAGATTAAGCTGCGCTGCTTCTACACCGACCTGAAGCGCAATCCGTTCTACGTAATTGGACCGCTAAAGCAGGAGCAGGTGAACACCACCCCGTTCACTGCGACGATCTATCGCGATCTCTTAACGGAAACCCAAGTACGACGGGCGAATGAAACTCAACAACTAGAGCCAAGCGTTCGGCGACATATCGAACAAGTCGTACCGAACGCGTTCAATCTTGCGGTGCGCAAAGTCGGTGAGGAAGGCTACAATGGCTCGCGGGTCAAACATCGTGGGTACAGCGCAATGCTCTATGTAAGATCTCGTGGTTGTTGTGAAGAAGTGTTGAACTTCTGTTGTGTTTTCCGGAGTATATCGATAATGGGGTGAAATGTTCTATTCTATTTTAGCTGGAGTCGTTAACCACTGGTGGTATCACACTTTTCAAGGAGGGTCTGTTTATGGTGGAACCGACGAGCGGCAGTCTGCTCATATCTCAACGTCATCCGTCGGTCTGTCCGTCTCGTCATACATTGAATATCATCACAAATTTCAACATCATCTCCAAAACTAAATCTCAATAATAAAAGCGACGAAAAGCAAGCGTGAGAGGTTTTCGAATAAAAATAAATAAACGATTACTTTCATTGTTATAACGATTATTACTTATTGTTATATGTTAGATGATGAGTTTTGAAGGTGATATGTTCGTACGAATCAAGTATCGAGCGCATGGTTGCTTTAAACCCGTAAGCTGTTAAAAAGGTTATAATTTTTCTCTCTTATCAGACATAACTTGTCAGCTGTCATATCCGTCATAGTTTGTCAATGTGCGTGACCATGCCGATCGATCGAGCCCGACACCACCGTAAAGCACACTGTGCCACCGGTACCTTATCGAGCATGGATGCGATCTTTTCAATAAATATAGCAATGACTGCAATCACTGGAGCGTAGGATATTTGATTGAAAAAGTGTTAAACACGAAGTACATGCCATGATTCTCGAACCGTGCAGCTAATTTGCACTAAAACAAGCTCATAGTGTAAGCTCAGGAAAATGTGACGCGGTACGAGGGAGGAAAGTAAATTAAAGCGCAAAACGATGTGGAAATTCATTTTCTCATTCTCGGGGCGTTAACGTTACCGGTACAGCGGTGACGATTCTTTAGTGCTGCTGACTCTGCTGTTCCGCAGCATCCGAAACGCACAGTCGCTAATGCGAGCCAAGTTGTGCTCTGGATGGGCTGGCAATGTGAGTGGGATGTTCCGTTTGGTGGAACGGTGGAATGGAAAGTTGATAGGGAACCTTACGCAGAAAGGCGGGCTGTGTAAATGGTTTACTTTTCCTCATTTCAATTTCTGACAATTTTCTTCACATTTAACACGGAAGTAAATCCAAAATGTGACGAAGAGAGAAAGGCAAAGAAGGAAGCTGCTGATACGTTCGGGGATATAAAATGGCGTTTTTTCCCAAGCGCTACACGTACCCAGTGCACGATTCCCGTGTTGCAGTAGGGTGCAAAAAATACATGACAGCTTCATCCCACTCGTTCCGGCCCTGACGCCGGTATGTCAAGTAATCGGCTTTGGCAAAAACGTTTCGTTTGATTTTACTCCATGAAGTTGACGATTATTTTTCTGAGCAGAGTCACAGAAACAAACTCTTATTTCGCTTCGGTGCGGGAGTGTGGCTGTTGCTTTTGAGCGTAATGTTGAGTTTTTTTACTTTTATATGGCTAGTGGCCTGGTAAGTGTTAGAATTGTAAAAACGAATAGCGTTGAATTTTTCCTGTTTTTTTTTTGTCAACATTAACGGAGATTATTAAACGAGTAATGTGAATCGACATCGTGGCAAAATTCTATTTACTCGAAGTAATTGAAGGGAATGACTAGCTTCGACAGTCATTAGTGCAGTTTGCTAACTTGAAGAAATCTTATTTCACACTTCGACTTGAGAACTATTCGATACACGATACTGTCCTGATCTTTAAAGCTTTGTCTTAGTTGTAAGGTTTTAATTACACTTTGAGCAAGCAATATTTTATTGAGTTCCTGCTACGTTTCCTAACTCAGAGCAATATTATTTGCTGTCGAAAAAATATTTAATGGAGCAGCACATAAAAAAATACAAAATTCCCCTCACAATAACGAAAGCTTTCCACGATTGATTACACTGAAGTGCACATTCATCAGGAAGTAATATCCTGATTGATGATAGTCGTCCCCTTCCCCCCACCCCATTCGACCTTCCGGTGGCGTTTACACTTGTTTTAAAATGTGTAAATGAACGAAAAGGGATTGTAGCGGAAGATTCAATCAATACAAATCCCTGCACTTATTTACGGCATCAGACAAATTCATGCAAACGGTCCCGGTGTCCCGCTGGTTGCTGTTTGTTTCGTACACTTGTAGGGAAGTATCGAGCTTTCCAAATTTGAAAGTTTTCCGCGGCCCGATAGAACGTTTCCCGGTTTGTTGGTTTTACTTTATTTTCACAGTACGATTGAATGTAAACATAAAAATGGTATTGGCACGTGCACACCTTCCCAATCGTCTCCCATAAAACGAAATAATAATTCCGTTCGTCGTTCCTCTAAACGGTGGAAATTGCCCAGCAGCAGCCGTTTGGCGGGAAGCCCCGAAGCACGTTAAGCATTTTATTTGCATTTACTCCGCTGTGCATTGCACGGCTGGGACAGTGTTGTAACAATTTTATTTCAATTTCTTTACACATTGACGAGCTTCTGCGGCCCTCCGTCTCTCTGATAAAAGGCTCCCAGTGTTACCGGAAGACCAGCCAGCCTGCCGGTGATTCGTACGCAAAACCATTCATCTTTTTAAATAAAATTTATCACCATAAACTTCTCCGGCATCAGCGCGGTTTTTATTTGTTGCGCGCGATGCCGATGTTTCGTTTGCGCGAGCACTCGCTTTCCCTCCTTCACCACTCCCGGGTGCAATCTTTGTCGCCCCCGGCCGGCGCTGTAGTAGCTGGTGGGAAGATTTATTTCGTTCGATTTTCATTTCGTTCGACCATAAAAGATGCTTTACTCCACAGCCGGCGCGTTTTGTTGAGTGAAATGTGGCCGTGGCAAAGTGAAAAGTGTTTTGTCAGTTTCTTACGAATGCTGTTGCTGCTTGCGCATCCAAGCAGGAGCAATTCAAATGTGATTTTCAGATCACAAAATGGCAAAGAGATTGCTTGCGCGAAAGTGGCAATGGGAAGTACTTACGCCGAAATGTGACAATCTCGTTTTATCGGCAGCTAACACTCGTGCGGATATTTTACTGAGAATGTGTGCTTCATGATAAGTTTTTTTTAGATGCCAGAAGATGAAAGTGCGTATTGCAAATAAAATTATCCTTGCAATGTAATTTACAGCACAGCAAGAAACCACGATCACTTTATAAAAATTGACATTACTTTCCAAAGACTTGGCTTGCCTTCCCATTTATTGTGACCATCTGTCAAGCTTGCGTTTATTTATGTTTTGTAATTATGATTACCTCGTTATCCCCCATTGCGATGAATAATGAAAATTTATCGTAACATTTGTCACGGATGGCCTTTGCGGGCATTTCAATGGTTGCTTTTATTTATCGGTGCAGTGGTAATATGAGTTGAATCGTATTCAATGTTGCCGTAACGCTTCGAACCATTCTCACCACAAAAGGTTTGGTGTTAGGTGTTAGGTAAAAGGTTTTTTTTTGCAAAATCGCAAATGAAAGGTAATAAAAAATAGAAAAACAAACATTTTAAAATGAAAAAGCAGTTTTAAATCATTCTTTTTCATAGCGAAGACATATACCAACAAATAACTCGAAATCGTGGATGGTTCATTGGAAAACATGGTAAGATTTACTCTTCGATGATGAAACATTACCAAAAAGGCCCTTTTAGAAATTACTAGCGACTGCAATGAATGCGCCAACAGTTTACCGTTTGTGATTTTATACTTCTATACGGAGTTCCTTGCAGCTTCATGTAGGGTCGAAAAACTGGAGCAAAATCAAGGCCCGTAACCTCGGCCGTAGATGAACGCAGCAAAAGGGTGCAATTATGACAGAGCACACTTCATACAGACCTTGAGCGCAGCTGAGAAAAGATGCAAGGCAAGGGCGGATGGGTTTTAAGCATAATGATGTTGAACTTCTGAGGAACTTCTGAGAGGCAGCTGGTCTATTATGTCCAACACCAAGCTGTTTTATTTCTTTTTTTTCTTACCACACAACGAAGACATTTCTTCCCACGGGTTTATTTCGCGATGCGTTGTGATTTGCGCCGGTTACACGCTTTTGTGTTTCTGTTGTCTTGTTGTGTTGCTATTGGGAACTTGCAGACACCGCATGCTTAGCACCGACACGTGTTTCCGGATGCCCGAAGTGTGATGTTGATGTGTTTCATTATTGATGAAACTATTTGTAATGCTCCACGGACTGTTTACGACACTTTTACCTCACCTGAAACGAGATAGTGATGATAGACCCAAAGGAAAATAACGACACGCAGTAAACCACACGATGAGTATTACATTCACTACATTACCCATACTTATCGTACATCCGAGCCTACGAGCGAAACAAACGATCATGAGTGTGTATCTTAAAAATTCCAAAACCACGAAACCATTGTTCACCATTGGCTTGCTGTGGCTTACCCCTGGATTGTCTATGAACATTGAATCCAAAAAAAAAGACGTAAACGAAGTGAAAGGGATAATTCCCTAATGAGTGATAAAGCGCTGTATTTTATGCTTTGCTTTTGCACTTTTGTAGGAAAAAGAGAAAAAAACGGCCATCACAAGGATAAAAACTAGGTCTCGGAAAAGGAGCGTCGTTCGATGAGTGAGAACGAGGCGGTAAGATGATTTTTTGATAGTGATGGCGGAAGTTTTGTGGGAATTAATGCTACCGTTGGGGATGATGCTCACGGTGTTCTCTTTGTTCCGGCAACTTCTACCCATACATGGCGCCAGAGTTTTCATCGAAGCAAGCCGTATGCTTTTAAGCTGTTGCCTTTCGCTTAGTCGCAATGTAAGATTTGGGACGAAGGAGAGGGTGCGGTGGGAATTATTTACGGTAGTATCGCGTTCAGGGTATTAGTATCGGTTTTTTTATTCTTTCGTATGTGAGTTACTCGGATAAAAAAGCATAATAGCGAATGTTTATGACACTCCGTTTGAAGATAACTCGTAATAATTTGCAAAATGCATGCTATATATTTTTTGTTTTGGGCTTAGTGAAACACAGTAAACGGAGTAAAATGAATGTTTAAACATATTGATGATTTAATTCAATAACACCGTTCTATTGTTTTCATTTCATCGACTCAGCGGGTGCACACGGTGTGTTTGATTTCACAACTTTCTGCAACGTGGGTGGCAGAAGCAAAAGTAATAATATGGCATTCGGTATTATGCTCGTGCGATAATTGATGGGATTATAATCTTCGGAAGCATGAACAATATTTCGGACTAATTAATTGAAATATGAACGTGTAACCCCACCGGATCATGGGCATCCGGTGGCGATATCACATTCACATACTCACACACCGGGGATGAACAGAGAATCTCCCGCCGGAGGGATTAATAAAGCGCATCCTTTTTTTTTTGCGAGCGTCCTTCTCTTATTTACACTGATGAGTATGGCGCGTCCCTCGCGACACTGAATACCGAACCATCGGGATGAAAGGATTCGAGTACGAAAGGTCAACAGTGTGTCTGTGTGTGACTGTCGGCGATGGGAAGGACCTCTCCATCGGAAACTTGCAATGGGTGCAAAAAGTGACACTGAAAGCCAATTGCAAATATAGCCTCTTTTCACTGTTTCGGAAAAGTTGATCATGCAGTCCGCACTCCACTCCAGGGCAGGCTTTCGTACTTTTTGCTGTCCTGTTAAATCGGATACACATTGGAAACGAACCTTTTCAAACGGAGCCGGAGAAAAAAAAATGACTCCGCATGTGCAGCTTTTTTGAGCCGCGGAATTCAAAATCGACCAATACCTCCAGGTCCAGGGACGATGACGTTCTGCCGTCGTGTGCATCGCATTCCGCTGGGTGACGCTTGACGATGATGCAACTGTTTATCATTGTCAATTTTGTAGCCTCACGGCGTTAGAGGACGCGGTGAAGGCGTTTTTTGTGTTCCTAGTCAGTGCAAGAAACGATCGTAATTTGATGGGATGCTGGAGCTATTGCGCGAGGCAGTGCTTGAGCGAGCAAGAGAGACAGCGGTTTGCTTTATGGCGCTGCATTTATTCACCGATGCATCGATGCGCGCTGCAGTCACTGCTGGAACGGGAGCCCTGGCCCCAATACCGGCTGCCAAATGCAACTTCGACATGTGCAGCAAACGCACGAAAGGAAGCCGACGGAAGCCTTTTGTTTGAGTTAAACGTTTCTCAAAATTGAACTATTGTGTTTGTGTGCGCTCGAATTTGAAACGATGAGCTACGGAAAGCGAGGGTGGGAGATATTTTCTTCAGTTTTCAAAACTGATCCGCTCGATGCGGACAGGGCGACAGTGGAGCGATTGCACAGCAGTTGTGCACTGTCTTTGGGCTGGAGTAGAATATTGCACCGGGAAGATGTTGCACTTCCCACTGCACTTTGCATGCATAATTTGATCAGCTGAGTGCGGTTTACTGGTGGGAAAGGAATGAAAGGTATCGTCGAATCCTATTGTCAACGCTTGCCTTCCGGTGTGAATCCGCCTACCGAAGAGTTGCAGAGAAAATCTGCACCAAAATCAATGTAAACAAAATCGATTGATTGGATTGATGCAAATGAGTGCTGGGGAGTGTTTGCGTCTGTGCGAGTAGATATCGTGGAAGGAATCAGAAGTCTGTCATTGTTGTTAATTAAACCAATTCATGGCAACTGCCGGCATCAATGCGGAATACTGAATTCTTATCAAAAACTGGGTCATTTGAGTCTTAAATTGATCATCTAGTTTTCTATTGTTTTCCGTAGAAAATAAATAAAATGGTACTTCCATGAATTTTGTCACACAACTTCTCAACACCTACTACATCAATTAGACAAAAATAGGACAAATTTGCTTTTAATTTCAAATATACTAATTAAAGTCAGACAGAGCCCTTCAAACGACTCATAGCAGTACAATTACCGACGTAAAGTGACTGTACTTGAAAATGCACATAGAACCAGCGTAGAACTGTGTCAGTCTCCTTTTCCGCACCGCGAACGGGAACGGCAAACCAGCCGTTGCACACCGAGTAAACTAATTAATGAAGATTTACCGACCAATTGAGTTTGGTCAGATTCGTTGCGGAATGGATTGGTGTCCTTTGGTGCAACGCGCAACGACACAATCCGCACTTGCATCAGATGCAAAATCATTATCGTGCAGTGCGTTGTCGGATAGTGCATCTTAATTAAGTAACGCAACGTAAGGGTAAGTGTGGCAGGAAGGGTTGGTATCGGTCCGGGAGAGATAAGCCTTATCCACCTCCGAAACTTCCGCTGTCTCTGGAAGAACCGTTCATTTTGCAAAAGGATGGGAAGCAAATATCGGGAACAAACCAGATCCCAGCACAGATCCCAGTTCTTCGCTCACATGAAGCCTCCTGGGAGACGTCATATGTGTGTCGTGCCGTGTGTATGTGTGACTTTTGCGTATGAAGCACACTTTCGTACCCATTCGATGCCGACTCTCCCTTCGGCGCAAGGAGGCTCTCGAGCAACGTCTACGACCGGTGCCATCACGCGCCGGCAGATTAGATTTATTAAATCAGCACAGTTTCACACGAATGCTAGTTGATAGGATTCGTTAACGCCATCGCTTTCTTCACGGTAACTTTTCACGACGCTTGTACGGCCCGTCCCGTACGCTTGAGGCTTAAAATGGGATTTTGCTGTTGCTGTTGAACGAAGAAGGCTCCCTTGGTGCCGTTTCCCGTCCGTGATGACATCAAGGCAGCTTTTAGGGGTGTTGAGTGTGAGCTGATTAGGGATCGAATGGTCGTAAAACGGCGCTTGTGAACAAGACTTCGAGCTTGAATTGAAAGCTAGTACTAACAGGGATATGTGTTGTGCTTAGAAAAAAATGATTCCTTTATATAAATACAGTATGGTTTTCACGAACAATCGAAAGAATTTTGTATTAATTTGCCTTTACCTCAAAAAACTTACCCACTTTTTTGCCTTTCTAGTGGGCACAAATTGTGCGTCACATGCAATTATTGTCAAATTGAAAGTGATTGGATTGTCCAATTCTCACCCAAAAGGCTCGGCCGCTGCCTCTTGTCAGCTCGGTGTTTTCAGCGTTAAATTAAATCACTTATTTTAATTAATAGATCTGCAGCTGAAGGCACGGTGAAATGGTTGGCATTTTGATGATTTCAGAAATTTAATTTGTTTCCACACTCGTGGAGTACCCAAGGACCGTACCTCCCACCACCGTCACCATCCCACCCAAGCCACCAGGTAATGCAGGTACTCGTCGACTTTAATATTGACCTATTTTGTTCCGCAAATCCCCGGTTGTCTGGCGGTGCAAATGGATATCGGATAGCTAACAATGGAAAAGCTCATGATTAAAGGGACGGATATGCAGCCAAATGCGATTAAACAAATTGCTCATTACGGGCGTGGAACATTTTTGGTGCGTTGCACGATAAATCCCCGCAGGGTCAGTGAGGATTACGCCTTGTTGGTGTGCAGCATTCCGGCACTCGCCGTTTTGGGAGATATATTTGCGTTTGACGCAGATTGGATGCCCTAACACCGTGCAAGGCTTTTATTTAATCAGTACACGGATGCCTCATGGAGGCATCATGGAGCAAGCAGGAACAAATAGTGGTAATGATCGATTGAATGATGCTTATTAGGAATGAATGTTGATATTTGTCAAACTGGCATATGTGAACCAGCAGCATTTCTATTTTAATTAGGTTTGAAATGACTATTTTCGAAAATACGATGCATAATCGTTGTGCTATAAAATCAACAAGCCTTTTTAGTTTTAAAAAAGCTATTCCTCGAACTTTATGTTTCAATTGTGTTTTATCAAAAGTAAAACTATTACGATCTCTTTTGCTAGATACCTGTTACAACTACCCAAATGCACAAAACGAGAAAATTTATGCATTCGTCCTGTGTGACAACGTCTACCAAACAAGATGATAATGTCTCATCCGCTTGCATTCTATGCAAGGCTCTAACGATGCAAAAGCACGATACAATTGAATTCCTTCCACCGTGTACTGCATCGAATTGCTTCGCATCGGAATGTTTGATTTCGTGATCATTGATTTATTTGCCGTAGAAGAAGTGGCGCGCACTATCTTGAAAGCAGCTCAGGGTAAGCTGTTTGGTGTAAAATCCCCGCGAAGAAATGGGAACAAGTGCACGTGCCGAGAACGAACCGATAGTCGGCACTCCGGGACGGGATATTAATGGAACAAACGAGGAAAATACAATGCTGAAAGACAAACGGAGGCTGTGTACGGTATGGAAAGTCAAGCCGTCGTGGCGAAGAAAATTAAATTTCCATGTGAATTTATTGATCCAAGGCATGGTGTGGGGTGGGGGGAGAGAGCCAGTGCATACTTGTGTTCCAAGTATCAATGCATTCCTAGGTCTCGGTGCAACAATTGTATCTTTGCTCGTCGTTCTTTAGTGTACGATCCGATTCTTTTTAGTTCCATTTGTTTTGAAAAAGAATCGTTCAAGTTTTGTTCTAGGATTGATTTTATTTTCACTCTCTTTTTCCATTCTACGTTCTTATGGCTGTGATCAGCATCTCAAAGTGTGTGCGGAATAGTTTTTAACCGCAACAAAGACAATAGTGTCGAAGATTTCAAAGTTGTGCTGTCTATGCATCTTTTTACGAACTTTTTTAGAGAATACGGAATAATTGCATTGTTGTTTCATGCCGCTTTTCCGCTCTGAGTACTTGTATGGTATTTTCTCAGGAAGGCAAACTTTTTGTTTGATATCGAAAATCCGCAAACTTAAGTTCAAATTCACGACTAAACATCGTGCATATCACTGAAGCGAAAGAATAGGACGGTATTTTAGTTAGAAGATAAAGAAACTCACATAACCATAGGGTAACAAAACAAGCTTCCTCTTTGGTTTCTCATTATCTTTTATAAAAGCCGTTGAGCAGAGCGAGCACTAAAAACATAAATGCAAAGATATAGAATATGAGCTTTCTCAACTATTCATGGCCCTCGCGACAAACCATATTCACCCAGAACCGCAGAAGGATCACTTAGCACAAGTTTATAAATTATTTATATACGTATGTCGTAACTTCTGCGGTCGGTGTTGTCCCGAGTGAGGATGAAGAGATTCATAGCAAAAAATGCATAGGTCGTCGGCGCACTGACCAAGCCAACCACGGTCATCCGTTGATGAAACGTACTTTCGAACAAAACATCTGAACGATGAAAGTTTGGAATACGGTAGGGTACACATGCATGGATTATGCATCCCTCGATGCGTTTCATTTCCTTCGCTCTATCTACCAAAAGAGCGGCAAGTACGCGTCGTAAACTTTTTACCAGAATTTCTCCCAACGGATGCAGAACGGCAAATGTATGGTGCGGAGTTTCGCTAGCTATAGTAACTACTTCACCGAGCAGAGTGATTCATCCTTACGGGTTGTCCCGTAATTTACTAACCATAGCAAACATCCATCCATAGCTTCTTAAGCGCGCAATAGGATGCACGTACCTTTGAAAATATTGCAAAACTCTCGCTGAAGAAGAACGACTGCAAGATGACTTTTAGCTCGGTTGGGTAAGTTTCATTAGTTTTGCTGCTAATGTTCGAAAGATAAACAGCGGTGCTGAAAGTTGTTTACAGGCAGGTGATTCTGCTCTTATTCTACAAGAATGAGCGCTTAATTCGTGAAAACTGACGGTTTTTTTGCTATTGATATTTACACACAAGGCGATAATGATTTTATCATATATAGAAACAAAACACTTCAAACGTATAATGCGATGTTTGAGAGAGCACGATGGTGATGTTAGATTCGATTACTTGTAATATACGCTTTTAAACACTATTAACAACTGAATTATTTCCTCACCTTTCGCTGGTAATTACTCTTTAGTTTATCTTGTAAATCAAATACCACAACACGTTCGAGGTATGGTTCGATAAAATGTGAAGGCCATCCTTAATGATGTTCTAATGGTCTAATGCGTGCTCCAATCCGTCTTGGTGACGTCGTGTCAAGCTCGGGATGTCTTCGTTGAATCGTTATCAATATACTCGAGTCTTACGTTCTTGCAAGAAACAGTATTCGTTAGGGGCGGATGATAAATTCCAGTTCATGTACTTCACGTAAGCGCTAATAGAGGAAATATTTGTTGTATTGAAATGTAATGCCTGCAGTGCAATGTTCCAGGTGTACTGTAACTTGTTGGATGTTGGTTTAGTTGCTGTCAACACTATCCCATAATTAAATCATACCGTGAGCTGAATATCTTCCAATTCCACAAACATTCCATCAAATGACCCTGCTTCTCATTTGCCGGGTTTTCCACACATAAACAATACCACAAACTTCCACCAGCAAAGCGTCAATCGCTAATGCCTCTTTTCCCATCGCTTGTTTCGTCCAGCAGGTGCCACATGCAGCCCGACAATCTCAGCAGCAGCGACGGGAGGCCGCCGCCGAGGACGACGATCCCATCGTGGACGTGGAGGAGATCGACACCAACTCGAACAACTTTGGTGACCCCGGTGGTTACGGGGGTGGTGGCGGTGGTGGCCACGATGCCGACAGTTCAATGCCCCGCACGTACCGGCCGCAGGAGCTGAAGAAATGGCGAGTGGCACCGACGGTCGGCGAAAACTACGGTCGACCCGGCGAGATGGGTAAGTACAGGTGGCGGCGAGAGGACGGTGACGATTGCGGCTCTGGCCAGTCTGGCTAGTCGCAGGGGACACCGCAAAGGGATATCACACCGGTCACAAATATGTGGCTCCTCCGATCTGTTAGCGAAAGGACAGCAAATGGAAGACAAATGTAGTGTGACATTGGGGATTTGGTGACGTTCTGCTGGTAGCTCTTACAGCTATGGGGAGGTTTTGCGAATGAGTAAGCATAACTTTTTCGAATTCCCGACGGACCCGGTGCTGCTGGTACGGTTGGTGGGCCACCGTTGCCTCGGGGACTTTTGGCAACCGTGTCCTTGTGTCGTATTGTTCTCTGTTGTTCTTTTGAAGTTGATCGTACGACGTACGTGCATGGGGATTCGTTGTCTGCTTAGTTAAAGCAGCTGGATATTGAACGGCTGGAATTGAATATTGTTGCTTAATTTTAATCTTGCCTAATCCATCTCTTTACTTTGAGTACGGCACAACCTTCGTCATGGTTATTTCAAAAGGATAGCTTTATTATTTCATGTAAAATAATTTATTTTTGATTATCTCGTGTCGTTCCCCCCATCCACACAATAATCATCCACCCCATCGTTTCCGAGTGTGACACACGAATCGTCCGGATGTCTCGCATCACTTCTCCCGCAGTAATGTGCACGCGAGATTTCACCACCACCGAGTCGTCACGGAGAACAAAAGACCACCACCACACGTAGACACGTTCGGACAACATCAACCGCAACTGACGCTTCCAGCTTTTGGTGGCGTTCAGAGCGGGTGAGCGTATATTGGTAACGTGAAAAAGTTTTCCCATTAATTTCGCCTCGTAACTCGCTTCGTTGGGTTTTTGTCTTTTTTTTTTTTGGTGTGTGTTTGCTTCCTCCCGCAAGCTCGCGTTCGGCTTCCAATCAATCGGCGATCCGGGTGCTCCGTTTGGGGGTGGTGTACCGCCTGTTGAACTGACGGAAACCATTGTCGACGGTGTCGATGATGAAAGTATGCTCCACCCGCCAAGAACCGGCCCGTCGGCCAATAATGTCGGGCTAATTTTTCAACCATCCATTGTGTAGACGACCGATAAAGGATGCAAGAATTGTGCCACATGGAGCGTGAAAAATATGCTTACCAATTTGAGATTTGGTTAAATTGATAGTAAAATTGCTCAATTTATCAAAGTTTTCTTTAAACAAATATTTGTTTGATTTGATTAATAAAAAATCTTTTTTATTTTGATACGAATCAAATACATTTTACTTGGATGGAATAAGTAACGTACTTATTTACTCTGATAAAAAGCTCTTTAATCCATTTGTTACAAATTGGGTTGTGCTCGACGAGACAAGCAAGTAATTACCAGTTTAAACCAAGAGACATCGCTCCAAAGCGTATCCGAAATTTATTATCTTCTCAGCAATGGCTTGCGTTAACCATTTCTCCAGCTTATCTGCCGGCTTTGGTGCAAAAAGAACATGGAAAAGCTATCCCTGTTGAAGCTTTCCTAATGGGAAAAGCCCCTTTGCTCATTCTGTCTGTGAGACGGTATGCATTGTGCGTGATGTGATAAAGTGATCATAATTTTATGGTGGAAGTTGGCCAGCCCTTGCTTCGCTCACAACCCTCATCGTGTGTCCCTGTTTTGCGAGCTACATGCATGACGGTGCCTTCGTGCCAACTTTCCCAGATGATGTAACTGAGCGGGCACTGGTGTCGTAGAATTAGGCGAGTTATTCCCAACATGATTAGTCGCTGCCGTTGCCTGGTACGCCCCTTAAACCATGCTAAGGTAATGAATATTTTTCTCATCCAAATGATGGTGAATTTTCACTGTAATGTCAGTGGTTTCTGCATTTAAAAATATGTTTTTAGATAATACTCTTTCTTCAACTTGCACAATGTGAACGAAGCGAATCGAGCGATTATTGTGTAACGAAACGGAAAACGAAGATGAACCACTTGAGGAGAAACCCGCCTCATAATATTATGTCATACTTAGCACACGGTGGAATGCAGCTCAAGATACGGGCAATTGCGGTAGGATGTTGAAGCGAGCTTTCAAACAATCTTCCCTGCTGCGCTGCATCGACAACGACAACGCCCTTTCCATTCCCTTTCGTGTGGTTCGTCTGGCGTGTGGTGGAAACAGCTTCACCTATCGCTATCAGCATTCCGGGCCTGTTGAATTCTCTCGGTCCTCTCGAACCCGTGGGTAACGACGAAAAAAAATGTAACGAAGCAGATTGATTAAGAGCATAATTTATCGCTTACCTCCTGCGGGCATTTAAACACGGTTTCTTCTCTCTACACATGGCACGGGAGGCTATGGCATCGTGCATATGTACGACACTCCTGTCATGACCTGCTGTCAACCTGAGCGGAAATTCTGCCAGCAACAAATCCACCTCCCATCCACCGGAAGCCAGAAGCATTCTTTCTTACCGGTTGCTCGCTCTCAACGTGGTTTCTGTATGGTTATTTTATGCTTCGCCGTGAGCTAAAATCAACATTTACCACAAAACCACCCTCCAGCAACCCTCACGATTCCGTTGGCCCTCAGAACATCGGTGCCAACAACGGGAGGAATTAATCTCGTCCTCGTGCTTGCGCTTGCAGTAGAGAGGCTGCTAGAGCTTCATCCCCGTCGTTGCCACTCGGGTGGTGTTATACGTACGTACCGAAAATGTCATTAATCACTCCTTCACGCTCTCCCCGAATGGCAACCTTTCCTTGTATTGTTTTTTTTTTTGCTTCCCTTCGCCGGGAAAATATTCTAAAAAAGTGAAAGGAAAATCATGATAGAAAAAACGGGAGGAACCGGCATCGAGCCGGAAAGAAAAGGATATCGAAAGCTTCGCAGCGTTCGCCGCGTGTGGAGCAGCTAGGAAAAGGGAAAACCGGTGCACATGCTTCAGCACCTTCACTTGCGCTGTGGGAGGTCGTAGAAGCAAAACATAGCCTCAATTTAAATCAAGTTTAGCTCGTTGCACACACTCGCCCCCGCCGCCCCGCCTCGTTTGATCGTCATTTTTCACTCACTTTGTTTCCGGTTCCGTCCGTGCTTTTGCCTCTCTATTGAAATTCGTTCCTTTTCCTTTCCTTTCTCCGCACAGGTAAACCGGTGAAAATCCCGTCGCACCAGCAGGAACTGATGAAGGAAAAGTTCAAAGAGAATCAATTCAATCTCCTCGCCAGTGACATGATCTGGCTGAATCGATCGCTCACCGATGTGCGCCACCACGAGTAAGTATAGACGCTGGGTGGAGGAGAGTTCACCGGCGAAAGGCAGGATGCCCTGAAAAAGCATTAACAACAAAAACCCGACGCTCTTCGCGGAAAATTAAAGGCACGAGCTTTAATGCCACCGTCATTGCCGTGTCTATACTCGGAGAAGTTACTAAGCGCAGTACTTACTTTAAGTCTGCAGGGGAATGAACCACACGGATTGTGGGTTGTTGGCCTTTCGTGGGTGTCTACGGTTTGTCTGCACAAGCATTCGGGTGATTTCGTGCTCCATTAACTGGCTCAATCATGGTTTTATCAATCAATCTTGCATGATTTATTACCACGCTTGGAAATAGTTTCTCGTGGGGATGCGCCATCCCTTATGAGCGGTTTATTGTTGCAAATGCAAATTATTTCAGCACGATAAACTAAAGACAAGGGTTTTTCGCTGCGTTCAGACAAGTTTGGCGCCTACAAGATACAATACATAATCATGCTTTGTTCCGTATGATTTATTACAGGTTCCTTTTTTGTTTTTTTAATTGTATAAATTGTTCATCAAATCGATGTCAAGGTATTGATTTTGATTTTTTTTTACTTTTTTTAATTTCATTTTTGAAGAAAGCAAACTATTCGAAATTACAAAACCTATCAAACAAAATAGCTTATTAGTTTTCTATGCTTTTTATTCGACACTTATTTCATTCACATGCATTCAATATGCCTGAAACTAGCTTCGGTATGGAAATATTATATTCAAATTCACCATTGATCGATTAATAGTCATTTGTTCCATCTGAACATAGGGATTATTTATTTCACTTTAGGATGCTACGCGTTAAACAACATTCCCATGATAAATATGCAACACATTTGTCAATCTAATCGTCCGAATACTGCCGTATATTGTCATCCGTACATGGAGGTGGTGCAAAATAAATAACAACATCCGGAACGCACAAAAGGGCCGGCAAAAAAGTTCACCAGTTCCCTCCCTCCAAACGGACACTTGAGATATCTAATAACAGTCAATCATTTCATCTGTCCTGCGGTGGAAACAAATTTCGTACCCCGTGCGTGATACTTGTCCTTTCCTGCCACTTGGCTCGCCCACGGTTCCTCGGCTCCATGGGCCGGCCGGATGATACGGGTAGACCGTTCAAGTTCATTTTTCTTATTTCTTTCGCTCGTATCCCGCATGTGAAGGATTCCAGAAACCGCTTAGCACGAAAGTACTCCTCTCAGCAGGCACAGACCCGTTTTGGGTTTGGGTTTGTGCAATGAACGCTTCTTTCCAATTTAGTCAGGGAAATGGAAATTGCTAGACTCAATTTGTATGTGTGTGTGTGCTGCTGTTGTACCACCATATAAAGCACTCTGCTTAGCAGGATCCTCCCTTAGCTGTAAATAGAAACGACTTGCAAAACTAGCTAGTGGCTTGCACAAACTACCTATTCCGAGGCTCTCCAGCGTTGAGCGGATTTAGCAAACCTGGTTAAAAACCTATCCATTATTCACACCGCTCAAATTGGAAGACGGTACATGTCTACGGGTATATATATGTGTGTGTGTGTATGTGTCGACCGGATGTGAGCCACACGTCGCTAAAATAGATACTTTGAAGATGCGGCTCGGAGGACGACATTGTAGTGGCGGCACTAGGAGACAAACCTTATGCGAGCAGGTTTTATGTATCGTCCCCACTCACGCTCGCTGCTCGCTTCGCCTTTGGTTGCTTTGCGCAGTACTTGTGATATGAATACCTGCCTTGGCGGTGCAGACACACGCTCTAAAACAACGCAACAGAGCAGCTAACGAGATGAGGAGCAAAGTCCGTAAAGTTGACTTAACGAAGTCAATCTTTTGCCGCGCTCGTACAACAATTCCGTAGTTTGCAAATCCTGGCGTGTGTGAAACGTTCGTCGCCGTACGCCGCACAACCGCATCACCAACAGGTCCCAGGAGCAGGAATTGCTCTCTAGACCGTTTCATGCTGTTGCTGGTGCCTGCCAGAACCTGCCGCAAGGGACGTTACGCAGCAGTTCTGCACTTGGAAGCTGCAGATAGGGAGGCAATTCTTTCACTCGAACGTGAGATCGTTCTGCTTAGCGTTCCGGTGCTCCATTGGGAAACCTCAAACTGTGCTTCTGCTTTAGGCAGCCTGTCGCCTTGTTTCACGCACTAGAAAGAATGCTAAATAACGTGTGAGACCCGTTGAGTTCGCCTGGTGACGTCTCGACCAGGGTGGAGTAGCGGGAAGCTTTGTGCGTCACACTCCAGCGTTGGCCGGTTGAAAGCCACCAGTATATGGGATTGCCAAGGTCGTGGTCCGTAGAGCGGGTTGCGACGGCCTCACTGCTGAAGGATGTTTCTCAACCCCTTCTTGTCGATTTGTTTGGCCAGTGGCGGTAACCAGATCGGGATGTCGGCATTGGTGTGTCGGCAGAATTTCGGTAGTCACTGCATTCTCACGTCAGCCTACCGTCCCAGGCTGGCGTGGGCTTATTTATCGGTTTTAGTTACCAAACAGACAGCCAAAAGGCTTGGTTAGATTGGTTTGGTAAACAGAGCTAGGAATGGTTGAGAACTATATGGTGCTTTTTTGTATTGGATTGTTTTTGTTTTTCATTTCCTTTTTAATAGTAAAAATATAGATTCTTTCCAAGGAAGTCGCTACATGCCTAATGGTTGATTTTTTGGTAAAGGTTTTTTAGTTTTTTTCCGATGTCGTCTACAAAAATGTGAATTGAAATTATTTTACAATAATGTATGAAAAATCTTAAATTTATAAATTTTACTTCAATTTATCATCAACATATGGCCCCACTCAATAAAACAGTTAAAGCGAAATAAAAATAAGCGATAGCTAGCAGATCTTGTTGACCTACAACATAGACTTTAAACCATGTGAAGATGCAAACTGTCCGCATGAGCGGTTTGCTTTCCATTCTACGCAGAAAATGCATGATCCTAAAAATAACTGGAGTGTACAAATTTGTTTCGTTTTCGTTCTTCCCCTATCCCACCAACCAGCTGCAAAAAGAAACACTATCCAGCGAAGCTGCCAACGACCTCCATTGTGATCGTGTTCCACAACGAAGCCTGGAGCACGCTGCTGCGCACGATATGGAGTGTGATAAATCGGTCGCCGCGGCCACTGCTGAAGGAAATCATCCTCGTCGATGACGCCAGCGAGCGGGAACACTTGGGCCGGCAGCTGGAAGAGTACGTCAGCACGCTGCCCGTGCCGACGTTCGTCCTGCGGACCGGCAAACGGTCCGGTCTGATCCGTGCCAGACTGCTCGGTGCCAAGCACGTGAAGGTAAGAGGGGTGGGAAATCGGTCGTAACGCGCTTGGCCAAACCATTGCCAACGTTTTTTGGCCTTCACTAGACGTTCTTCTTCGCCAGCCAAGGGAGGGCTTGGTGAAAGTGTTGTTTTACTTCGCCGAAGCGGAGCGGGAAGTTTTAATTTTGACACTAAATCCGTGCACTCTCTTGTTCGCAGGGCCAAGTAATCACATTCCTGGACGCGCACTGCGAGTGTACGGAGGGCTGGCTGGAGCCACTGTTGGCGCGCATCGTGCTGGACCGTAAGACGGTCGTTTGTCCCATCATCGATGTGATATCGGACGAAACGTTCGAGTACGTGACGGCCTCCGACCAGACGTGGGGAGGCTTTAACTGGAAGCTAAACTTCCGATGGTGAGTGCAATGACGTGGCCACTGCGTGTTCCACCTGACGAGGGCCATTAATGAATGATCGTTCTATCTCACCAACACACTTACAGGTACCGTGTTCCTGCCCGGGAAATGCAGCGTCGCAATCACGACCGGACGGCCCCGCTGCGAACGCCGACGATGGCCGGTGGACTGTTTTCGATCGATCGGGATTACTTCTACGAAATCGGTTCGTACGACGAGGGCATGGACATTTGGGGTGGTGAGAATCTGGAAATGTCCTTCCGGGTAAGTGTGCGGATGATCAACCGCCGAAGGCAGTTTTATCAGTCAAATTTCAGGTGTTTCGCGCAACAAAAAGAAAGGAAAACATCTTCTTCCGAGAACCCCTTCCCATTCCGGCAGCAGCCACGTTTCGGAATGAAATGATGTTTTCGCTCGTTACGGGGGCCGCGTACACGATATTAATTACATTTGATCTACCCATCAGATATGGCAATGCGGTGGGATTCTTGAGATCTCACCGTGCTCGCACGTCGGGCACGTGTTCCGCGACAAATCACCGTACACGTTCCCCGGCGGTGTGGCGAACATTGTGCTGAAGAATGCGGCACGCGTCGCCGAGGTGTGGCTCGATGAGTGGAAAGAGTTTTACTATCAGATGAGTCCAGGTTTGGCCGTGTTTTGTTTTGCTTTTAGTTGAAAAAGACAAACGATTAACATATTAACAGAACTCCACTTCCGTCCAGTTGCTAACTATTTTATCATCATCGTCTTATCCATCCACTTATCACTGTTTTTTTCACCCAATTTGATGACGTTTCCCGATTAACTTTCGCTCCCGAATGCCTACCAAAAACTAAAACGTTACCCATATATACAACATTCTGGCGAGACTTTGCTCGCTCGCACAATTTAAAATCCAGATGGATTAATTTGAAACGAAAATGAAATTGATTATCAATTAAACAGTTCATTTTCAAATCGGAAAACTACAAAAGATATGGTTCAAATAAAATTGCGCGTCAAAAAGGATATAGGATAGAATAATAGAATAGAAGAAATAACAAACGTGTGTGCTGCTTGAAGTAAGTTATTATGCTGGTACTTTCCCTCGTAGCTGAGCTTTTTTTCCTCTCGGTAAATCTATTAACATCGTAAGAGCATATGTAGTTGGTTTTTTAACCTTTCGTACAATTAATGACGTGTGCCCCGCTTCGCAGAAACGAACATTAACGCGATCAACATTACGCTACAGCTTATACGTGCGCCATGGATCTCGCCATCGATTGGCAAACGATTGGATTATCCTTCTATTCTCTTGACATTGTTAACCCGAGCGTAGACTAACCTATTAATCGAATGGAATCGTTTTTTTTCTCTCTCTCTCTTTTCTTCTCATTCTCTTTCGTGCTCTCTGATATTATCGTTGTTTGTTTTGTGTATCTGTGTGGGTGTGTACGTAACGTATATTGCTTCACCTTTTAACACGTTTCGCGCATGATTGACCCACGGGACACCACGTACATGCTGTCGTTAAACAACCACAATCCTGTTCCGCAATAACTATTGAATATGCGGACAAAAACAATTCAAAAAAACACACACACACAAAATGCACTAACAAATATTGTGTGCCGGAATGAAACAAACAATATTTCAACCTTTTGCGCTTGGGCAAATCTCATCAACGAACGTCAACTGGGCCGTCGCGCGCACAAACGGAATCAATCAATTGCTGTTTTGCATGTGGATGGAAACGTTGCGCTCCATCTGTAATCTAACCTCAAAAACGACATCAACTACAACGTTTCCGGTCAACGTACGTACCGTGCGCATACACTATGGTTTCCTCCATCGTGTACTCGCTGTGTGCGTGTGTGTGTTTGTGTACATTACCGAACACAACAATGTCCTGGTGCAACGATGCATCCACCACGCCTCTCCCCCCCTCATCCCCCTCAACTTCCTCCACGTTTCCCGCGGAATGTATTACCTTCACACACATAGGTTTGGATGTGCGGCGGTACGCTAGAGATTGCGCCCTGTTCCCGCGTGGGGCACGTGTTCCGGAAGTCGACGCCGTACTCGTTCCCGGGCGGTACCTCGCAGATAGTTAACAAAAACAATGCCCGCCTAGCCGAAGTGTGGCTGGATGGTTGGAGTGAATTTTACTACAACATTAACCCAGGTTCTATTTCACTCTCGTTACCGATACTATTTTTCTTGCATTTTTTTCCCCCTTCAATTTTTTTTCAATACCACCATTTTTTTCTCACTTTTATTCGCTGCAAACTGTTCCGTTCAGTTTTACGTTTCACCGCTTTTTTGACACAAATACTCACATACACACATTACAGGCGCGCACCGTTTGCACAATGTTTGTCCAGAAGTAAACTACAACTGGGGACAAATAAATGGAATGCCTCTGTTCACCACCACACCACCTTTTTGTTTCTGCACGACTAAGTCACCTATCTGTGTTCTGTTTCGCAAATGCCGTTGCCGTGTTTTATGTATACGTTTTGCACTTTTGGTTGATGGATTTATGTTGCTTATTTTTATTCAGCGGTTTGTTTGCGTGATTGTAAGCGGTTTTGGGCACAATTTAACAACCCTTCTGTATATTTATTAACATTTTCCGTGTATAGTTTGAATTTATGAATAATTTTTAAAATGTCCCAGCGTAGTTTTATGTGCATTAGCGAATATTGAAAAAATAATTTAAGGAACTTCTTTTGTGTACTGTATGATAAAGCTCAATATGTTTATTTCCTTTACCCTGGATAAATGGGATAACATGTTCGGGGGTTGTTTATCGAGGGGAAAAGCAACGACACTTTTCGCAAAATAAAACAACTATTAGATTGAAAGACATTAAATTATAAGCATTATTCGTTGGAATGTGTTATGTGTTGCCTGAAGATATGTTTTTTAAATAATAAATTAACGTTCCGTTCAAAGGGCGTAGCGAACATTCCCAAAACCATCCGTATGTACGATAGAAACTGTGAACACATACGTCAGGTAGTTTTAACCTAACCTCAAACAAATAAAAGCTTTGCGATTGCCGATACCACTCTCGACGCTTAACACATGTGTAACCACCGTGTAAGCTAGGACCTTTTTCCGAAAGCTTACACTCGGTTAGTGCGGGAAACTGTATCCTTCCGCTAGCCCTAACTCGCTTTTTAATTTGGTTCAACTTCCACATCCACTCCGCTGCTAAGTACACGGCAAGAGATGGCCGACGGTTGATGGGTTTTCCATCTGAATAGCACACAAACTGTCCGACGGGGGCAAAAGCCCACGAGGCGCCGCAAGTGCCCCCAGAGATTGAGTGTGGAGTTGTCATTCGCTGTGCGATACTAGCCCGGGCGTACTGTTTCTCCCCGGTGCATCTGCTGGCACTAATTGACTTTTGCACTTGAGGAAGCAGAAGCAGTGCCGTGTGCAAAGAATGCACAAACACACGCTCGAGCCGGCTTAGCAAGGGTTGGTGGGCAAAAAAGTAACGCAAATATTAAAGAGCGCTTTCTTGTGTGTTGGTGTATGTTAAGCAAGCACACGGAAAGTGCAAACGATTGTACCGCGTCAAGCGTTCGCATTCGCCGTCGTCATCCTGGTGGTACCGTTGCGATGTGGAACGAAGGCCTTTCAAGTGTGCGCCTTCCTTCGGCACGCACACCACCTAGGGGTTTACGGGCAAAGCGGGTGCCGAAATGTTGAAGTGTATTGACGATAAAAAAAATACACATTCACACAACGCAAAATACAAAACAAACTCCCTTTCGACATCGTGTCTCTGCGCACTGCGCCTTCGGTTGGGGAGATTGCGATTGTCAATTGCCTGGAGGGAAAAATTAAGTGTGAGAAACAAAAATATAACAACACTTGCCGCCCGCACTGGTTTCCCACACGCTCCGAACGGAGACGGAGCAGCCCGTCACATTGTCATGGTGAAATTCTCCGAATTGGTATGTGTGTTTGTGTGTGCATGTGTGTGTCTGACGGGCATGCATGTGGAGAGACGCGGTGGAAATCTCGTTAAAAAATGTGTTGCGCGATTCGATGACAAAATGTCACACCCCACGCGGACGGAGAACAAAACGGACGCATGGCATGCAGATGAAGGCGGTGGCGGCAAATCCGAACGGCAAACGGAAGCGGAATCAAATACTGTGCACGGCAGCCAGCGGTGGCCTCACGATATCAAATGTCGTTCGCGCGCAACATTTGCACAGATACAAAAACATACACACGCGAAGGATGGGGAAAGGAACAAAGCCAATCTTCCCAATCTGTAGGCCCGTAAGCGATGCTTGCTTTAAAGGCACACACGGTGGTGGGGAAAGGGAAATAAAAGATTTTTGTGTGACTCTTCAACAGCTCGCGCCGGTTTCGAAAAAGTGTCAGGAAATGTCAACGGGGATGGGAGGGACAGAAATATTACCGCGTGGATAGCTGGTGAATTCTGGTTTGCGCTGTTGGAAGATTAATATGTCAATCAGATCGTCTGGCTGCGTGAAATCGCTAAGTGGCACCTGCACACTGTCAAGTGGAAGTTATTGGACCTCATTTCGGTCCCATTTCCCCACCGGCATTGATTGCATACTGTTTTTTTTCCACGACAACAAGCGTATGCGTGCATACGGCGCGCGGATCAAAGGGCGATGAGCTTGGCAGAGCGGAACACGAATAACATTAAACGAAAATTTAATTTGTTCGGAATGTGTAGATCTGGTTGGAGTATTTTTTGCGATTTTATTGGCGAGCAACCCGTTGATGGAGCAAGAGGATAAATATCCAGACAAATGAAATGTATTTTAATGCATTTTTCACCGTGCTTTGAACTGTCATGGAGACGCCTGGTGGCTGGTATCATTTTTTATGAACCTAAATTATAATTTTATGCGAAAAAAAATGAAATTTATAACTATAATCATGCTGGTAGTTTAGCAACGAAATTAATTCCTTGTCGAGTGGTGACCCTCTGCTCGATAAATCAACGCAGTAAAGATTCTAATTGGATACAAACAATCGAAAACCAACAGCCCCCGGATGGAGACGCCCGGTACCTTTCGTTAAGCACTTTTAAAGTAGTCTGGGGTTTTGTTTGCTTCCGTGCCGGCTCCTTTTCGTGCCTTACCTAATGGACGTAAATTAATTCACCTAAATCTTTGCGCTGTGCCCACATACACAAAAGGAAAACCCGCTGGTGTTTCTTCCCAGGTGTGCAGAGGCGAGAAAGCGCACCCGTTAAATCCCTGCGATAACCGTCTGAGGAGTCGTTAAGGGTACGAGCGTGTCGTGAAAATGTCTCGTCGGTTTCTTCTCTTTATCGGGTTAAGGAGCGTCCATTTTTTGGCGTTTTTTAGGTGTCTTTCTTACGTTTTTTTTTGTCTTTCGGCAACCCACCACCACCGGGTGCGGCTTCAAAATGGTTCGATACATTCACCAACACCACTTCCACCGGCACTCGATGGAGGGGTCCTTAAGAGTAATTGGATTTCGAAGCCAAATTGTATTTGATTGAGAGGTAACTTGACACAAGACGCACCACACTGGTGCGCCTTCCGATCGCAGGTGTTGGGATACAAACCGTGAATAATTTATTTACTTTGCCGTTTTATTCTCCGGCGTTCGAGAGTTTGAAGAAACCGCCCAAGCGACCCTACAAACTAACAAAACAAAAAAAAACCCATTGAACCGCGTGGTCTGCGGTTCAATTTGTTGCGACCGAGGTGTTCGTATGCGCATTGTGTTTCCCTCCTGGTGCGCTCTTTTAAAATGCGACATAAAATGTTTTACGATGATACGTTATCTCTTGCGGTTAAAGGTGTTTTTAATGTGTCTCATAATGCTTCTGTTATCAACCTGTCAGCTTGAACTAAATGAGCAATGAAGGGTTGATTTTGTACTTACGATATTTTAGTGCCGCTTGAAATGAAGGAAAATTTTAAATTATCGGAGATAAAATAAACAACAATCGAAAAGGAAACCAATTTAACGAAATTTTATTTCCATTTTAGTGTATAGTTCAGTATAATTATGTACATATTTTGTTATATATATTATTGGTAAAACGAATGCAAAGTATCACATTTTTGTACTCTTTATTTTATGTACATTATTTTCACACTTTTTTCTCAAGTAAAGCTTCCGTATGCCGTGCTTTTGTGGTCGTTTTTCTTTACAAAATTTGTCCATTTGTTGTATATGCGTTTTCTTCTACCTGTTCTCCTATCCCTCGGTTCCCATTCTTAAAAAATCCCACCTTTTTGTGTCCATATTTCATTAGATCTTTTTTCATCACAAGTTTATCTACATAATCATTTTTAAATTCTTTTTGTGTTGCATTGTCCTTTACTTCCCGCTTTTTTCGTATTGTTAGCAAATTATTGCACTCATAATTCATGTAAATTTGAGCACCCCTTCATCCGTAACATTCTGTATCATACTCACATTCCGTTCAGTACTGAAATGTATTAGATGGAATGATCCCGATTCTAATGTGGTTCTTTCTATCTGCTCTTGAACGATGCGGTACACAACAGGTGCTCGGAAAGCGTCCGCCGGAGACGTCAGCGAGCGACGGGCCCTGCGGGAGAAGCTGAAGTGCAAGAGTTTCCGCTGGTACCTGGAAAACATCTACCCGGAAAGTCAGATGCCACTGGATTACTATTTCCTTGGGGAGGTAAGTTTCGCCGTCGTCATAATGGGCGAGTGGACGAGCTCGCGTGAAGCTCCGAAGTGTAAATTGTACAGCGAACCGAGAAAGATTCACATTTTAGAAAGTAACGTCGAGTGTTTGTTCCAAGTTTCGCTAATTAGCTGTCAATTACGCTTTCAGATTCGCAACGAAGAAACTCGCAACTGTCTCGACACGATGGGACGGAAGTCGAACGAAAAGATCGGCAGCAGCTACTGCCACGGGCTGGGCGGCAATCAGGTGTTTGCGTACACCAAACGGCACCAGATCATGTCCGACGACAACTGTCTCGACGCATCGAATGCCCTCGGCCCGGTCAATTTAGTCCGGTGCCATGGAATGGGCGGCAATCAGGAATGGGTGTACGATGAAGAGGTAAGCGTTCGGTGGTGCAGTGTGCTGTTGTTCCTAGTTCCTAGGTTAACTTGTCCTACTTTTATCCCCCTACTCTACCAGGAAAAGACTATCAAGCACGTGAACAGTGGCAACTGTCTGACGCGTCCCTCGCCGGAGGATCCCTCGACGCCGCTGCTGCGACCGTGCAACTACTCCGACGGCCAGCGGTGGCAGATGCAGTCCAAGTTCAAGTGGCAAGCACATCGCGACAATCAGATCGGTGAGGACAGATAAGACGCACTGTACCGTGCTCGAACCGGTACCGGGGTCGTTAGTCTCACCGGTCAGCGACAAACCGGCTCCATCGAACGCCACGGAAGCAATAGCAGCACTAATCATCAACAAATGAAGTATCGTCCGCACACGGGCACGCCAAACGTGCCGCCACCGATGCGTTGAACCTTGAAACTGTTCCCGTACCGCTGAGAGGTGCTGCAACAAACTGAAAGCAAAAAAAAAACAACACGTGTATAAACTATAAACGGACGATGTGACGAACTCAAACTCGTCTTGCCATTATGTATCGGTGTCACGCCGATGCAGCACGGGTACCGATCGAAAGGGGAATGTATCATTAGGAGAACAAACAGAAAACAAAAAAAAAAGCAAAAGTCAGAATGTCAGAATATAAGGAAAGGCAGGAGGATTGGAGCAGTTCTAAAATAATTCGACAATAGAACGAACCCCCCCATTATCAAGATGCTCATCTCCCCCTCCATCGCATGCCTATGTGAATTCCATTTTTGTAGCATAATTTTATCCCATCAGTGCTTCGTGTTCGGTTACTGGGGAACGTTGGATGCAGATTTTTAATGATCCGTTCGGTTCCGATCGCTAGATGCTCACGGTGAATGCCGCCAGACTCATGTTGTTCCTTTTGTTCCTACATCTGTTCGTATGTGAGTGGCGCAAAGATTTTGAGGGTATAAGAATAATTGTTTTCATGTCTACAGCACAGCAGTACATTTGTTATGTTTTCATTTCTTTGCGATTGGTTTATCGGTTCTTAGCTTTGTGGAGTTTAGTCTGGCTTTCTGTTAAATTTTGATCATTTGGAACCATAATTTCGGCCTAGCGATGGTGCTTGCTTGAACAAATGTTTTAAATTGTATTCAATTTTTTTTAAAATAATTTACACAGTATCGAGTTATTTTTATCTCAGTTACCGAGCAAAAAATGTGTATATGGTTTGTAAAGCTACATGTTTTAACAGTTTATGTTACTAGTATAATTTTGTGTGTCTTTCTACTTTATCACAACTAACTGACTGCAGCAAGAAACGTTATACAAACCGAAAAATTGGACCACTTGCATTTAGAAAACTAAATGAATGAATGTTTATCACTGCTATATACACACATCACTATGCCGTAGGCGATCTGATGAAAGAGAGGACTGTAACTAGAAGAAGCATCCTTCACAGCATGCGACTACTATTCTGAGCAAAAACAGAAAACATCTAGAGAATAGAATGCATGGAATTGTTACTTCATGGGAAGAAAAACAACACTCAAACGCGTGTGTTAGAAAAACCGCGAGACGAATGTTTCAACACTTTGTGTATATAGAGAACCGAAAACGGTAGGAGTAAATAAGACAACAAAACGCTGAAACTAATGTAAAAAAAATCGTGTGTGCGCAGAAAGAAAGCACGGTAGAAAACGCATCGCTATCGGCGAAAAATGATATCATTTATTGGTAGTAGGTTGAATCCTGTAACAAATGTCTCCTCCTGCGTACGAACAACGCAAGAAGCGAAACCGAGATCAAGAAACACGTGATCATGAAGCGTAAAACAATTGTGCATAGTGTAATGTTACGACGATCAAATGAATGAGAATTGCAGTAATGAAATGAGAAAAGGTACGAGTTTTTGAACCTGTTCGTGCGGCAGGTTCCTATTAGGTATAAAATTTGTAAAAAAAAAATCAAGGATATTAGATTACCTTCCGCGAGCGGGGGACCGTAGCAGGCGATGGAGACGAAACTATCACGAGGTGGAGAGGCACACAAAGTGGCGCACAATCGATTCTACCAATTAATGTTAGCGAAGGAAAGGATGGATGAAACTAAACAAAAGCAAGTTAGTAGCATGAACCAGCAGAAGAAAGTACTGTTCTCCGTAAAACATACACATGAACCCCACACATACATACATACACACAATCAATGCACGAAGTGCGTGGGAGTGTATTTTAGTTCTTCCAGCGTTTTTTGGTACCGCGTTGTTTTACCGCAAACTTTAATCATTTATTTGCTGCAACAAGATGACGATGACGATGATCGATGTCGAAAAAGCACAACGGGGGATCGAGAGCGCGAGTAGGTTTTACGAGACGGTATACCGTATTTATGCTGTGTTTTGTTTTGAATCCAGAAAAAAACACTCGTTTGTCGGTTACGTTAAGCGTTATCATGGGCAGCATAGTGATTTATGTTCAATTTCCCTCTCCTAACAAAAAGAAAAGCCTTTTTTTACTAGGAATGTTTGTTTTTTTTTTTCATTCGCAGAGAATATCATAAAGTAGGCGTCAAGAGTAGTTTAACGAAACACATAATAAGAAAACATGGATAGGACGTGGACGAGCGCCCTGTACGCTGTTTTAAACGCCACTAAACTAGCGCGCTACGCGAAGTAAGGAATTGTATCATTTTTAATCGTGCGAAACGTTCGCTCACTCGCTTTTTACGATGGTTTGTGTTTGTTGTGGTTAAGTGATTTTATTTACGTAAGCAAATCAGGAGAAGGAGGCAACTTATACAGAGACAGAAAGAGAGAGAGAGAGAGAAAGATAGCTCACCATATTTGCGTCCGCATAGTTGCTTTTTCGCTCCAGCTAATGGAGCCTACTGTTGCATTCTCTTATCTCCTACTTTATATTTCTTCTTCAGGGTGACGGTGTGCAATTTATTATTATATTTTAAGCGTAGATTATTGTGTTAAGGCCAACAGCTATTTCAGTTTTAACTCTACATATCTTTTATCTATCCTGCCCCGTACTGTGCAGAATGCTGTTATGTACCGTTTAGTCATGTTTGTGAGTTGCGATGTTGCAACGACATATTTGGCTGATTTACAACACGTTCACACAAAGGCAAAGCTCTTTTGCTTGTGCTCCTGGTTTGATTAGTTTTTTCTTTCATACGCATCTTTTTATCGCCTACAAGAGCTATATCTTTTCAGTATTACATTCAGCGTCTCATACTACAACGTTAGGTTTGTTCCGAACTGAACAATGGCATACATACGTTACTCAGAATAGGATTTATTTTAAAGAAAGTAATTTTTTATTAGTTTTGTTTAAACTCCCTTAATACCCACGAACACCTTTTCGAAATCGGTAATCTTTTGCATTTTGGTACGATTTCTCACAATTTTTGCAAATAGTCGTACCACTAGTTTACTTTAGTTCAAAAGCTACTACCGATCGGGAATCCTTCCAGATTAGTTCGGAATGCTCCCCAATAGCGTCAAGTAGAGCACGTTATTGTACCTATATTTCAATGTCAGACTTACAACGCTACAGAATAGTATCGAACCAGAAACATTCCTTTTGCTACTAAACGCAAGAATTGAGTGTGAATCATCAAATCCAACATAAACAAGCTTACGTCGCTGCTTTACCCTTTGCTTACCGTACCCGAATAATTATCTCATGCCAAGCATCGAAACGGTCAGATTTCCGTCGCTCGAAAGGAGCATTCCAAGCGTTTCGAGATAATTGTTTTATTTTTGTTTCTTGCACCGCCAGAGGCAAGAAATGCTTTTTTCTATATAAAACAGAAATACATATACCGTCGTACTGTTAAATCGTATAATGCATTACCGGTCCAACAGCCGATTCGAATGGAGGAGCGAGAGGATAGGTGTTTGAAGAAAGAGAGCGATAGAGGAAGACGAAAAAAGACCAACTAGTAACATAACACACATTCACACGGAGACATACAGAGATAAAAAAAAAACAAAAAACATAAATCAATCGCGGCATATCATCTAGGACAAGTTGATGTTACACCTCCTACAAATATCTGGTTGATCGATTGAGAGAAAGAGAGAGAGAGAGAGAGGAGTTAGATGCGAAAGATAGAGCAAACAAGAGATTTGCTAAAAACAAGCGATCAGAAATGCAAATAAACTGAACAGAGAACTGAACCATCCGAAGAAGATGAGAGACATATTATGCGTGAGAAGGACAGTTGTTTTGTTAAACTACAATCCAGGCACATCATTCGTTTCTTTTTTCTTTCAAACCAAACATTGAATAGTTTGTTTCACGGTTCCTTAGTTTTTACCACAGTTTTGAGCGTTGTTTTAGCATTGACTATAAAAAGCATATTTTTATCGTTTATGCAGTAACAACACGGAAAAGCTAACGCATTCATTGCCGTATAATGACACGCGAATTTCATAACGTATTTGCTAAAGTGGAAGCGAACAAAATGAGAAAAGACTTTAAGCAAATTCGAACCCGCAGACGGTAGGAAAGGTGTGCATTTTTTCGCACTCGAAGAAAGGATTTGAACCGAATAGCGGGGGGAGGGTGCGTTTTTGTTTCCCTTCCTTTCATACGATTGAACAACCAGAACGCAACCAGAAAGAGATGTGATTTAACAGATAATTGTTCCTTTTTCTTTTGCAGTGCGTTTGTTTTATTTTTATTCTAATGCTTCCGAAACCAGGTCCTCCTCCTACTGTACGTTCGATTTGAATCGTTTCAAGAGCGCAACGGCCCGCTCCTGTTGATTGCCGTCGCGGGCAAGAACCAACACCTGCAGATGCTTCAGCAACTCGCTCGCTTTCGATCCTATCAAGGCTTGTTGGGCGATTAGTTCTTCCACCAGTACTTCGTATCCCGCCACGGGTTGATGTTGGAAGTTCACCCTCTGCAGAAACTGCAGTAATTTGTGGGTGGTTTGCACACCACCGTTCTCAATCACCTTCCTCACGATGGAACCGTACGGATCGGTGCTGTAGGTCATAAGCCTGTCGAAATTGCTAATAGCCGGATTCATCTGGTTGTTGTAGATGTAGTTAGCCACCAGCAGAATGTAGTTGTTCACGTTCAGTTGCCGCTGGCGAGCCAGTTCCTCGACGGCACTATTCAGTTGCTTCTCTACCTTCTTGATTTTGTTCTTTAGCTCGTTCAGCTGACTGCGGTGTTGGGCGCTTGCCTGTGTCGACAGGTGGTCTAGCTTGGCGGTAAGATCTTTCTTCTGATGCTCGTACCGTCGCTTCATGAGCTCGTATTGTCGCGCATCGACCGTGGTCGTATTCTGCTTCAGCTCCTGATACCGAAGCTGCAGCAAACGGACAGAGTGGCGTAGCCTCCTGAGCTCGCGGGTGCACTGTGGGTTGACGGGTTGCGTTTCGTACTCCTTCTCGGACGAAACTTCCTCCTCTGCTTCTTCAGAATCGGTGGACGATGGCAGTTCAATGTCATCGAGCAGATCTATCAAGGACTCGAGCTCATCCGCTGCCAGGATACATTTTGGTGCTCTGCTTTGGCTTCTCACTTGTTGCGATTGTACGGGGATCGTGAGAATTGTCACACTCACCACAGCCAGGACTAGCAGTGTCCATTCGGACATCCCGCCACGATGCAAATAACGCATTTCAGTTGCCTTTTGGCTACAACAAATGAAACTATGTGGTTTACTCACGCTCTTAACACTACACTCGAGCTGCACGAGATGATCGTTTATTCTGGCGAGCTACTGATAATGTAGTTCGAAGCGCGTTAATAAGAGTACGAACTCAAAGGGGAATACCCATTGATAAGAACTGTTTTTGAATGTGTTGATCGTACAGTTTCCGACCTCCGGCAGTCGGAAAATATACGGAAAATATTTCTAGTCATAACTTTTAAAACAAACATCATCAATGTTGATTATATAGCATGTGAAAACCGTTAAGATCATGTGCTTATGTTATTTTTTGTACTAATAGTTGAATTATTTATTCTGACGATATGGCACGAACCACCGACCACTGTGCAAAGGTCGAGCAAACTGCTCGAAAATGTATTAGCAGACTCGAGCAAACTACTCGTTACAATCTTACCGGAAAAATTTCGGTAAAAAGGAATTATAGAGTCCCTAAACTCCCGTTTGACAGTTCGAGCAGTTGTGGTGAGTCACGCACTGGCTGTGTTATGATTTCAAAGACCGTTCAATGTGGGTGGAGGTTTGTTTACACTTTGCATCCATTCTCTGTTTGTTTTCTGTTGCTGAGGTAAATAAAGTGCGTGCATCAGGAAACGTTCGAAGCATTTGTGTGTTTCGTAAGATGATTTATATATTTTATATTTCAAATAATTCACTTAAATTTCACATTATCCGATACTGTGGCGGTTATGAAAAATATAAAGAAATGCCGCCTACTCGTCGTGCCGCGTGGGCTGTCGTCTCGTGTTTGCTGTGATCTCGTGATGATTATAGCGATTGGAACCGACTTCCAGCTCAGGAGAGTTAGCGTTTAGCAGCGGTAAAGCTATTTTGTGCAACTCTTGGCGACAATCAAAGTGTGTTGAAACATCATCTAATTTGATAAACCTTCTCATAGTGAGTTTTCTTGCCTTCGTTGAGTGCTAGTAACAACTATTAAACATTGTTTTTATTTTTATTACAGAAATCTTTTATTGAATGGCTGCCACGGATGGACGGCGTAGATGTTTTTTTCCGGTCCCTGCGTAACTGAGTTAGTGTAGTAATGCGAATAAATAGAATAACATACTGAAACGAAATGATTTTATGAACTTGTGAAGTGATAACATACCTACAAGATAATATTCCTCTGAAGATAGAAAGAAAGCAGATGACTGCGAGCGTTGCACTGATTGTGGTGTTCAGTGACAGTTTCTTACCATAGCTAAAGGAACTTCCGAAGATACATTTTTCCATTTTGTGTGTTAATAGTGAAGGAGAAGGAGGCCCAAGG
>KI915042.1:11988426-12030579 GCA_000473445.2 Anopheles farauti
GCAACATAAACAAACAGAGACTGGATGCAAAGTGTAAACAAACCTCCATCAACATTGAACGCTCTTTGAAATCATAACACAGCCAGTGTGCGGCCCAACACAACTGCTCGAACTGTCAAACGGGAGTTTAGGGACTCTATAATTCCTTTTTACCAAAATTTCGAAGGCAATCATATTATTTTCAGCCTTTTAAATAAATCTTTTCTTTTTAAAAGCGTAAAAATGTGCTTTTATTCAATTTTAAATTTCTAATAATGTTTTCGATAACAAAACGGATGAAGTGGTTGATGACAATCTGGCAACACTGGATGTGTCAGTGAAACGTCAGTAGTTTTCCAAATCAAACATTGCATTAACAAAACAAAACTTTTACCTGTTCAACTAGCGAAAGTGGTACATATTTACAAGCGTTCTTCATTTACTTCTGTAACTGTTTCGATCAAAATGGGCGACAATTTCGGCATCCACCGTAGCTCGTCAAAGAAGGCGTTGGATATGGCGGAGGATCGTACACAGGGCCAGATCTTGAGCGATTTCATGATGCAGCTGGAGGACTACACGCCCACGGTAAGCCCGCTGCTAGTAAATGTTTAGCCATTTTGTCAAATCGGCAGCAAGTTTCATTATTTGTATTCGTTTTATTTGTAAAACTTGCGTTTTCCAGATCCCGGATGCAGTCACTTCGTATTATCTGAATTCGGCCGGCTTTGAGGGTGCAGATCCTAGGATGTAAGCATTTACAGCCCAGTCTACCTCCCATTCCCAAAGCCAATAAAACCGTGTTTTCCGTTACAGCGTGCGCTTGATTTCGATTGCGGCACAGAAGTTCGTCTCGGACGTGGCGAACGATGCGCTACAACACTGCAAGACGCGCACGAATAGTGCACCCAGTTCCGGGCACGGTTCGTCCAAGAACCAAAATCAGAAGTCTTCGAAAGACCGAAAGTACACGCTCACGATGGAGGATTTGCAACCGGCACTGAACGATTACGGCATCACCGTCCGCAAGGCGCACTACTTCGTCTAAGGTCGGAGGATCGTATGGATGGGGAATGATATGTGCGTTGGCTTTCTTTTATTACCCAATGTGGTGAGTTTATTAAGGTGGAATATATTTTTTCTTGACCTGCCCAGACCATAAGACGAATTAAGTTTTTTTTCCTGTAAAGGAAAGAACATTTACTCTTCACTTACTTTTTCTATCGTGCGATCCTAGGACATAAGAAAGAACATGTCGTTTGAACCCAGCACGAGAAATAAAGCATCTCCAACGATCCGGTTTGATCTAGTTGCCATCTTTCTTTGTCGTATCTCATTGTAAGATTAACAGTAGAGTCCGCGAGAATGAATGTTATAATTTATGTATTTTGACTAAAAATGTCATTCTTAATAAAATAAAATGAAACTTTAACTTGTTTTGAAAATATTGGAGAAATTTAAACTTAAATTTGAAATACCCTGTCGCGAACAACCGTCTGTCTGCTTCGATTAATGCTTATTACTTAGTGGAAAGTATATCTAATTGGATGGAAAACGTTGCTTATGGCAGATAAAGATAGATACGCACTTACCCGTGTCCAAACACTATTTCATACACGTTGTGCTTCTTTCCAACTCCCCGCTGAACACCTTATTATCAAAGATTCCATTTAAGTTTTGTCTCATAATGGTAATTTTATTTTGTTTTTAAATTAGTCATCTCTGTTTCGTTTGCTTGAGTGTTTGTGTTTTTCCAAGGTTTTCCCTTCCCCCATTTCTGTGTGTTGATTAATGTGTGTCGATTTGTTGTCTGTTGTTACTTTACTGTATGTGTGTGTGTGATCGGACCTTTGTTTGCTTTTACTCTGCCACTACTGCTTTCCAGTTCCAAAGCGTCAGCGGCAGGTAAATTAACAGGTGATAGTAATTTGGATTCAAATATAGCTATAAGTCCATGTAGTCTCCCTAAACGTGTACGGCTTCATTATCTCAGCTTTCATTAACACAGTGTTGTGTACGGGGAAGTGTGAGCAGGCGATAACATTTTAATCAGTGTCGATTTCTGTGATTTGTTTTGCGAGTCGCGTATCTTTCTTTTTTCTCGTATTTCGTTTTTATTTCATCAATTGGCAATTTGGTTTTACTTGGTGAGGAGTGTGTGCAGTTTCTGTATTGTTGTGAGTATGGGTAACAAATGTGTGATCCTTTTTCTTGTAACATTTATTTTCCTTATCAAATTTCTCTTTTATTCTCCTTCCTTCACTCGCGCAATTTCTTGCTATGCTTGTTACTGCGTCCGTAAAATTATATTCGATATAGGAATTATGGAACTGGTGCTGGGCTCTCATCTTCTGTTTTCCAATGTTTGCTGCAATTTGTTGTCGCGGTACTAAATTCACATTCTCGTCACCGGGTTGGCCGATGCGAAACATTAGATCGCTGCGTGGTTTGACACACCTACTGAAGCGAAAAAGGAGAAGGATAATAAACATGGTTTCCCGATTGGTTGTGTTTGCGTGTTTAGTTTCATATGCCTTAACGTTTATCGTTTTATCCAGTTTTGATCTCTCACTGTCTTGTTTTTCTCAAGTGCTAAAATGAGTTCTAATTAATATGAAAAATTCTAATACACATCTTCATTCGTAACACATATACGTTTCTTGCTTTTGTTTTGTGTAGGTGATTTGTTGCTCTCCGTTTCCGCAGACTCCCCCTGCTCCCTGCTTACTCCAAACGATCCTAGTTGAATAAATCTTACTGCCGAGGTGCGTGCATGTATGTGTGTTCCCCTTCCCCTTCCCCGCAGTCGTCCCCATTGTCCCCGTTCCCTATATTCGTACCCTCGATCCGAATATGCCCGCTGTCCCTGTTTCATCCCAGACAAAACCACATACACGCACACCCGCACCCACCGCCCCCTAAAGGATGTAATTGTATTTAAGCCCGGATTCCCATTTGAAATTCTATCACTTTCAGCACGCGCGCGCTTACACACGCTGGAATCCCATCCAGAGCATGCGAACGCGCACGCACTAATTTTTAACCCCAATCTTTGCCTATTTATCATAAACAGAGATATATGCATGCTTTGTGTGTATATATATATATTGGTATATGTATATGTATAGAATCGTAATCATAGTAATAATGATAGTATTATCTTTCACGTATGCCATTTTCGTGTAGCTGCACTGCCGTCTTCGTGTACGCGGGGTTACACCTACAAAACACAACGATACACTAACTGGAGAACATCTTCACACTCATACACACAAACAGACAGACAGACAGTCGGATATTCATAATTCGCCACAGCCTGCTTCCAGTGCGTGTATCATCAATGCGTTTGAAATGGAGTCTGCTACGAGGGCGAAACCCAGGTGAGAGAAGCCGAGACCGAGGCGGGCTTGTTTCCGTTTATAAATCCTTCATCATGTCTTACAGACCGCATAAGATCGAGACTGCAAACCTGCGCCCAAAAGTGTTTTATTCAAAGCTTACTTCGAGCAGGATAGGTGTTAGTAAAAAAAACACCGCATCAAATACCGCCTACTTGATCAATCTTTTGAAAATACGACCCAAACGGATATGACGCAGGTGACGAAATTTGACGAAATATTCTGCACGGTATTAGTAATTCTCGTAAATTATAGGTGGCAAATGAAAGGGTTTACTCTCATTTCAAATCGTTCTTGCATAGCCAGCAAGCAACTGCGCACTACGACTACCCCAAATATAGTCGGTTGAAAATGCTGGAAAATGTTAATAGAGTGGTACATCGTGTCGAACACCGTACAATGTTGCAGATATTTGCACCTAAAGGAATGCAAAATGCACTAAACCACGGTGCGCGTTGATGATGTGTGAATAAAGCAAGAAAAAATGTTCTCTACCGATATTGCTCGCATCAAGGAGGCATTGGAACGAGAGCTCCCCGCCCTGCCTTTGCACATTTTAGCGAGGACACAAACCAACCGCACTAGAACGACGCACCCGCACTCTACACCACGCGGCTTACGGCTGTCTGTTGCCTTTCGCACTGCTTGAAATACTACTATTATCATTAATATTGATATTTGACTCGATAGGCGACGCTGGTGGCGGTGACGTGGACGATGAGGATCGCGAAGGGGACTTGGATGAGCTGGTGCTGCTGCTGCCGCTGCCGCTGCCGTTGCCACTGCTGCTACCGGTGTTCGATGCACCCTCCTTGTTTTCTACCGCTAAAATCACATGTTTGCCACCGTGCACTTTGGCCGGTGGTGGCGGGGGCGGCGGTTCCGCGGTGCCACCGCTCGCGAGCGATCCCGACGCGCTCGAAAACGTGGACGAAATGGTGGACCCGGTCTGGTGGTGGTGGTTGGGCGATTCCGGTGAAGCGGGCGGTGCCGGTTCAGCCATCGAACCGATGCCGTTTGTACTGCGCGGTACGCGCCCCGCCGTTTCGAAGAATATCTCCGGCAGGCTGGTGCTCTGCTGGATGCGGTTGGTGCTGGAATCGAAGTGCAGTTTGTGGATCTTTTTGAGCGGATGATGAGAGATGGCGGCGGTGGATCCGCCTCCACCACTAGCACCAGCAGCTCCACCACTACCTCCTGCCGCACCCGCTTGCCCTCCAGTCAGTGCGATCGTGGTTGGCGTTCCGGTCGGTGGTGAGGAACGTCCGATCGTTACCATCATGTTAGCCGGAGCGCCCGCACCCGTCTTCTGCGGATTGCGATGGTGCTGATGCTTCGACGACGACAAGGATGGTTTGTAACTGTCCCGGCTCGCGTTGGTGCTGGTACTGTAGCTGTTGTTGCGGCTGCCACTGCTGTTGCTGCTGCTGCTGCAGCTCAGATCGTACTCTTCGTTCGGAATGTTACTGCCACCGGCGGTGTCATCGGCCGCTAATCCCACCATACTCTGCGCCCCGCCACCGTTCATCTTCCCCATCATCCGACCGGAACTGCCCGCACCGTCGATGTTGTTGATGCTCTTGCTGTTCGAACCACCCGCGATTGGGCCGTTGCGCGGCCGGCTCGATTCCCCACTGCCCCCGGCGCCCGTGCTGATCACCTCGTTCATAATGTCGATCTTGGAGTCGTAGATCAGCTGGCGTATCTTCTGGTTACTATCCTGTATCATATCCTCCAGCGAATAGTAGTAATCGTTATCGGCGGCGAGCGATGCACCGGCCGCAGCTGCCACCGCCGTCGGACCCATGGCCATCGGGCGATGATGCCTGCGGCTAACCGCACGCCCCGCCATCCATCCGCTACCGTACGAAGGCGAGGCCGTCCCCAACATGTCACCGAAGTAGTTGCTATTGCTCACCCCATTGTTCAGCTTGTTTACGTGTATGATTTTGTAGTGCGAATCGCGCGGATCGTGGCTCAAGTTCTTCATCAGCAACGTCTCGTACTCGCAGGCACTCGCCGAACCAGAACCACCACTACCGGAACCACTTCCACCCCCACCGCCACCACCACCGCCACCGTTCATCGGGCCGAGCAGAATTTTCCTCTTGCGGCGGTGCTTTCGATTGTTCTTCAGGCTATAGTTGTGATGGTCATCGTCGCCCGAATCGATACTCTGTCCTCCGACGACGACGCCGTCGTTGTAGAGCAGCGGACCACCATCGGTGCCACTACCACCATCCATCAGATCGGCTACGGCAAGCTCGTCGTCGTCGTGAGCGTGAGCGTAGCCACCGCTCAGTCGGTTCGGTTGCTGATGGCACAGCCGATACTTGCCCAGATGCTTGTCGTACATGAACCGGGTGGTCGGTTTCATGATCGACTTCAGCGGAATGTCCGCCGTGCTCACACCACCGCCGATGACGGATTTGAACGACTTCGGTGTATCGCCGCTTGCCATCAGTGCCGCTGCTGCCCCGAGATGATGGTGCCGGGCGAGATGATGATCACCGACCGACACCGCCGCCAAATCGTCCTCCTCTCCCAAAACACCACCCACTGCATGCCCACCGTCTAGGTAGTTGATGTGGATCGGTGAAATCTGCGGTTCCGGGCTACCCTGCTCGTCGTCGTTCGGCGTGAAGTACACCGACGCCTTGCTCTCATCGACGCTCTTGGCGGAGAAGTTTTCCAGATACTTCAGTGCGTACTCCGAACCCAACACCTTCGCCGGCGGGTTTTCGACGCCCTCCAGCTGCGAGAGCTTCTCGATTTTCGCCTTCAGATACACCTCGAAACCTACAGCCGAGGAAAAGAGAGACAGTCAGAGAGGGTTGTATTAGCGTCCGAGCCGAACTAAACACTACGCCACAATATCGTCGTATGTAAAGGGGCGTGATATATTACTTGCACCGAACACTCTCTTCTGCAGCGACCGGGCTATGGAATATAGGAGCCATGGAATGATTTAATTTACATCTTCACTACACCAACCAGTTCGCACCTGGTTCAGCCAGAAACCAATGCCAACTACATAGCAAATACCTGTTAGGTTTCCAGTTGCGACGGTATAAACGCCGCAAAAGCGTTACATATTAAGTGTAAATCGTTAATCTACATGCAGCAAACAATCTCGCACCAATCTTATACCCTACAAGCCGTATTTTGCATCGTTGCCATTGTTAATCTGGTAAGACCGGGCACCGTGGCTCTACATGTAATATTAAAAAAAAAATTTCACTTGCATCTAAACCAAATTTTTTGTTATTATTTACAAATTTTTACTTAGATTTCAATATTTCAGTAGCGGATAGGATGTCAGTAGCGGAAAAGAAACAGGAGATATATAAAGCAAGATTGTTTATGCTTTAAATTAAGTCAAAACAAATGTAAAATAAAAATATACATTTTCCTTTTTTAAAAAACTACGTTTAAATATCTAACATGGACAAAAAAAAATAAAGCAATATCTAGACAAATAGGTAAAAATATCAAGATCTTGGAAATTATTTAAATATAGAAACATCGATCTATTATACAAAGGCAATCCTCGTGTAGTTGTACGTTGCTGTTAATTGTTAGTTTTAGTGAATGTTACAATTTATAGCTCACGGTCTGTGCGCAATAAAGAAGCGTAAATTGTCGTTTCGAAACCAATTCCCAACGCGACGAGAAACGGTACAAAACAAGTGTAACTCCTTCATGCTGCATGCAGCTAGAGCATAGGAAAAAAGGTCTTCCTAAGGGTTGGAGCTCCCGGGACGACCATCCTCGAGCGTGATGCATCACCTGCTTAGTGGCCTGTGTCAGGCGGAGTTCAAGGACTTTGCGTTTTTCCTTCGTTTGCTGTACAGCGAAGCGCATAGGCGAGGAAATATCCCGGGAAGAGTAGCAACGGTAACAGCAGGAGGTATTGATTGCCTCCAAATAAAGTAAAAAAAAATACGAATAAAAACAGAACTCCTTCCATCATCGGCCACGGCTGCATCCAAGCAAAAGTGCAAGCTTTACCCAGTTATTGCTTCCTTTCCCTGTTCCTATACCACCCGCAACAAAATGGGCAGCATGGCAGCGTTCACGCGACAGTTGGCGGTGGGGGTCAAGGTTAATGGTCTCTGTTTTCGTAATCGAGCTACTTATTGCACCGTTCAAGTACGTTTTCTGGACGGTGCGCGCAAAGGATACCCCGGCCACAGTTGACCCGGGGTGGAATAAAAAAATAACTTTTCATATAAACCGAGCGCAGCACATGTGCTTGTAATGGGGCAATGTCGAACGGGTATCCGAGTCCCTGGAGATGGTAAGGTGGAAACCAAACATTCTATTTGCCTCTATATTTTTTTTTTGTGGAACACACTTTGTGTTGGGCTGGTGTTCCAGTTTGAAAATGGTCATGTTTTCCCTGCTGTCACTATCAAAACAGCAACTAATGGCTCGTCAGCACCGTATGTCGTGTTTCTCTCCGGGAGGAGGTGGTCGCAAAAGCGGGATGATTTTTCGAGGGGAGCAAAACTCGAAGGGCAACCGGGTTTGGTTGTAGCGGAAGCGTTACAACGTTTCATGGAACCGAACAAAGCCGAAGCGAAATTGAAATCGAATGGGTGGTGGTGATGGGCCGATTGAAGAGATATTGAAGGCAACACTGGCACTGGCACAAGGGATTGGAACGATGATGAAAGCGTTAGTGGTAAGCATGATTTGCGCTAAATGGTTCGTACGGTGCAGCATTAATAGGACAGCCGGTGCGCAACGGGGAGCACATATTTTATACATATCAAACGAACAATAGTACCCTGCGCGGAGGGGGGAACCTTTTTGCATAAGCAAAAGAATCAGCTAAACAATATTGCAACCATTTCACAGTCATTCGTCCCAGACACACGTTCGATAGCAAGAATTTCCCAAAGCACCAGAGCATGAGCTAGGAATGCTTCTTTCCAGGAGCGGTTGCTGTTAGCTGCATTACAAATTTACATGAACACGAGCAGTGAGAACGCAGAAAGAAAGGGTACGGAGAGCGCACACACGAAACAGATCCCTCGCTAGATCGACAGCGATATCATCACTTTCCCGAACAACACACAGTAACTTAGCGTACATAAAAATGATGCACTAAACAGTAGATATAGATGGAAAGAATGATGAGCGTGCATAAGTACTGCACGGAACGGTACATTACCATTGCCCCGTTGCAAACAACGAGTGCGCATTTTCTACGCCTCCTCTCGCAAGCGGTCTCCATCGCCAGAACTCATTTTTGGTGGAGGGACACCGAGGGGATGCGGACGGCCGTACGCGCGTTTTGTCGATCGATCGATGATTGTTTTGCTTGTGGTTGTTTGTGTGGGTTGTGTTCTTTGTTTTCCGGGTTGTGCCAATTTAACGTTTTCTACTACAAATTTTAATTCCTACACAGAGTGTGCGTGTGTGCGTACTTCTTAGATACTTGTGAAACAATTAAGAAAAAAGACTAATCGAACGTTGCCGTATGCTTACAACTTGGTGATTTGCTCGATTCGTCTCAGCTCGTAGCGTGAGCCTTTCGAACGATGATCGGACGTTTCGTTCATACATCAACACACGCACACACACGTACACACACAAACAACCATTTTGAGGATGTAATAAAATGTTAAAGAAAAGAGAGAAAGAAAAAAAACAAAAGAAAAACCATACCATTCGCGCGTGGAGTGGGAGTGGGCATGGTGGCGTGAACGGAATGGGACAAGGTTAATAAAAACGAGTACAAAAACAGGTAAAACGTTACTAACAATCGCTATCTACTACTGGACACTTTGGAGGAGGGGATGTGGATTCGAAGCACTGCCTACTGATAAAAGCGTTGTTAAAAACACTATCAACTAGCTAAGAAAAGGGGTAAGCTTGCTGCTAATCTGGTTGTATTGTACGTTGGCGACGGCAGCGCGATCCCGCGATCGTACTCACCATCGAAATCTTCATCCTCTTCGTTGCGTCCCCGGCAGTTTTCGAAGTAGAAGCTGGGCAGATTTTCCAGCACCTTGTTCAGCGTTTGCTGCTGGTACTTGTAGCCCTCGCGCAATCGGAGCGCCTGATGCGCGCTAAACTTGCGGATCTTGTTACGCTGGAACACGTAGTTTTCCCGCACCCACGTCAGCTGACCGGTGGAGTAGTCACGTACGCGGCGTACCTGTGGGTGTGTGTGTGTGCGAAGTAAGGGCAAATGTGAATACGTGTTTGATTGCAATCGGTTGATAAGTCTACCTACCTGATCGTAGTACTGATCGCGAAGCGTCGTTAGGTGATGCGTACCGATGTCACGAATCTCGCGCAGATGCTTCGCCTGCGTGGAGTAGCTGCTCTGAATCCAATCGACCTGCTGCGCACAGTTGTCCTTAATGCGGTGGACCTGGAAGCGAGAGAGCGACAGAGCAGAATATGAAAGATTGTGTGATGCATGTGTGAAAAGAAACCGTTTCGCCTCGAAACTAACCTGCTGCGTGTAGTTATCGCGCAACCGCTCCAGCTGCTGGCTCTTGTAGTGTTCGATGTTGTCCAGCATCGCGTAGATCTGGCGCGCCTTCGAAGACGTTTTGTCGTTCTTGTAGCAGTAGCTGCAGCAGTTCTGACATATCAGATCGATGATGCGGAAGCGGATGAAGATGCGCCGAATGCCCTGGAAGATGAGCGTCAGCGCCAGGAAGGAGGCGGCCGAAATCGCACCGGTGATGATGCTACCGATCTTGACGCGGTAAAACACGATTGGATCGATGTACAGGCTAAATATAGCAGTGACACACGGTGATGCGATGGCGGAAAAAGCGGATGGGGAGAAAAATAATGACATGAAAATATGAGAAATATATTACATTTCCAGCGCGAGGAGAAGGCTTCAAGGCGAACCTAGAATTATAGCGCAACCGAGCGCTGCTTCTACCCTTCTCGAACCCCGTCTCACCCGAGTGGTATCAGCATGAATTATTCATTTTCACGATGGCGAAAGTCAAAGTCAATTCGAGTGGGTACATGGGTATCGATAAAATTCTCCCAAAATGCACCGGAGCGGTTTGTGCGGTCAGGAGGTTGGCGGGGTGAAGAAAACCTGCAAAGGTGCAATCGATTTCCATCGACTCAGGGAGACGACCCACAAAACGTTTCCATGGTACGACCCAGCTGCGCTTCTAGAACCGTAAAAAAACTATTCCAAAAGTGCATTTCGCTCTGATTATGCATGGACCTAAATGAAGTATTTGCAGCGAGCGGGGAACGGCACTAAGACCAATACCGTTGAAATCAGGGTAGCTAGCAGCACTCAAAAGGTTTGTTTGGTCTTGGAATGAATCGGAAAATTTCAAAGAAAATGGAAGATTGCGGATTGAGCGGATTTGAGACGTTTTGATGAAACGTTTATGACACTAGTACGGAGTACAAATATTACGTAAGTGATAATTCTTGATAGCGCAGACGTACACGGCAGTGGAAAAAATATATCAAAAACGTTTTTTCAGCAAACAACTTCAATTTCGTTTCAATAAAGGTCGCACCTTGTATTGGACGACTTATTAGACATTGCAAAAATAAAATTCTCTCCAAGAAAACGAACAACAAATCACCGTCTTTAGCACTCACCGAATATCGGCCGTCGCATTGCCCATAATGTTGATGGCGTAGCACGTGTACAACCCACTGTCGCGCCGGGAAATGTTGTGGATTCTTAGGAACCCATTCTCCAGCAGTGTGATCCCTTCGTGCAGCCCATCGCCCGTCACGTTGTCCATCGTGAGCATCTGGAACTCCACCGCCTGCTGATACTTTCGGCTGCCTCCCCCATTGACGCCCTCGTCGTCCGTATCGAACAGCAGCGACTTTTGGTCCTGCTCCTGGCTGTGACGCAAGATTTCGTTCTTGGGCGTGATCCAGATGATGTCCGGCGGTGGATTGCCGGTGAACACACACTCCAACACCGCGTCCGACTTGAGCAGATGCATCCGGCTGTCCGACGCCTGCAGCAGCTCCGGCTTGAAGCAGCTGATGTGCTGCAACACCCGCACGATATCGCCCGGGTAGCCGTTGCGGCACTTCAGCTCGGACAACCGGAGCAGATCGTAGATCTTCTGCGTGTTGTTCTCCGCCTGCAGCTCATCGATCCAGCTCAGGATCCAGTACATGTGGCAATCACAACCGTAGTCGTTTTCGAGGAAGTTCGCGTACTGGAGCTCGTGCAGCGTGCGGATCTGCTCCGGGATGTACATGATATCGTTGCTGCCGACGTCCAGGTAGCGCAGCCGGCGCAGCTCCCCGATCTCCTTCGGCAGGCTTGTCAGTCTATTGTTCGACAGGAGCAGCGTCTCCAGGTTCGGCACGTTCCGGAACACGCACGGTTCGATCTCCTTCAGTCGGGTGTTGTTACGTATGGACAGGTAGCGCAGACTGCGCAGTATCTCCTTGTTCACCGTGTGGTTGTTGCGCGACACCCAGTTGCTGAGCGATTCGAGGTTGGTCGCGTCCAGATGCAACCGCTCGAGGCTGCGCTGGCTGGCAAAGATCGAGTTCGGCAGCGAGCGCATCAGGTTGTTGCTGAGATCGAGCGACCGCAGCGACCGGAGCGCCGAGAAGACCGTCGACGGCAGGATGTAGATCTGGTTCTGGTTCACGTTCAGGTAGCGCAGCTCGTCCAGCGTGTCGAACGCGTTGCGATCGATAAACACCAGCTTGTTGGCGGACAGATCGAGCAGCTGCAACCGGCGCAACCCGTACAGCGCGTTCTTCGAGATCTTCTCGATGATGTTCCCGTTCAGCCGCAGCACGCGCAGCTGCTTGTTGAGCAGGAAAAAGTTGTCCAGGAACGAGACGAGCATGTTGCTGGCGAGATCCAGCACCTCCAGCGCGCGCAGCTCCTTGAACACCTGGAACGGCACCACGTACAGGCGGTTGTGGGCGAGATGCAACTCGGTCAGGTTGCCCAGCCCGGCGAAACTGTTCCGCGGAAGATCGTGGATCGTGTTGTTCGCGAGATTCAGCACCCGCAGCCGGCCGAGCGCCCGGAACAGGTGCAGCGGCAGCTCGCCCAGCCGGTTGCCGTGCAGGTCCAGCTCGACCAGGTTCGGCAGATCGTAGAAAATATCACTCGGAAGATTGTGTAATTGATTCGCGGACAGCTGCAGCAGCTTCAGCCGCTCCAGTCTGCTAAAAAAGTCTCTCCTTATCGTGCTAAGTTTGTTTGCGCTTACGTCTAGTATCAGCAGGTTGCTGAGCTTCCGGTCGTCCCGGGCGAAGGTCAAGGCGAGCTGCTGCTCGGTCACGTTGCTGGCGCGCCACCGCACGATCTCCAGGTAGTTCTCGTTCTTCAGCGCCAGATGGTCGGTGGCCGGGCTCTGCACCGGGACCCGCTCGAGCAGGATGCCCTTGTACGAGTTGACCGGGCGCAGGTACTCCTCGTTCACCGCCCGCAAGCTCGTGTCCGAGCAGCTCAGCACCTTCAGAAAGCTATTTACATCTTCGGTGTCATCATTGTAGGTTGGATAGTCGGACTGGGGCGGCGGCGTGTCCGCCGTCGGTACCAGCGGCGTCAGATCGATCCGGTGGCGACCGACGTCGGCGGCGTCCGCGTCCGTGTCGTCGGCGGCGGACGGCAACGTCGCGAAGTAGCTCACCGAGACGCTGCCGTACGAGGACGTTAGGGCACATTTCGTCTGATCCGTCACGCGTACAATGAGGAACAGCTGGGCTAATATCAAGACGACTTGCGTATGCAGATGCATCTTGACTGTAGTGGCAATAATTTGCAGTAGGATTCGCTGTCGTACAGATTACTCGAAAGTCGTTGAATCCATTGAGCTACCAGAAACCACTGAGGCATCTTTTACACTGTATCTGCAGGGAGAAGAGAGCAAGAAGACGAGTACATATTAGTAAGATTAATATTTTTTAGCTTTCAAAGAGTTAAAGGATTTTTTAATTATATTTTAAATATGTAAAAATATTATTGAAATAATTGAGGGCTTGTTACTGTCAACTGGTTACTTTTAGTATAACTACCCTGCAACAGATGGCGCCACTCAATCAAAGTCATAACAACAAACTTCGCCTTTAGGAATGATATCTAATTCATTCGATACTAAAACTCAGAACTATTTAAATGCTTATTAATCATTCTAGCACCAAAGAATTAACCATAAAAAAAGCTTGAAAAAAGCATATTTTACTCTCGTTTATTCCATGTATGCAGCAATACACCGCACGGATAAAATTCCTTTCCATTTTACTTCACATCACGCACAGTATTATGGTTTAGTTTCCCGCAAAACCCACCCTCAACATTAACCGGCACAAAAAAACAACAACAAAAAACCACACTCACACACACGAGTGTACCCTCACAGTATACCGTCCGGAAACCTTAACCGAAAAAATACCGCATCAAAGCCACATTAGCATTCAAATCGGGCAGCACTTGGCAAAGCGCGCCAAGTATTATACTGTACGGTTTGTTTGGTCCCATTTCTCCTCCTCCAAACCAACCAAAGAACGTTGTCACTACGCTGGTGTGCGATGGGATTCAGGACCAGCCGAGCCCCAAAAGGATGCACGGCAAGAATTTCGGAGCGCTTTCGTTATTAATATGCGCACCAAACACGCCACACAATTGGGATTAAAAAGTGTCGGTAAGATCGTGCGATGGTTTAAAGTGTGCAGTCACGTCTCGCGTGTATGTATCTGCGTATATTGAGTCGCACATTATTTTACCGTTGAGCTACCTTAAGCATGAGCAAGCTGAGTTACATAATGAGGTTTGGTAGATATAATTGATTGCCTTAAAAGGTCACCCATCTTGGGTGATAAATCCCACATGCACTGGCCCAGATTTCGAGCTCAAGATCCCATTCACAGTCGGCGTCGCATGCGACCAACCAGCCACTCCAGAAATCAAATAAAATTCCACACCCAGCGGCGGTGTCAATTTTACGACCGTTCACATAATTGGTCCGATCTGTCACATTCGGTGTCCGTCGATCGTGGTTAATAAAATTCCATGCGCCAATCGACTTCTCCCCACACGCCCATACCCCCGGGAGAAGAAAAGGCAGTTCCAGGGTAGGGCAGGGTAGAATCTGTAGCACCACTTAAAACGCAGTCAGTAGCGTGCGAGACGACTGTTTAAGCTGTCAACAGTTGGGCAGAACCAGCAACCGAAGCCCTGCCCTGGAGGCGATGGGCAAGCAATGAATTTCAATTTAATGCGAGTATTTCGCAATATTCATGCTTCCACGGCAAGGAGAGAAACAGTGACAGCAAATGGTAACTGACACTGAGACACGTTTCTTGTTTCTTTCTTCCTTCCCGCTTCTTCCGGGTGGATTTTGGTACGGCCAGAGCTCGGGTGGCATTTCCGACTCCGGAAAACGCAAGCTCCCCCCCCCCCCCCCCAAGTGGTGTCGGAGAAGTAAATATTTCGTTTGTGGTTTGTGTCTCTCCACTCATTTCCGCAGGCTTCCCATGCCGAAGCCCGTTCGATGACAGTGCGAAAGTGTCACGTCGTCGAATACGTCCAAATTGGTGGGTGCTTTCGGGTTCAACGGACCCACAAAAAAGTGGCAGGAAAGCTCGTCGATCGATTTTTGGTCTGCCTATTACGGTGCCGGTCGCCGGTAGCGGGCCAAAGTCAAGCGAAGGTGAACAGATCATCAACTATCACACCCCGCGTTTGGAGAACTCGAACGAGAGCACTGCTCGGTTTGCACGTCGCACGCACATTTATACTGTCCATCTTCGTTACTGTCATTGAATGGGACACGATTTTAGGCAAGCGAGCATCATAAAGATTCAAACACCTCACGAACACGCCACTGAAACGAACGAAAAAATGCATACAGTTTCGATCATTAGTAACCTTCATCAACGAACCGGCAGCAACATTGGATGTGCATTAGTTTGATGAGTGGAATTCGATCCATTATTGACGTGAAGGAATGTCCCTGTAGTAACGGCGTTAAGCAAACTCGCCGTCGTATCAATCCGAAACGCAACCATTCGACAAATGGTATCAGGTTGTTCGTGTTGTTCTTGGGCAAAGCAATAAAAAAAAAAACATTTCATCAATCGGACGTCCGCCCTCCGCCACCACATCGCACCATTCGGCATGGAAAATGATGGATGGTGTTAAATATAAATATTGTTCCTCGACGAACGGCGAAAGATGATGATTTATTTTTCCACCACCAATGTGTACCGTTTCATGTTCGGGATTGATAATTCAAAAGTGTTCCGCACCCGGATGCTTATAGTTGTAAACGTAAACATTGTGAAACCAAAACGGTGTGATAAAACATTCAATGCGTTTGGTTCGTTCAGCGGATTTAACATGGATTTTTCGTGGTGCGAATAAATGTACTTGTTTTCGTCACAAATGTTTACATTGAAACTGATTTTTTTATGGAAACCAAACGCACCGGAGATAAAGATAAGCTCCTAATGAAGCAGTTGTGTAAGTACGTCATTATGTTTATCCGTTATCGATCAAAATCATTTCCAGCGTTCCACAAATTGTGAAATTTGTTGCGGCGTTCCTTTAGAAAAAGGCACCCGTAGTCCGATTATTTATCGTGACTTTTTGCCGTGTATCTTCTAGAAACACATCCAAGATAAGAGTAACTCTTTCTCTCTCTTTATCTCTCCCTCCTCGTATGAAATAACACAATAGCTACACATAAATCACACGAAGCACGATAAACTTTGCCCAGCATAAAGCACATCGTCTCTCCTCAGCAAGAATTAGATTTTATTTTATAGCCAGGGATCGGTAAAGTTTCCAAGAAAAGAGTGTTTTTATTAAAGCAGAATCTATTAGTGGATTACGCAAATACGTTATCACAAGGCATGCAGCAACATCAATGATAAAAAAGACAACTAAAAAAGACTGCATATCAGTAAAAAACCTGAAGATCACAATAAAAATACTTATAAGTTTGGGATAAAACTCATTATTACTAAAACGAAATTCGAAAAATAATTTTTAAGCTGAATACACTTTACAAAATATATGCAAAATAATCTTCTTTGCAATAGAATTTAAAATGGAAAATCCATAAATTTATACAAGTTTAAAGTATTGCTGCGTACTTTTCACAACAGCCGGACATTGCCGACCCCTGGAACTGTTCTAGCCAACCGTTTGAGTTCGTTCGCTTCTGTACTGAACACTTTTTGGCTGCTAGCCACACCGACGGTGTTCCAGTTAAAAATTAAAAAAAAAATGATTAACAGACTCTTAGGTCAATGCCACCTTTTGACCAATATTTAGATAGTATAATTTGAATACGATTATAAGCTTTAAATCGTAAAGAAATGCAACGTTTGCAGAAAATGATTCCGCGCCTCAAAGCGCTCTCGTTCTATCTTTCAAATCAATCGATTTCGTTTGGCCGCTTCCTACTCCCCTGAGTAACATTCGTTCGAACGCCAGCGATAAAAATGTCGCCATTTATCTCTTTCGTTACGGATGACCCTTTAAAATAGTTGCATTTCTGCTCTTACAACCGTCGGCCGATAGGAAAGCATCAACACGACACGGCGTACGAGAAGGAGAGAATGTGAATGTAGCGATAGTAAAAAAATCCATACAAAAAAAACCCATCACATGACGCCCTATAAGCATGAGATAAAATTAGTACAGACCAATAAAACCGTTCACTTTCATTAACAAATTGCATTTGAATACGTATCGGTAAACGATACAAGCGAAGTACCGATAAAGGAGAAACCGAATGCGTAATTGGAGGGAAAATTGTGGCCCGGTGCAGTGTTCATTATGGTTGATTAATTTTTTATACCGCCTACACAGAATGCGTACGAACACGGTTCGTTGGAACAGAAGAGATATTTATGGGAAATATTTCTTTTGATCTGCTACTGAGCATGCATTCCACATCAATTCTATGGAAACGTATGTGTGATGGACATGGCATATGGATAATATCCATCGGAATACTAGCATCAGACTGGAACCGGATGGTCAATAGGTCCATTATCATCAAGCAATGAGACTGTTCGCTCTATAAATCATAAATATCTGCTTAAACCAGTTCTATCTAAAGTTCATATTCCGTTTCGTATCAACACAGCAGCCATTGTGTTTGAGAGATTGGTTTGCGAGATTTGTTTGCAGAAATATTCTGCATTCCTGGCGTGCTTTGTGCCCCACTCAAATGCCACTTAAATGCCGCCACAGCACCAGCCAGCTCGCATTCAATCGAATCGCCGGAGGAGGAGAGGTGTTGCAAACGAAACAGCAAATAATGCGGAAAATTGAAATCACAGAGGATGCTCCCCCCGGGGTGGTTTGGCTTTCGGTCTTGCATCCACCAGCGATGGTATGTTTGCCGCGGGTTTCAGTAAGAAAGTATACAGATAAGACTGGCAAAGATTCATGATATTGTTGATTTACATTATTTTAAAAAAAAGCAAACAAATTTTAAAATATTTTCTCTAAAAATAGGTTCCTGTTTTCTTTACTTTTCCTAAATCATACATATATAGTTTTTCTAATCTAATCCAGCTTCCACTCCAGAAGCCTCCATATCTCGAAGGCAACATTTATTGCATTAAAATTAATTTCATCATCTCAACTACCGGATCACCTACAATTCAGCCCGGAACCGAGCCATCGAGCGATAGCCAACTATCAGGGCGAAATTAACGGAAACCATTCGACGGATCGGAGGCAAGGATGGCTTTTCCGTGCAACTGCACACACCAAGCGTGTCGTCGTCTTCCCCCCCCCCCCCCCCCATTGGGATTATATTCCCACGAGAGTGGGAAAAATATCACGTTGCGATGTCAGAAGGAGCCTGGCGGAAACGAAACCCGAGCGAGATTTCTGCGGGGAGGCACGTCAAGGATAAGAAGATGGTTCCTTCTGCCTCCTTTACCGAAGCGAAGACGATGATAGGCGGTTGCGGAACGACTTCTCGTCGCCGTGTAGTTTTTTTCTTCCCAGGCATGCCTGGTTACGCGAGCGTATTTGTTGAGCTGGAATGGTGTCTACAGGGAGACGCCTAAGGTCGCACCTGATCGTGATACGGGTAGTTTCTAATTAAATGCACTCCACCTGCCTTCATGCACACAACCTTCGGCTTGAGCAGGTTACGTTCGTTATCATGCCACCGCTGGAGTAGCAGCTGTTACTTTAAAGTTTGTTTGCTCCTCCCCATTGGCCTACTGAAAATCTCGCTAGTTGGAGGCATCATACGTTTCAAGTGTTTTTTGCACACACAGTCGAGATAGTTTTACTTCAAGGTCGTATCGGCAGGCTGGTGATGAAGGAAGAGTGAATATTTTTTGTCCAAACAAATGTATAACGAGGTTAATTTTATCCCATTTGAAATCGTATTTTTCTTCCTTCCGGCTACTTGTAGTAAAATCTTTCAAAAAACTTGTTTACGAGTGTATAATCATGATTGCGATTTTAGGATGTTTTTCCTCTTTCTCGCTGAAGCTCGAAGTCGATCTGGGAAAGCGTAATAGAAATCATTCATTCAGAAGAAAAGTAACAAAAAAGTGAGCACCGCTCTGTACAGCAATAACGCGATGGAATACCGGAATGACTAAAATATTAAGAGCGAAAAGTATTCAACGAATTTTCCGCTTACGACCATACAACTTCATGAAGCGCCAATTCGAGACGAGAGAAAAAGAAACCCTCCCCAATAAACACTGCACAACAAATGTACGATAAGAAAGCGGCATCTTTTTACCAGCATCGTTGGCCGGCTTCGTTGCATTGGATTCGCAAAACTTTCCCAATTAACGTACAGTTTCACAAAGTTCTACCTTTCGCAACGCAAATCAATTAGTGCAACATTCAAAGTCAGACGTTCGGTGAAATGGACTATATATAAATACGAATTTTAACGCGTCTGCTGCTCACGGTTACTTCAGATTTATTTTATTGTTTTAATGAGTAGATAAAAACCAGCAAAACTGGAAAATATCCTATTTACGGAAAAAAAGTTCTCCAACCCTATTTTGGGTACATCGAAATATCACCGGGACGAACGGTTCATCAAGGCTGGCGTGAAACAACAATACCCAGTGAAGGACGCGGCTGCTGCCCGACCGATCATTAACTAAAGTAGCTGGATAATCTCATCACATTACCAGACGCGCGGCAACGCTAACAACGCTAGCACGGGTTTCATTAGTCGTGATTATGCTTTCATAAGCGTGGGACTACTTTTCAGGAGCGAGTGATACCGTCCTTGGGTTGTGGAAAATTTTTCAACATCGCTCACCGAAAGCAGTTTTATTTACTTAATTGCATTAATTAATTGCAAACAGTGGCAAGCGATGGGTTTGGGAATGGGACGTTCTTTTGCTACAAACGTACACATAAATTAATGAGCATTTCCAGGCGTATTGTTACCGTCGTTTAGTTGTAAATAAATCTTGTTGGAACAAATATACTCTAAATTTGAGAAATTTTGCTTTACACTATACAGCAAGGTTTAGGAAGAATCTTTGCTTGAATGCTTATTGATATTCTACCATTTTTGTTCACTTATTCCGCCACCGAAAACTATTTCCCTGTAAAAAGCTGACTGAATGTTAGTAGCATTGACCATGAAAACAATATTCCAACCATGCTTTCGTACCGCCCAGCTGCTGTAGAACGTTCGAACGATATGGAAAGGCAAACGAAACCATAACCGTGACCCTCGCCGAACACAAAAGAAAAGCTTGCTGCTTTCTTCATCCCCGCTGGGGTGGGATTTCTTTTTTTCTTTTTGCTCCTGTTGCAAAAAAAAAGCGAACGAATGTTTAGATTGATCTGGAATGCGCTTCCGCGATAGGTGCAAGTGTGTGGGTGTGTTGGTGCTGCGTCGGGCTCACCCGTGGCTGGTTTCGTCCTCCACATCCGCACATTTTATCGTAAGCGACCAGGCGCCTCCATGATTCGAGAGTGCGCATGATTCGCTCTACAATACACCTCCTACGCTTTTGAGTTGTGTACACCGCGTGGGTTTTAAAGCGCTCCGTGTTGGTGCATTGTAGCAGGGAAGGCTGCTGTTTTCATCGCCTGAATCGATGGCTTGTTTCGTGGCAACATTTTCATCACAATCGCCCACGCGCCGTGAAGTAACAATACGAAGCATCGTCATCAACATGAGGGATATGATGCAGTTCCGAGAGCGGAAGACAAGTTATTGTTTGCTTCTCGCCGGAAGACTAAAACAGACCGGTGAAGTATGATAAGCATCAGTCGAATCGCTTTCGAATAGAAGCATGAAAAATGCTTTAAAAAGAAGCAGTGAGAGAGAGAGGAAATTATTGCAGCGATAAGGATGCTTTAGTAACGATGTTTGTTGGTGGTTTTGTATTCCTAAATATTGGTTTGTAAATATCTTAAAATTTCCAACACATGCAACAACTCATAATTTGTTTAGTAAAAAAGTCAATATGATGCAAACGACAAATATGAATTTAAATTACTCCATTGCTCAATATACCCAACCCAGCTTTGCCCAGGTTTCAAATCCATCTCTCATACACCTTATCCGCGAGCCGCACCGTCAAGTCACGTTTCATTTGCAGCATCACGGATCCGTAAAAACCAAGCGGACAGGCGTACGGGAACCAACCGGTGACGGACGTTGGGCAAACTCAAAATAGATCCAATCCATCCAGCACACAGCGACACAATTTCACACGCTCCTGTCTGCACAACGTAGCGCAGAAAAAAAAACATAACACACTAACAAAATCAGAGGTTTCTTCAGACGCAGTCGTACCGAATCGCATCGAAAGACATGCTGCCCTCCCAAACTAGGAGAGCTAAAGGGGACAAAAAACACGATCTTTCCAGCACTTGAAAGCATTCTCTTGAATACACCATGCCTTTATCACCTTAATCGACCCTCTGAGTGGAGAGTTATTTCTCTCCAGCAGCTCCCTCCTGAACTGCTGCTAGGTGAGCACTCGGTGAAGCATTTCATAACGAACCACTGGGCTCTATTTTTATAACCAGCAGCTTGAGGCAGCAGCTCCTCGAACCACAATTCCACGCAAACCCGTAGCATCATGATACAAATGACACCTTTCAAGAACGACCGAACGACCGAGAGTGAGCCCGGTCCAGTGGGAGATGAGAATCTACTGCCGATGTATACGTGGCGAAGCTGAGAGTTGTACCGACATTTTCGCAACGATGGTGATATGAAGGGTAGACCACCGAGACCCATCAATAAGGTCACGTTGTAAAATTTGACAGGTTCTGGGGTCTTGACGACTGTGTCTACCACGGATTTTGAAGCTAATTTTTTTTTTTTATAAAATGACATTTATTTGCTAATCATATGTTAAATTCATTCCATAAAAGCACATAAAAAATATACCACCATAAGTGATAGTAAATTTTATTACAAAAATTTAACCGACAAAGAATTTTTGATTTCTTTTCCTTTGAATTTTAGGAATTAATGTCAGATATATAAAGGGTCTCTAAAGGTGGACTATTGTCCTCGGAAAAATAAACGTTTAATTTATTGTGAGTATCTATCATAAACAAATCACCTACACAACAATACACATATCTAAATATTTATCGCTATATTTGTCTAACCATTTTTTCCGACAAAAAGGACTTTGATAAGAAAAACATAATTGAGTAAGATTTTTAGATATTGAAATGATGAATCAAAACAAAAAATGAGATCAGAGAATCACAATGAGTGAGGAAAGATTCCACCCAAACAAGGAGTGGAAATCATTCATTACAGCCGGTCTGATCGTGAGGATAGCATCTTTCTAGACACATTGGTTTGGTCGCTTGTTATCTACGATGGAGGAATGCAATGCTGCTGCCTATTTCTCCTGCTGGTAACATTTAGACCACCATCATCATCACCACCACCACCACAATTGGCTCATCACCATTAAGGGTGAGTGTACTCAATTTTACGATCGCGACAAAACACCTCGAACATACCGTAATTCGTGTATTGTACGTTCGGTACGTTCGGTGTATGTGTGTTTGCGTGTACAATGAAGAAATTTTTCTGCAAAACTATTTAGCAAACGAAAAAAAAAACACTTTCGCGGAACCTGGCACGCAAACACTTTCATGCCAAATGTCCAGCCAGAATGTTAAGATAACCGACAAATGGAGCCGCCAAACGGCACAATTAAAATGGCACGTAACGCAATTGAATCACGCACTATTTTGCTTGCCTCACAGACACAGAAAGAGGAGACGGGTACGTGACGTTTTCGCGACACAATATTGTGCTATGCGGAATCCAAACGCGCAATGAACGGTACCGTGTACATTTGCGGAGGCCGCAGCAGGGGATTGATGACATTTTCTCACCCAATGCCGGGTCGGCAGTACGGGTAACAACAACATTTGGTCGCCGACACGCCGAGATGAGGCGGAGGAGAAGCGAGCCAGCGAACCAGAGCGGTTCGGTAAAGGCCCGAATAAACAAACTACCAAAATAAACAACATCAGCCTAGGGCCGGCTCACAGTCATCATATGGTCGACAGAAGAACACAAGCGTTCTTCGCGCGCCACGGGAGCGTTTATTTTTATTGGACCACCTTTACCACCCAAAAACGTGGGGGATCCAAAGAGGAAGGGGGGGGGGGGGGGGACCGCGAACATGACGTTTTCATTGCATGCTGAGCCGAAATCGACCAAGCCCGACCAAATCGAAAGGTGAAACAGTCGACCGGCAGGCCGGCCGGCATGATCGGCACCGATTTGCTTTGACTTTGCGGTTGGAGAAAGGCTCCAAGGGGTGAGCTGCTCCAAATACACAGTTGGTCGGAGTGTTGGGAAACCTACACGTTTCGATGGCCCAGAATGTTCCAATCGAACTGCTGTTGCGTAGGAAGCGCACCGCCGATCGAAACGCCACACCGACTGGGGTCTATTTTCCCGACCGAGCTCACCTGCGTGGGACGTGAAGTGGATGATGCGATTGCAGCTATGCAAACGTAACTCACCCGGCTCACCGCTCACCAGCCTTGCGCTTCATAATATTTACATTGCGGTACTTAAAAACAAAAATCACTTCCATCACTTCACTCCCGGGAGAATTATAATAGCTTCCCACAGCTGCTTCCCCCATATACACCGTCTTGTCTGAGCGACGACAAACGCGTCACTATCGTCAATGCATTTTCCCAGCACTGGTGGCGACTTCCGGGCCGGGAGACTGGGCGTGAAACAGATGCACCACAGCAAGCAGCCGGTGTTGCTTTGTTGCAGTGGTTCAGCAACAACATAGCATCGACACAGCAGCAATCAGGATGATGATGATGATGGCCATGGCGTCGTGCGCTCGCTTGTCGATGGTTTTATTTTGCTATTACCCCATTCAAACGTCGACCGTGATTAATCAAGCGATGATGACGACAATGACGACCCACGGTTGCACACAAAGGAAAGTGAAACCATTCCGGAATGGATTTCTGGGCGACGGGAGGGGAGAGTTTTGATGCTTTTCTGTGCGTTGCAGCGCAAGGATAAGTTTGCTCGCTCGAATAAAGGAATGCATGCTTTAGTCGCGTTTCATTTCTCTGTAGCACAATGGCAGGGTGCTTTTATTGGATGTTTAGCACCATTTTTCATTCCCAGGAAAGAGTTGTTCTGTTCAGACGTGGATGAATTTTCAACACATCCCACTTTTCCATATGAATCCATTTGTATGAGTATGGTTGGAAATGTGGTAAAATATTTAGAGCACAGTTTTGAATGCTTTTCCATACACATTTCGTACCATAAACAAGTTTCTGATGGTTTTCACACAAAACATGGCTAAAAAGGTCCCGAACATTTATTTAAAATACAAAACAAATGGAATTTCCCATCGAAACGACATGACTAACTTACATTTGCTGGATATAAACTCATCCCATCCAATGCCTCATACTGCAGACAGTAACATATTAAACATTCTTCTTCCACCTCCTTCTGTTAAGACGCAGAAAACCCAATATAAAACACTTACCCAGCCATTATTAGCCTGAGCCGCCTAGCTGAGCAACATCATTTGATTAAACCATATCGTGCCAGATAAAAGCATCATCAATCAAAAGCATCCCCTGAAGACCAGCTGTTCGCCCGACAATGTCATGTTTCAAATCCCGGGAGCGCTTAAACCGTATTTCACATTTTAGCCTCCATTGAAGGATATTGTTCTTCTGCTGCTGCCTCAAGCTATAGGACAAGAAGCAGAGTGTGTTTTCCTCTCGAGAAATACAAGCGTAACACACACACACACATTCTTTTGTCTTCTCTTTAAAGCCAGTTTTCACTGGGTCGTGAGATGTGCGCCGACAATCGACCTTGAGGTTTTTTTTTTGTTTTGTTTTTCGCATCGCTCAATCTTGCATGTGGCCACTGCAGCATCCGGATCCAACAGGAAGCTAACAGTGCATTACATAACGCGCATTACTTGTTTGCCCCGGACGAGGCGAAACAATGGTAGTATTAAAAAAAAGTGCTTCCGACAGGAAGGAAACTTGCGAACATTTCATCGTTCGCTTTCGCGTGCTTCCCAAAATGCTGGAGAATAAGGTTCCATGAACGGATGACGCGAATGGCATTATATAGGTTTCGGTCGATGATTATCGTTACAAAAAAAAACCGAAGATAGAATATTTCCACTAGCAAACATGTAATAATGAAAACCAACCGAAACCAGGCTCGCTAAAATGTCAAAGACCGATAACATCATGCAGGTTGCTTATGTCGGCAATCAATCAAACTTCGCTCCGTTCCTAACTATTTCAAACGCCATCCATCTAATTTCCCTGGACGTGTTACGTTCGTTACAACCACCGTGACGTAAAAGCCGGCGCCGACGTCACAGAACCTCATTAATTAGCTTGATACGGGTTATACAAAAACAAAAACTAATCGATCGAACGCGAAACATCGAAAAACGTAACCAAACGTAACCGGCATGAATGAAAGTCGTCCCCCAAAAAGGAACGCACCCGCGCACCGTTTTCCCAAATTTCCATTCAACAGTGACCCCAGCGACACGTGCGCTATACGGCCCCGTTCGCCGAAATGCAAATTAGCATGCTTGCGAGGGAAAGAATTACACGCCGAAAAGGAATTAAGCAGGTACCGGTCTACCATTCCGGTCGCGTTGCGCGAATGCCCTTGGGGCTAATTAAATTTGGCATACACAGGCAAACCACACACACCACCGTTTAGCAACGTTCGCAACGGAACGCAAAGGGAAGGAGTGTTATTTCACACGTAAAAATCGACCCCACACAAGTGACAACAGAACGATGTGCATAGAACATCTTCTCGCCACGTTGGGAAATCGGACAAGTGTGTTTCGGTTTGGGGCCACTTAGCGACAGCATGTACCGGCAGTTGGTTGATGGAAGATCGTTGATACTCGCGTGGTGCTTCAAAGTGGCCAAACACACACAGAGAGAGCACACATTATCCGCTTACGGCGATTGCGAACCAATACATGCATCGGCAGTCCGTGTAAGCGCGGGGTGAAGTGGGTATAAATTTCTACAATTATCACGCGCACGTCTCTCTTGTCAACAAATATCTCAACTGGCTGTATGTTGCCAGTCAATCACATGCTTTGTTCGTTTTATTTTTCTTGGTGCTTCGAGTGTATACAACCATCCGCATAAACGATGCCCATTAGCGACTAAAACGAGAAACAAACAAAAATCGATACATTATAACAATAAACGATGAGTTGAGGATCCGACTAGAATGCGGTAGGAAGTTTAGGAGCCTTTTAAATGCATGATAAACGTGTAAAAATTATGCGGAAAGCATTCCCGTGAAGTTTTTTTCCATTTTATATAGTGAAAGAAATCCTCAATCTGCCCATAATTCGTTAGAACGTTAAACAAAATTTGAGTTAGAGGTCTAAAATCAACACAAATGTTTAAGTAAAAAATTACTTACGTTAATTTTGGAAAATTAGTCTACCATTCTAACAATAAACGGCTGGTTATATGAAGGCAATTGAATCATTTCCATCGTTTCAATTGGAATTTTCATAGGAATCGGTTTACCGAATATTTCATCCGAGTTGTTGCCAGCTAATAGGGAAACTATCCTGATGATCACATTGATAACAACTTCAAGCTACTTCCAATAACTCAACACATAATCAAATCATCAATAGCGAATGGGTTGTAATTTCACTTCCATCGTAGCTTGGAGACATGATTTGTGACGATCAATGTCACTAGCGTTACGGACGCGACCCGGAACTATCGCCTATACACGATGTTATGATATGATCTAGTATGAATGAGAGGGAGCAATTTACATACAATTTTCCCTACAATTTATCACCAACAATCATCACCACACCCCACCCAGCACCAGCCCGCTACAATGACGACGTTGTGAAATGTCTCGCTTCCTAAAACACACACACACACAGACACATCCGTCTGGGCTTTAGCCGTGTCGTCTTTTGCTTTTAGCGCTCTAATTGCGCATATGCTCGCGCTTTGCGTCTCACGTTCGCTATGTTGGACTAAATTTATTGCGCACATAGGTCAAACGAGCGCTACTCCGCGTGCACCGGCTAGCAGCAGCAACCGCACAGGTCGGTCTCGCAGGCAAGTCCAAAAGGATAGATAGTTCATCATCGTGCGTAATGTTTCCGGATGTGCTTACTTATTGTGCGGATCCGGGACTTGCTGCAGCTGATGCTGCTGCCCCTTTCTTATCAGCTAACTCTGCGGACGCCAGACATGAGAATAAAACCCTCGGGTACTCTGCGTTGTTTGTTACAACCTGATAAAGCGTGAAGCATGTCGTAAAATCTCTGACTCTCGCCACTTATGAAGTGTTTTCATAGGGAATATTTTAAATGACAGTAAGATTGTCGAGAGGAATATACCATTTCTTCCATAGTTTTGCTTATTTGGGCATCCAAAAAAAAAACCCAAGCCCATAAATCAATATTTTCCAACAGTATTTGTCAAATTCGAGCCCATTCGATCGTGAAGAACAAACGCAAACAGCCGCTCTATTTTCGAATCCTTTCTTCCCCTCCCAACGAGCAGCGACGAGCAGCACGACAGTCAATAAAACAACGACGAATGCAAACAAAAACATTTCGTTCGTTGCGTAGCCCATTTGAACGTACTTTCCGCAAATATATGCACTAAGTCACGTGCCAAAAAAAAGAAAAAGCACCTTTTTTCGTGCACCGTAATGTGCACGGGCCGCGTAATTGTTACCCAACATTGCGGCATATCTTTTTTTCCCACCATCGCTATCACGTTATCACGATGCGAGACAAACCGCGTGTTAGACGGCACGACCGTGGCCTGCCGTGCTCGGCTCTTGTAAGCCGTGGAAATCAAATTCGTGTGACCGATATCGAGATCAATGGAGAAGTAGCGACCGGTTCTAGTACGAAGCTGATAAAGATTTTATTGTTTTGTCGTCGTCGTGCGCGGCCACTGCAGGTGTAAATAATGTCATTGTACCGCTTATTACGCCCGCTCAATGGTAAATTAACTGTCGCGGTCGACGTTTCGCGAATTTTGCACGCTACTTCATGCGGAACGTCTGAGCCAATGTTGACGACATAGAGCAAATTGAATCTCTAATCGATCGCAGCAAGCTAGAGGCTATAGATGTGTTCCCTGCCACCATCACGCTAGATCAGTGGCTGTTCGCATGGAAACCAGTACAACTGGTGGCGCATAGGGGGGCCCCCTTTTTATCATCGACAGGCCTGCACAGTTGGTCTAGTTTTTCCAGCCATGACCGCCATGAAAGGGAAATAAATCCGCACGTGACACGTAAAACCTCCCCTCCCCCTTGACAACTGGCTCGTTACCACCGCGATATTGTGCCCTCTTCTTACGGAGAAGAGGTGCCATCGACTCCACTATCGCATTACAGCTGGTGGCTGGAGCTCTCGCTCTCTGTTTGCACAAGGGTTGGCCAAACAACGGCCCACATCGTCACCACGAACATAATACACACAACCGCCTCTGAACCGCGATGGTGGGGAAGGTTCTAAAAGTAGCTCCACGAGGCCACGTGACCTCTTGCCGGTACGGCATCAAACGGGGCGCCCCGGGGACATTACGGCCCAGCTTATCGAAGTTGCTCGATGAGGCATACATGCGTGTTTTTGCTTCTTGGAGACAGATTCCGTGTGCACGCGTTCCTGAGGCGAAAATCGATTCGTTCGTGCAACTAAAATAAAACGAAAACAGTAAGATACGTAACTGTTCGGTAGTAAGCGCAAGCAAGTAGCCTTACACACGCTACTGGGTGGTACGGGGGGGTAGGGGGAGGTGGAATCGTTCCGGTGAATGGTCACTGGAGCTGCACCTTGTTGCAAATTTCCCCGGTCGTTTGTTTTTTTCCCATTAGCTATACTATTTTGGAGTTTCCTTTCGAGACAGCGAGCTACACACTATCGACGTTATGTCATCCGGCATGCGTGTATTTACCTGCACAAAACAGACCCTGCCTCTTGCGTTTCTTCTCGGTCCCCCAACACGGGTTGCCTTCCCTACCAGGCCGTCCCCTGGTGCGTCGGAAAAGAAGACAACGGCGATGGAGATGTGGATGCTGCTGACGACGAACGAACGGCCATATTTGATACTTCTGGCTGGCTCTCCCCTGTCTTTCCGTTCCTTCGCTGTGCAGCTGTTTTCTTTTCCACACCACCTACCGTGCGTGTTTACGTGCGTACCGATACACACACACACACACACACACGGGGCAGTTTTTCGTCGCTGTAGCCACCGGTGTTTGTGTGGCTTGAAGTAAAAGTTGCTCACAAAACTATTCCCCCACCAACCCTCTTCAGTGCACACTGCTTCACGTTCACAATGACGACCTTCTCTGCTCGATGAGATTGCTTATGATCACGTCGTAACATGCATTTTTCACTAATTCCACTTGGCTTTTTGCAGCAGCCCCGTCACACGCACACACACACGCAACACAAAGAGGAAGAAGACACACTGTTTTAGAGGAAACCTACGAAAAACACTCTACTCGCCTACTGGAAAAGGGGAAAACGCTCTTTAACAAAAACGCACACTTTGCCTTTTCATCTGTTTTTTATTAGATAATTCCACACACTGCCACACGGTCAGGTTCTGCTAGTTGGTTAATATTTTTCTGTCATCAAAAAATGCTTATTTTCTTCTCGCCGTTGTTTGACCCGGAGAAAATTCACTCTCTCGATTCTGGTGTGCGTTGCGAGAGGAAACCCCAAAACACGGCCATAAAAAACGCGATATTGCTCAATTTTCTCTCGAATCTCTCTGGCGCATATACACCACCACGTCAATAAAGCCAGCTGTAAAACTCGAAGCGATGGAGGTAAAAAATACCAACAACACCAACCACATCAAAATGATGAATTTCGCAACACCAAAAAGATACTTCCCTATATTGTAGTCCTATTTTACATGCTTTTCAAATTACGTGTTTCCAATTTTTACGTGCTACCTGTAACGACGACCTTGCAATTGGTTGTTGTGTAATTTGGCAACCTCGAGACGTCAGCAGAATTTCGTTTCGAAATGAAAACTGTATCTTCTATAATTATGCAGATATGTTTCCCCCGTAGACACAGTTCAGTTAATACGCACTTTACAAATACTTGATAATGTTTTAACACGACTCAAACTCTGTACGTACACAACACTTAATCGTTTCCGTGGTTACATGACAGGACGGAAATGCATTTTTTATGCGTAGATATGCAGCACACACGCTAGAGCAATTGTATAGCCTGTACGTGTCGGGAAATCAGAATTTGATCCATTTCACACAGATTGCATTAAAACTTATGGTTTTCATTCAACTAAACCAAACATCTTTTAAGAAAGTGTTTAACACTCCAGCATCGCACATCACAAGCACTTCTACATTCTTCGTATTGATTTGTAGACAAATCAGAGTCTCGTTCTTAGCTTCTAAGGTAAATCTCAATCTTGAAAATGTATCATTTTTCTTTTAAAAAGCAGAATACGCACTTTTTAACAACTTTTTACTTAGAAATATCCGAAAACAGAACGGCGTGACCTATTCCTTCGACCTCTTCTTCATCTTCGACTTCTTTTTCTTTCTTAGCTTTTTCATATGAAAAACAACAGGAACAGCTGTCAAAATGCCTAGCAGGTAACTCAGCTTTCACTGTGAGAAAAGTACAAATCTGTCATCATCATTCCAAAAACGTCATCACCGACTTAGCCGCCATTGTAAAAAGCGGCCAAATACTGTAGGGTTTCTAGATAAGAAATTTAAAAGAGCAAAGAATACAAATAATTAATAATGAACGGAGAAATTTGCAAGGCTTACCAAGAAGTTTGCAGAGTTCTTTACTATGCGCACACGATTGCCGTACTGTGAAATTCCACTCATTCATTGCAAATTTGTTCTAAACGTTTTAACACAAACAATAGCCGCCTCAACAGATCTGTCATTTCAAATTCCAAAACGCTTAAAAAGTTAAATTATATTTTTCAAACTTTGTCCATTTTAAAAGATTTTTAAAGGTTTATTGATAAATATTATGAAAAACTATATTAAGATTACTGAAAAAGTCAATAATCCGTTCAACCAAAATCTTTATAATTCCTGAACAACTACTGTATTCAGACGCTTCTTCCATATCCACTTCATCCATATTTACAAGTAGTTTTAGCTCCTCCCCTAAATTGAAATGCTTCATCTGCACTATGTACATCAAAATGGACTAACAGTGAAGCATTTGATGTAGTCTTTTACATAAAAATAGGATAGCTACGTTAAACATTGTTTTATGATGAAATAAATGCGAATATTTATAACTCCATTACATTTTTTGCTATTTAACAGAAAATATCTCACCCCATTATCTCCACATTTTGGAACAAAAGCTTTTAGAGTATTTTGATTCATTTCCCTCACATTTTACAAGAAGAGTAAACACATAGAGGAATAGTATGTAAAGGGCTTTCTCTGCGTGTGTAAATTGTATAAAGCTATAAGTCTTTATTATTCAGCATGCTTTAGATCTTTCAGGTCGATGCTTCTAGGTAGAAAAATTGCATAGTTAAATTTTTTTTCTATAATTTTATCCGCTCGTTAGTATCTAGGGGGACAGCAAGGCTGTGTGAGGTTAAAAAACAAAAGAAAACCTTGAAAACCTTGCAGAATTTGGAAAAATAAATTAAAATGTCAGCCTTTTTCTGGAACTGTTCGCGTTGCTTACTAATTTGAGCCAAAACTTTGTCCGAAAATATTTAAAAACTCACTTCCACAAAGCGTACGATTTTCGCATGCTTTGAATCTACGTGCTTTCAAAATGTTTATCACTACTGAAGGAATGGCCCCGCCGTTTTGTCTGTGCCAGTTGTTTTTGGCTGAGGCTGGAACGAGCGAACGAACAACCGCTTCCATCCTCCTACGAGCTTTTGCTCCTCCAACACCAGCTTAGGGGTCATCTGAAACACCCTCAAAAAAATAAATTTAAAAAAATTCAAACTTCACAAAAAAACTAAACCACATCGATCATTGACTTTACGCTAGGAAATATTTTGGTTGTACCGGAAAAAAAGCAAATCGACACTCGAATTTTAAAGCAAGCTTTTACATTCTGAGGGGGTTGCAGTGAGGCACCACAACAAAAACCCGACATTTTGCTGAACAATCTAAAAGGCAGCATTTTCCGAGCATGTTTCGTGGCCGGTTTAAAGGCAGTGTAAGTAACCAATGAAGCGTTTGTATGTTTTTGTTCCATAGCTGCAAGAGTAATGTGCAATCGAAACGATTTCAATCGATCGTGGTTTACTGCTTTCGTAGGCAACTTTTACGAAGCCGATTCGTTTATGTTCTATTGCTCGGTCGCGGCCTACCTCAATCCGATCAAACCTCATTTGCTGAGGATAGAGGAAGCGGAGGGAGAGGGTAGCGTTTGCAATGGTTTTTGTAAAATGTTTTTATTAAAAGTAAGTGAAAACAATTTGCTGCCAGCTGTAGGAAGGAGTGTGGGTTCTTTGATGTGGGGTAGTGTGTCAATGGATTTGTGGGTCAATTTCAGCAAAGAGACCCCACCGCGGACCGTGGTATCCCTTTGCCCCGGTGAGAAACTGTCGCCCAAAGCCACCTGGAGTTGTTTGTGAAAGCGTTATCAAAATCGAGCTGGAAGGAATCTAGATTTCGAATTGGTTTATCGAGGGTCTGTTTTCTTGTTTGGAAGGTGTGAAACAATTGGCTTGGAATGGCTCTATTGTGAGGTTCCATGGTGTAATGGTTAGCACTCAGGACTTTGAATCCTGCGATCCGAGTTCAAATCTCGGTGGAACCTGGGGATTGGGAGAAGAGAAAACCCATTGATGGTGAGAGTAAGAGTGAACGACCATTAGTTGATGTGATGATTTGTGTCACTGATCCTGGGTTGATCTATTTTTGTTTAGCCTAGCCAAGAAAAATAACATGATACTTATAAGCCACATTTGATTGCATTGACGGAGATATATTAATAATGTATTGATATTATAGCGTTGATAAATTCATAATCAAAAGAAAACTCATGTAACATCTGAATGCTAACAAACATTCCCGCATGGTATTTTTAATGTTGATGTTCCGTTCTACATATTACACATGTAAAATCCTCTTCAATATAATAACATTGCTTTAAACACACTGCTCTTTCGTCATATTTTCTAAATATTTCATTTTAAATGATAATAATTAGAAAAACGTGTAGGACAAACAAATCTGTATTCGACAGAAGCCAGCAGCACGATTGGTTGTAATTGTTTCTGTAAAATATTTACTCTTTAATTTGTACAGCTTTTACACACATTCCAGTCGCGTATTGATAAAACAAAGTGTAACTCGTTCTTTGCGATTGCTAACACCTGTAGGCGTCATAGTTGCCGGCAAGCCTCATGGGGGTATAGCTCAGTGGTAGAGCATTCGACTGCAGATCGAGAGGTCCCCGGTTCAAACCCGGGTGCCCCCTCACGGAAAATTCTTTTGCTTTTTTCGATAGGCTGATATTTACTTGTTTACAATCGAGTGAAATTGAAGACGGTGATTTTTCGTATATTATATTTTTATTTTAAGAAAACAATGATTTTGGGCTACAACCAAAGAAATCGATTGCAATTGATCGCATTCTTTGGGGAAAAAGTAAATCAATCCGCTGTACTTATTCTATTTTTATTGAGGAAATTTGCTCTTTTATTTCTGAAATAGTACTCTTCACATTTTATTTAACTATCATATTTCCTAATCGACCATTATTGAACCTTCGCGTAAAACCATCCACCGCCTCGCCACTCGTACATTCTACAAGGGAGCCAGTCGATCGGTAGTGTCCCACTGGCTGAACAGGAGAAGGACACGGTGGGGAGAGGGAAGGGGTCCGCAAAAATGAAAAGCTGGTAACCCACTTTCAAAGCCAGTGTGGCAAATTCTAGCCTGCATCGGCAGGTTAAGGCGCCTACCCCCGTCTACCGTACGGTGGTGCCCACAGGTGTGTGCCAGAAAGAAAAACGGCTTCGGCACAAGAAAATCGCAAAACGCTCACGGCACCCTCGAAACCTCCAACACAACATGCCATGGCTGCAGGCCCGCTGTTTGTGCTGGGTTTGCATATTTTCCAGAACGGGGCCCACAAGAAAAAGCTTCCTAGTTTTGCGGCAAAATAGCTCGGTTGGCTTCTCGAGCCAGGTCCGCGAAGACTTTGGACCACGCTTGTAGCGTTGCAAACCTTTTTTTCTTTAGAAAAAAAAGCGAGCAAAAAACGCATCCTTACGATGGTAGCAATCCTTGAGATTTCGAAGTAGACGATACTTCCTCCGCGTTTGACCAGAAAGGATACGCACCACCTAGAGAAGAAACACGAGAAAAACCACGCAAAGATTCCACGGGCAACCAACGAAACTCACCCTCCAACGCGCGCACTCACACACACACACACACACACACACACCCACATCTTCATCTCGCAATCATCGCGATGCTGGCTGGCTGCTGCTAGTGCGCTCTCGCTCCCACCATCGCACGATCGCGCGCGCCCTCGGCACGTCCTCCCGTCTCGCTCGCACACTTCGCTTCGCTTGGAAACGTGATCGCCTCCCGGGCGATGCGCGAAGCCGCGCGTCGTTGTTGCGGCCGGGGTAAAAGCGAAAATGTTAACATGGCTCGCACTTAGTAGGCTGGCAGTTTTCGTTAAGTAAACAACGAACCGTCCCGTGGTCCGTTCTCGCGGAGCGATCTGTGCGCGTACTTTGGCTGAACTAGTGGCGAGCTTTTTTATTTTCCTTCTCCAACCCGGGAACGCCGGAATCGGTTTCAATCGGAGCGCAAAAATTGTGCGGATCGTGCAGTTCACTCGGCTGACGATGTGCGCGGTGCAGTGGGCGAATTTGTGGAGAAATTCACGTTATCGCCACAGTGGATAGAGTGCGTGACGTGAAGATCGTATTCTTGCCGCGAGCGGAAGTTCGATCGCAAACTGCTAAGACAAGAGATCCATCAACGGTCGATAAGCGCTGGATGTTTGCACGAAACTTGTGTTTTTATTGAGTGGGTTTTTCTGAACGAATTGTTTCGATTCCGAAAACAAAAGTGATTCAGTGCGATTCAATTTCGTAACTTACTGCGAGAGCTCCCTGAAGGGTTGTGGATTTGTGTGAAAATACGAATTTGTACGAGGGTACGGAAAAAAGATTGATTAAGTGAAACTGACAAGTGAAAAATAGAGGAAAATTTTTGCAAACTTATCCGCTCGGGGTGGTGTGGAAAGAGTGCTTAAAAATTTCGACGATACTGATTGGAAGTGAAATTGACTACAGTAAGTATGCTTATTTGTGATTGTGAAAATGGAAAAAAAATACGTTTAGTGGGAAAAAATCGATGGCACTACTTAGTGGTACTTTTTTGTGCCCACTGCGATCTATCATCAACAAGCGCCTTTTCTGCCGTTGCACACGTACCAGTTCGGACGAAAATAAGTGCACATAACGCATTAGAATGCACTTCGCACTTCACGGTTGCATGCGGCTATCAGTTGATGCATTGCACCTGCATTGTCCCTGCCTGATATCGGAGGGCGTGAGGAACGCTACCGTATCACCTGTTGCCCACAGGACCAACCAGTCTGTTTGCCCTCAAAGGCACGTGTTTCTCCGGTTGGGACTCCTGTTGGGCGCCTTGTCCGGTGCGATTAGAACATCTAACCGTGGGCCACAGAAATTGTTCCGAGTTCTTTCTTTTCTTACCAAAAAAAAAGAATGCATTTTTTTTGTTGCAGTAAAGTAATCCCCCTTCGCGAGGGTTCCCAGCTCGATTCGATTAAACCGCGGTGAAGCATTTTAAAATATTATTTGTTATTTGTTTATAATTCCTCGTCACACGTTTCGAGCCCCGTATTACGCGCTTCACTCCACCGGTTTTTAGCCCACGGCCTATTATGATCGTTTCTATACAAACAAATATTAATTAACGGCAACTGTCACAAAAACAACTACGCCAACATAAAACATCATCGCTAGAAGCACTGGAACTCAACAAAAAAGAAAATACTAATAATAATACCACAAATCTCGCTTCACTCGCGATGCCGAAAGAAGCTCATCTCGTGCAGTGGGGAAATTTTTCGGAGGATGTAAAAATGAACAAATGACACATCTGATAACCTATGTGTCACGGAAGCGCACGGTATTATCGCCCGAACAGTGGACGATGAGGGGAACTTTGGCCGTATCGATCGGGGTGGGCATGTCGAATGGAACCGAAAATGAAACCCCAACCCCAGCCAGCCAGTGTCCGAGCCAGAGTCAAAATTTGGACCTTGTTGATAATGGACGATCGTTTTCTGATTCCATTTTTTTGTTCGGTTTCGTGCCAGCTACCAGCGCTCGATTTGACATCGCAAGTGCGAGATGAATGCTTCGAGAAGGTTAAATCACTTTTCCAAATCCGGAACTACTTGTTTGATGACACATAAGGTTTAATCTTGAAAAGTTTTGCCAAACATTCAAACACGCGTGGTGATAGAGGTGAACAATTACGCTGGGCGAAAGATGCATTCTTTAGAACGTTTGTGGGAATTGTTTTCTCTTTCTATAAAAAGGGCTGACAGGAAAAAAAAAACACAGGCTTCCTGTGAATGTCGATTAAAACATGCTTCAGGTCAGGGAAAGAATTGTAGAAAATATTTTAAAACTAAAAATGTGTGCATAATTAGAATGGAAATTTAGATGAGGTTTAGGTTCAGATAAGGTTTTCAGTAAATTTTCTCAATCTTAGAAATATTCCATTCGGTGAAGATAAACCTGATCGTTAAAAACAACTCAATAAATTTTATTTGATTACTTCCATTTTTCAAAATTCAATTTAATTACATTCTTGGAAATTGATTTAGTTGATATTTTGTGTGGATTGTGTATGAGACTTAGGTAACATTATGTAATATTTTTCCAAGATAGATATTTATAGATCGCTAGATATTTTCCAAGATATTTCCTCACTGATTGGAAAAAAGCAATAATTTGACAATCTCCTGAATCATTAAATTACTAAAATTCGAAGAACCTAGAGCTTAGCGACCATTTCTCAATCGCAAATAATTGTGTAAACTAGAGCAATTGGTGTGTAAACAATGTCCAATTATTTGGGAGAAAAATAGTTTAGATGGCAAATGAAAAGCAATCCTAATTAAATACTCCGAACCAGACCTTGAACTGGGCAGGATGTTTGAAATATCAAGCAACAAGTCGAATCACATTTCGCTTCGTGGATTAATGATCTAATTTATCGTTATTTGCATTCTATGATCGCAAACCGTAATACAATAATTGCCAATTTATCTGTTTTTCCTAACTACCAGCGAAAACACACGCACTAATTGACCTTGTCAAATTATGCGTAACGATTTCTAGAAAATTCTTGCTCATACGGTACGCTAACGATACGCTAAACATTATGGTGAAATCTAAATTTCACCAAAAGGACATGAAAACGAAAGAAAAAATGCCCGCCCTCCTCCCCGATCGTAAACATTTAAATTGGGGTTGTTTTGGTTCGGCAGTGTTTTGCGTAGATTATCAAATGCTGACCAGTGCAGCGGATTGCACGGATAGTACGTGTGTATCGACCTACAATGGTAGAATATTATTAGCTCGGGGCTATTCCACCGTTTTCCGGTCGTTCCATCGTAAAAAGTATCATATTTCGCGTCCCAAACTGGAAGGGTTAAGTAGGCGCCGTGTGGCTCTCGTAAGAGCTAGTAGCTGTTTTTTATCTCTTTTTATCCATATTTCTTTTTAAGCATATTTAATATCTTGTTTGTATAGATCGATCAAAACAATTCGTAAATGACATGGATTACATGTACCACATACTTACTTTTCGTTACTTTTCTTCTCCAGTGTTGGCGACCACCGCCAACAGCGACATGGCGCCTCCAGACGGGCCCATGCAGTACGACACGAAGTGGTCACCGATGGTAAGTAGGTGTTGTTTTAAGATGTTCTTTGAACTGTTTTAATCCCTAGCTCCTCCGCATTTAGCAGTAAGGTGTTATCTTACGTTTTAGCAGCTGCATCGTGGATTTATTTTAAAGGTTGTAAGATTCTGTAAAAGGATTTATGTAGCTCTCATGAGTTTTACGACTTAGCATTTTAATTTATTTTAAAGTTTTTAATAATATTATCAATGCTTAAAACTTATTTCCATTTTTTACACAACAATACAAAGTACGATTTGTTTGCAAATTTTATGTTAAATATGCTATGAAAGTATACAAATATTTTTTAAATCAATATAAAAATATTAAATTTGTGGAAAATGTCACTTAAATAACAGCAGTATTTTTGTTTTCTAAAATGTTTTTAACATATTTTCTACACTTTGAGTCTCGTTTCTTGGGCAAGTTAATACATTTAAAATATTCAAAATACGTTTCTTGCTTTAGTTAGATACTTTATCAAATCTAGATGATAGATTATGGTGAAAAAGTATACTAAAGTAGCAAAAATATAATTTTAAATAAAAAAAGTGATATCATCGTTTTAAGCTTAGAGCGATTACAAACTTTACACATAATTATGACACATGATTAGAATTATTTTAAACGCTAAAATATTTTTTTCTATTTTAATAAGTTTATAAGCATGTGAAATCTTAAAACCCTATACCGAAGATCCCATCTCGATCGGAAAAACCCCTGTTGTGGCTGGAACAAGGTAAAAATCTTATTGATCCCTCACCGAACGCATAACAACAACCAACGTCTATTCTATTTTCCTTCCCACCGAAAGCATCGGAAAGGATTCAAATCGTTCCCTAATTAAAGACACCTTTTCCCTCTTTATCCGGAGTCACACCCGGAGAGAGTTTGTGTGCCGCAACAGGTGTACATTTCACGCCGCTCTATCCCGAGGCCAATCGGTGGATCGTTCGCTCCGTTCGCTTCGTTGCCTAGCAACCGGCGTCCACCGCGCTCGGGATCAGAACTTATTAGCCCAGCCAAAACTCGGAAAACCGATACGCTCTTCCGACGGCTGCGCTGCTTCTCGGGCACGCGACCCTTCGGTATGGCTGCCCCCGGGGAAGGAAAAACCTGGCCCAGGATCTGGGCTCGATTGGGCGGAACCGAGAGCGCACACACTCACACTCACACACACACACACAGCACCGGCGTTGCTCATTAACGTGCGCGCTACCTTTACCGGTACGCCGGGCTGGCTGGATCCGAATTTCCCACCGCGAGAAGGAAAATTCGCAGCAAGAAACTTGAATCCCTCGACCGACGTTAGCGAGGGAAGGGATATGAGCGTGTTGTGGGAGGGAAATGATGGAGGAATACACACAGCCACGCACAGACCGGGTGGTAAACCGGCCGTTTAAAATGTATAAAAATAACGTCATCTAAATTACATCATTAATTCCCATCAGACAACAATGGCCGCGTGCGTGCGTGTCTCGCACTGTGGGTGTGGGTGGTGCGCGGCGTGAACTTAAGATATGTGTCACACCACAGCACGCGCACTGCAAATGGAGCGCAAGGCTGGGAAGGGGCAGGGAGCTAATTCGGAGATTTCTCGCTTGGATGAAGTTGATGATGCTTTTGGTTTTTTATTAAATTTGGCAGATTTTTTTTTTTTTGTTTGCTTTGTTGCCTCTAAATCCTCCTCCGTGCGGTGCGGTTTGTACCGATCTTGAGGGCAACCAAAGGAGCATAACTTCGCCGTGCCACAAACACGAGCATAGCACAGGTGGCACCGCGGGGAGTTGGACCGGAAATTTATAGGATCGAAGAATTATAAGAAAAAGTAGATTTTTTTAACGGACGCGGGTGGCTGTGGTGCACAGTTTCAGGCCTTTTTGGCCGCCCGCTTTCAAAACAATGTCATTGAGCAACCTAACCTATAAATATTGGTTTTTTTCCGTCGCTCAACGCCTTCGTCTCCTGTCCGCCAACGGTGGGCTGACTTGCTCACAATTCTTCCCGTGCCCGACATTCATGACACTTTGCGTGTTTGTCTTTTCAAATCATAATTTGCTCGCCCAAAACTGTTTGTTTACTTTGGACCGTCAATTTTTGGTTTCACGCGGTGGCAGAAGCAAACAAAACATAGGCATTGGCTTAGCACCGGTCATAGGTGATGTTTTGATTTATTGGACATCCATTTGCGATAATGGAAATTTGAATTATTGGGGCCGAGTCGTACGTTTTTTTTTAATTTTTTCATATCTTTATTGGTTTGGCCGATAAAAAAAACACGAGTTCTTGCACAGTACGATCAACCAAAACTGTTAGTAAATTGTGCAATTAACGCGCTGTTTTGGGGGGAGTAAATAAAATTTAGAAATTTGATTTATGTACCCACCCGTAGATTACTTAAAACACCATTCTACCTTGTGTCCGACACGGCACTGTGGCCTAATGTGTGAGCATAAATTTTCTTCGAGCGTTGCCGTGTGTGTACGTTGACGCGAAGAAAGGCAATTAAAGTGGTCAGGATGGCACAACCAGGGAGAGAGGGAGGGTGATATTAAAAAAAACACACACACACACACACACACACACGGTGGGTCAGTAAATTGGGGACAGAGTTTACGACCAGGGGAAGTTTTCTGTCCGTGCGCTCTGGGCTGACAAATGAGTTTTAAACTGACTACGCACTTAAAAAGTGCTGAGCAAACTGTGCTGCTGCTGCCGCGCGCGATTACTACTTTCGTGAGGATTTTGTCATAATTTACACCCATTTGGTGGACCGTTGGGTGGGCGAAATTTTAATTCTAAACACATGTTTAACATGAAAGCGTCTAAAACCGTACGCGTGCTTGTTTGTTGGTAAAAAATAGAAAAAAAAAACTCTTTCTCCCCGACGGGGAATCGAACCCCGGTCTCCCGCGTGACAGGCGGGGATACTGACCACTATACTATCGAGGAAGTCGAGAGGAAGCTGTTTAATACCTATCCGGTCTTACAACACCGCTTCACGCATCAACGATGCACGACTTTTTCCCAGTGGGTTGGACTTTATGAACAACTGGTTTTATCTCCAGGGTGCATGCGTATGGAAGAGAACCTTTCATATCTCCCACTTGCGCGCATAATGATTCACCCCCACCTGCTTGCCGCTTCGCGTATCAAATTCCTTTCGGGGGCGTGTTTTTACGCCATTACTATCCCCTGAAACGTAAAAAGGGTTACAAATTGTACAGCGAGATGGTAATGGAGCTTCAGGTATTGGAATGGGTTGACTATTAATGCAATTTATGGGGAAAAACACGCGCTCTTATTTATTTGCTTATGTATGTATAAATACGTGAAGCGATTTAATTTATTGCTTTACATTGGATGTTTCTAGTTTTAATAACTTTTTGAAATGAAATAAGTAACATAAAATCAAATTAATCGTCCCAAAATGGTCCTAAAAGCCATGCCAAAAATCAATCAACAAAGTATTAAATTATGAATGCATTAATTAATGTAATAGCTTAAGAAAAAAAAGTGCAATCAAGGAAAACTGAAATAATTGTTAGGAAATGATGTTCCTATGAAGTTTTCGGGGCTTTAATACGTTGGGGACATTTTGAGTAAAACCCAAATTATTATTCAAATATTGAAGTGAATTTTCATTTAAGAAGTAGGAATTATTCAACATTATAACACACGTCTTTGGCTTGGAATGGAAATCAGTCATCGCGAAAGCTAGACATTTATCAATCCTAAGTGTTTCCCTTTATTGCTACTTCAAATCACAACATTAAACAAACCAAACTACCCAGAGCAAGAACTCTATTAAAAGGTAATGAAATTCCCATTGCAGCACAGTCTTCAGTTTCCTGTCTAGTCCTCAACCATTCTGGTACTCTTGGTGGCTGGTGTTTTGATAAATCGGTGCAGCTAAAATTAACACCCAACAACACACACAAACTGCGCGGAACCATTGAAAACGGCACCCGTAAAACGAAGATGTCAACGGACACAATGTAAATGAGCCAAACGACAGCTATTAGTTCGCTGTCAGACAACACTGCTCGAGTGAGAAAGAGAGAGAGAGGGAAACGGCATTTGGAAAACCGATCCCGATCCCGTTCACGGATCGCTTGCCCGATCGCGTTCGGAAGTAAAAATGCCTTCCGGACGGTGTTGCATTTCCCACACCCGCTACGACGCACGCACTTGAATAATTAGCCCAGGCCCTTTGGTGACGTCGCTCGCGAGAGGCGCTCCATTAGTTGCGATTCAATCAACCTGAAAGACACACACACACACACACACACACACACAC
>KI915042.1:12032282-12154680 GCA_000473445.2 Anopheles farauti
CCATTTTGACAGAAAATATCCAGTCTGAAAAAATCAGAACTGAGCATGTCGAATTGTGATTTGCGGTTTGGATATTTTCTGTCAAACGCGATTTGGCAGAAAATATCCAAAACCATCTGACACTATTTTTCCTCGTCTAATAACAGCATAAGCGCCAATAATCATGCCTATGCCCATCATAATCATGTGATTGTTTACATCCACTTCCGATCCGATCCGACAAACTGTAATAATGACGTTTCCGTGTTGCTACCGAATTTATGACGCGATGTAAAGTAATCACATTTTATCACCCATCATAAACACCTAGGAGGGCCACCGTTGACGCTGTCGGCTGTCGCCTCCCTCCGCCATAAATCAACATTCGCTTACCGTGTTTTCCTCGAAAACAATTCTTCGACCTTTCCGCAGCGCTACGAGGCAGGCATCAGAATATTAAAAAAGACCCACCACCAGCTCGGGATGATGGTGACGGAAATACGATCGTCGCCAGCACACCGTGTTGTCGTTAATTTTAAACAAATTAAAATGTATTAAAATACATCCTGGGCGGGGCTGGGTGTTGTCATAAAATTATCACCACCGAATCGACGGAGAGGGGGCCGCCTGGTGGCCGTAACTCATTCAAGATCACGGTGTGGCGGGAAGTGTATTGGATTCCAAAACGTGATGTAAATTCCGCGCATGTGTACAATTATTTGTTGCACAATTATTATGGCGCAAATATGTTTTTATTACGAATTAACAGCAAACTCCTCACAGCAAACTGCTGTCGACAACCTGTCGTGGCGTCTACTTCCAAGGCGAATCAGAAGCTACCTCGAACTCGGAACAGCAAACAGAACTCTGCCAGCGCCATTTGTCATCGATTGCCATTCCGCGATGACAATTGTTTGTTATTTTTACACCGTGCGCCCGTGAATCATAACCGGCTCGGGAAGGCAAGCAGACGGCCCTTGTAGGAGCGTTTCGGACGGGATCATGGTGCATCTGCCCTCGGCTGCTAGGCTGGCAGCACTGGGATTAGTGCGGAAATGGTAAAATCCCAAACGTTGTCTGTCGACCGAACTCCAAATCCCTCTTGAGGCCGAGGTTTTGTCACTGTGGTCGAACACTGTGGCCTCTGGGTTTCGTTCGGGTTTCGCGTGCAGCTGTGCCCGATCATGTTGGGCCCGCTTCTCCCTGCTCAGCCTCTCGACCTCTCGGCCAGTCGAATCGGCATTCTTCGCTTCTCATGTTTCCGGTGCACGGACAAAACGAGACACGCCGGTCGGATGGCAACAGAAGGCGGCGGAACAATTTGTCGCCTTTTCTCCGACACGCTTCGAACGCGAGCGAGCGTATCGATTTGGCGAACATATCCGATAAGCAGAAGCATGACGAGCGGGTCGGAACAGTCGGCTGCCCTCGCGGGGACACGACATCATCGCGCAGATCCGGTGCCGCCACTATCAGCGAAACACATCTCCACAACCGCCCAACCGTGCACCGATCGATTCGCTGCACTAAACGCGGCGCGATAAGGCGCGAAGGCGAATGCAAATGCGCACAAAGGATTGTACGCGCGCGTGCAACCTGAAACTGCGCCGTTTCGTATTTTTACCATCGCCGATGGCCGACCTCGGCCAAGGAAGGCAGCGAACCTGTAGACGTCTTTTTTTTTCAATTACCACCCGTTAATTGCTGCATTCTGTACGCGTTTCGGGTAACAGGCGTGACGAAGGGCGAAGAAAAACGCAGCACGCCGCGTTCCGCCACATTCGAGCGAAAGAATTAAGTCATAGTTGGTTGGTAGGAAGCGGGAAAGTGTATTCCCTGGCTGCGATAAGAAACGAACGCTACAGCCAATCAATGCTCACGGTGAACCGCCTCATCGTACGCTTGAGCAACCGTATTATTCCTTATCGGTGTTTTACTTCATATGCAATTTTAAGATAAAACTCTCGTTTTGTGCTTACGGATATAAAGCCCAAAACAAGTGCTCTGCTAGCAGTGGTAATAAGCATGCAAATATAACACATTATTTCTTATCTCAACACATTTAAGAGAGGTGAAAATACATTAATAATGCGTATAAAAAGGCATCGATCAGCCCTCAATGAAGAAATTTAAATAAAAATCTCTTGGTTTGGTCGCACCTTTCGTATGAAACGGTGAACCAATAAACATTCCTTGGAAACGACTCGCTAAAACATTTTGTTTTCTGATTTTGAATTACAAATGTGTCTTTATTCCTTTTCACGACTTTTTCAGAAAATTCGAATGATTGTTTAAATTTTCTCTCCTACTGTTATTTACATAATTCACCAATAGATGGCGCTTCTCTATCAACATGTTGGCGATAGTTTAGGATATGGTTGCTGTGATGATTTTGTTACCTATCACAGGTCATCCAAATGTCATGAAAACTTCCGTCCATTGTTTTCACACACTAACAAAACCTGATTCATCAGTTTATCGTACCTAAAGAACATACAGCAAATATCATAACTTTTACCTCTTTTGCCCCGCGAACGGAATAATTTATGAACTCGCGCGGTGCGCACACTTTCCTGTTTACAGTAAACATCGAATTAAACATTTCCGATTTCCGACCCCAACCGTGCGAATCGAAGCGCTGCGACAATGTCAAGTATGCTAAACAAAAAATATCGTGCATAAACTATAGATCGCGGCTTGCCGTACGCCACACCGCGCAGCCAAAAAACGCCCTCACGAGCCGAATCAACCACTGCCAAAGCCGGCAACGAAAAGCCGGAGATTTATGGCGTTGCTTTGCTCTCTTAAATTAGAAATTGTACAACAAAATGGTCATAAAAATTGGGTCACTTTTACTTCAGCCAGAAGGTGGCCGAAAGGCGATCCAAGGGGGTGGCTTATGGTTTTTGTTCCTGTGTTGCTTTCTTCAAAATTTTATTCCTTCCACTTTCCCGCCTCCTTAGCACACAAAAAGCAACCCCCGATGAAAACTCGGTCAGAAGGTCATGGGACTCGGGGTACCGCCTAATGCCCCCGTGGGGCTGGTCGGCTAGAAGCGACCTGTTCCCAAAAGGGCAAAGCTATAAACCGTGAGCGCGTAACAAGTGGCGTTCCGTTATCAATCTAAATTATTTGACTGAAACAAATGTAAATATTTTCGTTCGCTGCACCATGCTTCCAACGGTTTGACCGCAGCTTCGGTGTTAGGGTGGTAATTTAGTGACACCGGCCCCAACGGGGAGGATCACGACCGAGCGTCGGAAGGAGTCCTTATTGTGTTGTGACGACGATTTTGTATCAAAACAATTGGTTTTCAGCATCGTGTACGAACATTTCATAAGCTTCTCTGAGAAGAAAAATATTTTTTTTTCGTTTTTCACGACTTCTGAGGGGACGGAAGAGATACTTCACATCTTCCTCCCTCTCGTACGTCCCATGTGCGTGAGTGAGCTCGATTCTCGCGGAGGTGCGAATGAATTTCGTCGAAAATTATCACACTTTCCGTCGTGATCCGAAATTAGTGGGAATTTTCAGCGGCATCTCGGGCGCGACGGTGCCAAAAAATAATGAAAAAAAAAAACATGCCCATCAATCACGAACTAATGGATCAAATCGTACACTCGTCCCGGTTCGGGCAACAGGTTCGTTGACGCACCGAAATTTATCGGAGTGATTTGCACGTCTGTGGCGATGAGTTCCTTTATTTCCCTTTTAAACATCCATCCTAGCATCGTTACGCTGGCCGTTCCAGGTCGATTTATGAAATGAAACGCTGGTGGTCGGTTGCACGTGCTGCCACGTTTGTCGATCCAATCGAAGAAAAAGGAGCCACTGCATGCTCTCGGCCTTGTGGCGCGATCAAGTTCATGTGAGTAGATTTTCTACGAAAAAGTGGCGCTCATTAGCAAACAACCTCACACCGCATGTGTTGCCTCCGGTCTGGGAGGGTGTAATTCTAGGTAAGTGTTATCGCTTACTAGAAGCGAGATAACAGCCAAAGCAGGAGATGCACAGGCGGAAGTAGGAGATGAGATTTTCTTCCTCAACGACTCCATTTGCGCACTTTTTTAAATGCAATTTAATGGGGCCAAATTGGACACTTTTTCGACTCGTTCCCAATCGGATGATTGGAGACATTTTTTATCACATTTTTTCACTGAACACAACATCGATCACCGTTAAGAAACTGACCCAAAATAGCAGCGACCGAACAGTACCGTCTCGCTCAGTGGTCAAGGATTTGCGTGCATGATGTCGGTATATAAAAAGAAATGATTGTACGCCCAGTCACTCGGTACAATAAATGGTTCAAGGAGTTGCCGACGACGACGACGACCTGTCGCCGATCTGAGCTCGCTTCCCAGCCTGCTTACGGTGTGAAAAATGCACCCACAACATATCGCGCCTGTATCGCGGGCTAATTTTTTAATTGCAAAATAATTGTTTACCACGAAAGGTGATGCAGTTTTTTCCTCCGTCTTTGCCGGATTTTATTCCCGCGGTACAAGGCTACAAAGGGGAAATAAAAATCGCAATCCACCATGGCATTAACCGCAACGGCAACCGTCCGGGTGGGGGCGATCGTTTTATGCGATTTGAATGGGAATGTGGTGAGTTATTTTTGTTTTTTTTTTATTATTATTCCGTAATTCAGTTTCGTTGCAGACGTTGAAAAATGCATGCAGTGTCATTAACATGAAGGTTGTTTACTGTAGAAGATTCGTATATTTGCGATTGTTTTAATTGAAAGAAAAAAATGTTGCGTTTTACTAGGCAAATGCTGTAAATATATCAATCCGATGAGTTTATATGAAAATAAAATATAAATGATCTGAAGAAGGAGTAGATCATATATTGTCCGTTGAGTCAGACTTTTGGTATCTAAATATTTTGAATTGAACCCGGATAAATCAATATAATTCGAGTGAAAATTAACCACCACAATGTGAATGGTGGGCTCATAATTTAAAATGTTTCAACTATTTTATGGTTTTATTTACAATTTTCTTCTTAATTTGCTCATTTATATGGAATGCTATGAAACCGTATAAACAAAACCGTTCGCTACGATTATCAAATCATGAATGAAATCGAAATCGCTGCAATATGAAAATGTTCTTCTCAAGCGCTTTTCTGAACGTGTTTGCAGGCGCAACGGGTAAAATCGCACGATGTCACGGTGAAAGAGGAAAACCCCGGCATTAGAAAAAACAGAGTGCAGTTCAAAAACACAAATACACACGCAATCGTTCGATGAATGAACTTCCGTGAAGGCGCGCGTGTCTTTCAACGCATTTTCCACCCGATCGAGCACGTCACAACATGGGCGGCCATATTTTTTTCCTGCTCTGCGGCCACCACCATTGTTTTGGGTTCGAAAGCCACATGCTGATGCCTTGGACTTACTTCCCCTCTCCTTGGAACGATCCTATCGGCATGCGGGTTCCGCGATGCTGCAATTTGCACTGGATCGTACGCCCGTCACGTAATCACGTCGGTCAGTAATCCGCATTTGCCCAGGCCCGAGACGCTTTTCTTCCGGTGGAAACAGATCCACCCTCGAACGAATCCTCCCCATCTCCGTGCCATTCCGTATCGATTGAGTGCATTCGCATGTAATTCAGAGTTGGTTTTTGGGGGAACTAGGGAGGGAGGGATCCTGGCATGAAATCCGTGCGTGGCGTTGTGGTGACTGAAACACATACACACACATATAAAGCGAGACGATCATCGACCGCAATGCCCGACCGCGGTGTGGTCGAGATGGTCGCCAATTCAATCCCTGGCACGTAATGTTGCCCTCCCGTCGCAGTGATTGGGCGAGTGATTTACGAGCGTAATTAAAGCGCATCGAAGAAAGCCGTGCATTTTGCCGCTTTCGCTGCGGGAGGAGAGATATCGATTCCTTTTTTTTGCGTTTTTTTTGCGGTTCATGGTTTCGTAGCGGTTTCGCCATTTTGTTTTCGAGAACGGTGCATTTATCGCCGGTTTCGGATGCATCGCCCGGTGGAAAAGTGCGATACGATGTGGTGCATGTGGTATTTATTACTCATTTTGAAGACTGGTAATTAAAAGACTATTCTCTTCAGGATGCAAAATGACATTGGGTAGACTGTTTTACATTTGTATAGGTACTCTATCGTTTGAATATTGAATATAAAATAAAATGAAATCAATTTTTCTTTTTAAAAAAATTTATATTTATTCCACAATAACTGTTATAAAAGTCATACATAATAGTTCATTGTGAGGAGGGTAAACTGGGTTAGCAGTAAATGTATAAACTAGATGATTACATAATAAGCAATACAGCCAGGCCGTCCCTAATAATAAAAAAATGATTACATAACCATCGTTTTCGCCATTTATAAGAAGAAGAAGAAGAAGAAATGGTAGCAGGAGAATCTGAAGAAAAAAGGAGACAAGAATCAAACAAATCAAACAGACTTTTGTTTCAAAATAAAAATAAAAATAATTTTCAATTTTTACTTTACAAACTGTCAAAATATTGCCCTAAGATGCAGCGTGCTCTTTCTATCCTAATAAACTTATTTTAATCAACTCAAACGGACATAGAAAACAACAGAAAAAGTAAACGCTTCAATGTAAACTGGAAAAACGGGTTTAAAAAAATGTGTGCGCTTTTAATAAAAACACCTTTAATGAAGACAAAAAAGAAATATATGAATTATTATGTTTGTTCCATTTATGAGATAGTTTTTCGACACTGAAGTCTACACAAATATCATTGAAATTTTTAAAAAATCCTAAGATATTTGTATCCATTACCCATGTTTATGGACATGTTAAAGTGGAATAAATTCAGGTTGTCATTGGGTTTGTGACGATCAAAATGAAAACGAAATAATCATATAAATATCTTCAGGCTGTATGGTGGATAGCTACGTATTGTATTGTATAACTCCAAACATACTTTTCACAACAATTCAATACTACATTCTGCTTGTTTTTCTTTCAGAACATCATCAGTATGCCGACAAAGATCAAACAGGAGGGTTTCAACGGGTTAAGCCACCTAGGTATGTATGAAACGGGTGTGTTTTAAGATACCACTACATGTCGTGAGGAAAATGCACCCCGCGAAACGTTATCAATCGGTGCAGCGCGGATGACGCGCCAAAGCTAGGGTTTATGAAAGTGGGTTTCTCGGACAGTTCTGCCGCTTAACTTTATCGCTGGCAGAAAACAGCGTTCTGTAGAAGAAAAAAGGACACACCACGTACGGCGCTGGCCAGTGGTGGTGGATGGCGCAGACCCACCTAATCACTGCATCGTTGCTGTGGCCACCATTGAATTGCCATTGACACTAGTTACGGGCAAAGTGGAGCATGAGGGTACTACTCTCACCCTGCCCTGCCCTGCCCTGCCCTGCCCTGCCCCGGCAGCTATCAGCACCCCAGCGCTCTGACCCGTGGTGAACTTTTTTCAATCGCTTATCAACACGTACGCCACTGATGGTTCTTCCTTGGCGCGTCCGTCGTACGTTTGGGGCTTGAGAATGGGATGATTGATGCGAGCGAAACGATCCCGCCGGGAGTTCGGGCGTGTGGTGGTTGCGTAAAATGTGGCCTCGTGTGGCCACATGTCCGGGACGGTCAGGGCGAAAAGCGAAAAAGAAAACGCACTCGAGCACTGCTGGGAACGTCAGCATGTTGAAAGGCGTGAAGAGAGGCGGTGAAGAGAGTGTTGATAACGCAGCACGCCCTGATCGCTCCGTTCTAGAAACGCGAAAAAGTAGCCGCACCCACTAATGACACACTGATTTCAGACGTTTATCATCCCCTCGCGGTGCTGCCAGCGTACGATCAGGTGAAGAGTTCCTCGCCCGCCTCCATCCAGCAGCTACCGACCGTGATCGAGCGTCTCCACGAGAACACGGGCAGCTCACCGGACCACCATCATCAACACCACTCACAGCAACAGCAGCAGCAGCAGCAGCAACAGCAACAGCAGCAACAGCAACAACATCCACAGCAGCAGCAGCAGCAGCAGCAGCTCCACCATAATATAGGCTCCCTGGTGTTGTCCTCTTCCAAAGCGCCCACCCAAGGACCGGACGATCTTCCCAGCAACAGCCTGGTGCCGGACGATCTGCACGGTAGCCAGATACCAACAACCCTACCGCAACCAAACTCCACCAACAACAACAACAATCACACACCGAATCAAAACCAACCGAACGGCAACCAGAGCTCCAGCAACTCGAGCTCGTCCACCACCAACGGAACCGGGTCGGCGGTTAGCAACAGCAACAACAGTACCAACAACAGCAGCAACAGCAGGTTAGTTTCCGCCGCAGTGGGCAGTGGGAGGGAAAGCTGCACCACCATGTTCTAACCGGCATCATCCGCAGTCTTTCCACGTACGATTGCAGCTCCACCACCAGCCCCACGGGCAGCCGGAACTCGAATGTGAAGCCACCGTACAGCTACGTGGCGCTGATCGCGATGGCAATACAGGTAATGTGGCATTTGATTTGGTTATTACATTTTTTTTTAAGAAAAAAGGGCCATTTTCTGAGAGTGTAAGAGTCTCAAAATGCTTGAATAATTTGAATTTCTATCGGCATTCTTCCCATATCGGTTAATTCAGTCGCAGAGAAATGTTTGTGATTCATTCAACTGTGTCGATTAGAAAAATTCCATTGAAAAAAAAAACAATACCTTAGATCATTTATGCGTCGAAAGTATTGTTTTTCAAGCGGAAATTTTGATGGGAAACTATTGTAGACTGGAGATTTCTATTTTGAAAGATCTGTTCGATTACATTTGCTTTCACTGGGTTTTTTAAATGCAGGGTATCGTGAAGATTTTTTCAACAATTTTTTACGATTGTTCAGCACATTTTTTATCCCTTCCACAATTTTTTAACAATTTCCTAGATAATTTTCAGTTCACCGATAATTTTTTCACCATAATTTTCACCAGTTTAACAGATATTTATTGCATCTGTCTCTCAACTTTTTACTCTTTCCTGGACATTTTTGAATGCGTTTCAGTACTTACTGAATGATGTCCAAATTTTGTTGGTTTTCTACAACTCGTCGCGAGTCTCGTGTTTTATTTTCAGTACAAAATCATTTTAAATTTTCTGTAAAATAATGAAAAACCTTCACGAAAAACGCTGCAAGTCTCGAGATAAAACGTAAACAGGAGGATTAGAAGTAAGGACTTAAAGCTTTTTTTTTAAAGCTCGCGAGTCATTTTTTTATTTCTATAATTTTGCAAAGAAATATGATCGATGAGTAGGCTCGTCTTGCCACCGATGCAATTCATCTTACGCTTACTAAACGCCACCATCAGGTTGACAAATTTTCCACCCAACACCTTCACCAATGATGGATTCACATGACGGCGTGACTGCAGCGGAACAATGTCACGATCGAGAACGATTTTTTTTCTCTCTTTGTCGTTTTTGTGCTGCAATTACCGAATGCATATACGGCCGGTAACGATCGCACCGAATCGTCGCCCCGAGACGATCGCCATACGTCTTCCGAATCTTTCGTAAGACGCGAGTGTCACCCATCTATCCCCCGGCATCCATTACCATTATCTCCACCGCGTCCGATGCCCCCCGATGGTGATGGGTCGTGTACGGCCACGAAATCAACCCGCTTGAGTGATGGTACTGGCACAAATTATATCCTCACCGGCAGCGACAGAACCAGCCCGTGATCGGCCGTGCCGGCGAGGACACAATTTATAAATCGCACTTTAATCCAACGGCCCAACGGGGACGGGGAAAAGCCCTAGGCCCCTGGGGCGTGTGTTTGGGTCGCGAGCGGGGTGCGGCTCGCTGCGGTGGATAGATAGATCGCCGGATCAAATTCTTTGCCGAATGTGGGAGGTATGCGATGGAGCGGAAGGTTAAGAAAATGAGCACGATTATTAACGCATCGTAGTTTATATTTATCATCTGGCCGTGGTGGCACCACGCCGGTACGTAGGAGTTGTGAGTAGCAAGAAGGTTGACAGGTTGAGGGGGGAGGTGTTTTCCTTTTGCTACCGTTTGGCCGGGAGCTACAAAAAAAAACCGGGAAGGGAAAATAGGAAAACATTATAACAAATCTCTCGATTTTATGCCATGCCCGCGCATGGGTGAAGCGATCCGTTTCTGCCGATTTAGCATATGTCTTAATTAATTCAGCTCAGCCTAAGTGAGCGATCCGTTACGGAACGTGTTCGTGCTTCTTTATTGTGGCTGAAAAATGGAGTTAGTTTTCTCGAAACATTCTCCCACACAGTGAAGAAAATCCACGGTCGAGTTGGCTTGGGGGGTGCCGAAGTTCGAAGAAAAATTGAGCGTAATTAAGCGCAACACACATCGTACTGCTTTCGGTGAACCAACGAAGAGTGGATGAGGAGACACGCAGAAACGAACACGTGGCAGTTGGGGCCACTTATCAGCCCACCCCATTGTCCCTAACCGCACGCTTATCTCGTTACCCTCCCCACGGCAGAGTTCGGCAATGAAGCGCGCGACGTTGAGCGAAATCTACAGTTACATCACCACGCGGTTTCCGTACTACGAGAAGAACAAGAAGGGCTGGCAGAACTCGATCCGCCACAATCTCAGCCTCAACGAGTGCTTCGTGAAGATCCCGCGCGAGGGTGGCGGCGAACGGAAGGGCAACTACTGGACGCTCGATCCGCAGTACGAGGACATGTTCGAGAATGGGAACTACAAACGGCGCCGGCGGATGAAGCGCCCGTACCGTACCGGTCACTACTCGAAGATGTTCGGCGACTCGTACGTGACAAACGCCGGCAACTTTGGCCATCGACCGGTGTTCGCCCAGAATCCCTATCCGTCCTATCCGCGATACGATACCGGGTGAGTTTGGGTTTAAGGGAAGGAGAGCCGGTGTGTGAACTCCCGGGCGTTACTCATGGAGGACCCGTTTTCTATCCCACAACACAGCACACCGTGGATGCCGACGACGCAACTCAGCAGCTACACATCCTGCTCGGGTCGTACGAACTACTCCTACACGACACCGGTGAGTTTAGTGACGAGCGATCGCGCTCACCGCGCCATATACTCCCCGATCGTATGTCAACCTTTCTTTATCTAGTATAATTTCTCGCAGCTTCAGCAAACGGTGCAACCGGTGACGATCAACACGTACGGATCGCTGTCGAATAATTTGGGTGAGTGTGTGAAATGAGCTGGAATTTTAAGGTTTAGGGATTTATTTAAAAAAAAACACTTCTCAGGATAGTGGGAAGAACTTGTTCTGGACTTGAACAGGACAAACTTGGACTTGACCAGGTCCAATGTTGTTCTGTGTGAGATGCATTGGAAAACCATTCAAATACAAAAGGATGGTAAAAATTTCATGACTTCTACTATTCTGTACGATTCTGTTCAAGTTGAACACCTTAATTTTTCAAAACAATGTTTACAAAAGAGTAGCAACCATCTAGACCTGCTGCTCCAAAAACTTAAGAATAAATGAAAGTTTTCATATTCAAAAACGTGTGTTATATCTCAAAAAGATACTGAAGTCTCGCCTTCAAAAATAAGACAGCTCTCTTTCAATCCCCCAAATCGATTCGCATTGACCATGACCCATCAACTTCACAGATACGTTCGCCGTTCCGGGCAGTACATCACCTTCCTGCACGCGTCGGTTCGAGCCTCACTATCCCTATTGGGACACAACCCGTAAGTACATCCAGGCAGACGTGTTCCACATGATGCCTAAAAAACATTCCTTCATTTTCCTTTCTGCTTCACTTCGCTTTCTCTTCCACGTGCAGTGTCACTTCCGGTGGTGAAAGACGAACCATCGAATCAGATGAGCGTCAGCTCGTCGCAGCAGAACACCTACCAAAAGTCCTACCTTCCCCAGCCCTAGCGGCTAATGGGCGGCGGCAATGGCGGCAATGACGTTTTTATCGGACCGGAACTTCCAACGACCGAGCCTCTCATGACGGATGGCAGCGGTGATGCTCCAGCAGGCGGAACCAGTAGCAACAGCTTCGTACGTAACCTATGGCAACTGTCAACCTACCGCCGACGACGCCTGCTGTTGGGCGAATCTTTGGAGAGCTTCAAAAGCGATCCTAGTTGGGGTTTGGTGTGAGGTGACAAATCTTGTACAGATTTTATGAAGTTCCGTAAACGATCAAAAGCGAACTCGGAAAGGTAATATCCTCGGTGTGACACAGTTGTAAAAATTGGATTCAATTTAGCACAATTGCAATCTGAACACGTCAGTTCTTCCTTCTACGGTGTGAATGTAATCTTTAAGGACGCTTTTGTGTGTGGTAGAAACGTTCGCGGTGCGCTCCCGTTTCGGGAGGTTTTAGTTTTATTTATTAACCGATGGAAAAAAACAGCTATGTTACTATCTTCCATTACCAAGAAGCTGCACAGAAGCTAGTTAGTAGTAGGCGATGGACAAAACCCCTTCGTCAATCGGTAGCATTGTAGCATTGATGTTTATTGTGGCAGGCAGAGGAAGTGAAATTTACCGTCCAAAATTGCGAAGGCAGCAACGTTAGGCGTAGTGTTTAGTGAAATCCGCTCCGTGTACAGATCGATGTGTCGATGTGTGAACCTTGAAATTACTTCATAATTGTAAAATAAACTATCCCGAAACAGACAAACAAAAAAAACCCGTGAAGGCGAGTGTTTCATTCGAGGTGTGTTAATGTATCTGCAAGTCGGGCAAATATTTCGCCCAGGTTTTAGCGCACCCAATCTGCGATCATCGTGTTCATCTGAAGTCTGTCAGAGAGCGTCGTCGTTTGGAGGAGGTGGAGGCGATTAATTTCCGAAGAAATGATTATTAATCATAAAGCTGTCGGCTGGCTGTCGTCGGCAATTTTTGTCATACTTCTGTCCGCTTTTCCCCCACTTCTCCTCCATCGGTGGGGATCGCGTTTCCGCACGCCGTTTCCGATACGCCTAGCCAGTCGGCTAGCGCATCAAACACGTCAAACGAGATCATCGTAGGCGACGATCGTGAATGCTGCAAACGTAAGCGAGAATGCAAGTAGCGCGAACGGGCGGAGAAATCGAGTACGCCCTGTCGCGCCGTTAAGCGTTCCGAGATTCGGAGATGAGAAATTGCACTTTAAGCGCTTTTGATCGTGACTGCTGACTGCGAGTGAAGCCGTCCGTCTGCCTGAGTGTGTGTTTGTATGCTTCGTGTTGAAACGCACATGCTCGGTGAGAATGTGTAATGTGCGCTGAATGAAGCCAATTGACACCACCACCACCACCACCACCATTACCACCCTGATCGAACGTGTTCCCGCAGCATCCTGCAGCATAATATTTATGACGGCTTCAGTGGCCTCTCGCCGAGTGGTACGCAATTGGACACCCGGGGAACGCGGGAACGCGAGAATGCCTGGCAAAGGGATGGCTGTTTGGACGGATGGGTTCATGCTTAAGTCATGATTTATGCGCCGAACGGGTTGTTCTTTCCCGGGGATCAAATTTCACCTACCGGGGATTACGAGTGACCGGGGAGAGAGCGGGAGTGAGAGAGAGTTGTGTGCGATGAAGACGTCGTGGAGTTTTTCTCGCCACTTTTCACTTCATCTTCCCATATTGTGCTGCATGCTGCATCCGCGGAGGCAATGGGGTAATGAGGCAGCTAATGAATCTTTGCAGCTGAACAAATTTATCAATTAGGCAGCGAATTATTACGCTGCGCACTTGCCATGAATCTTTGTTGCACCCGGCGTTTGATGCGTTTGAAGTGTACCCAAGAGTAGGAGAATAGGCAAGATATTTCAATTGCTTTTTTGAGAAAAAAAGTAATTTTTCATCGACTCGAATTCTTTGACGTCTTCTTCAAATTCAAGGATATTTTTGCCATTTTTAGCATAATACTAAATTTGAGTAAAGAGTAAAAACGAAACACTTCGCTGAACGACATATTTTTTCATGGCGCACTAAGGTCATCAAAGCACCCATTTTTTTTAAATACATTATAAGTACATCATAGCTCCACCAAACGTGTAAAAAAAAGTCTTGACAGCGGTGGGATTCGAACCCACGCCATTTCTGACTGGTGCCTAAAACCAGCGCCTTAGACCGCTCGGCCACGCTGCCCTCCGGGACTGCGCAGAGCTCGTTACTAGGCAGCTGCTTTTCAACCCCTATTTTCGATGTGCTTCCCAACTGCGCACAGAGGGTTGATTACGGAAACCACCCCCCTTTACACCGTATGATTCAGGAGGAGAGGCCGGAATGCGTGCGTGATAGGAGGCTATTTCTCGCGTAGTTCACCGTAGTAACAGGCAGCGTCAAGCGTCCAATAATCTCTTAGTTCGGCAAACTGTGGCAAGATTTCTCAATTTTCACCGAAAGAATCATTACAAATTAAGCCTCATAATAGATAGCTTTTTAAATAAAAAATGTGCCTTTTACCGGATGTGGGTAAGAAAAACCGAACGCTCCCCCCAAACCATGTGCTCCCATTAGTCAAGCTCCGGTGCTACATTTTAGCCCACAGCGACTCGTGCTGTTGATCTCTCTTCCCTCGATAATCACCTCCACGGTATCGGTTTGTCTTTACCCGAGACCGACGCTACCAGCGTTTTCCACGGTAGACCATTTTTCGCTCCCTTCCGAAACATTCGAATTAACCCCGCGCATGATGGATGACAATGTGACAAATATTTAATAATATTTAAGTTGTTTGGTATTTTTACTCCCGAAGCAGCAAGGCAAAATAAACAAATTATCCGTGTTCCCCCCTTTTTCTTCGGTCCATTGCAGCGTCGGTGTCTTTTCCACGGGCAGTGCATTTTTCTCAGGTTGTGCATTTGTACCCGTTCCACTCAGACTCAAGGATGAATTATCGTCAGCATTCGGAAGCTCGCAAGGTATCATCTCCGGTCGGTAATTCCCCCCGGAATAGTCGCTTCAAATGGCTCTCCGTCCTGGAGTGGAAGCGATGATGCACGATGCACTTTTGACTGCAGCGTTTGGATAGGGACGAAACGGGACGATGGGGGAACAATTTCGGGAGGTTCCCGAAAGCAAAAACGACATTTCGGTACCATTTGTGTCGCCGTGGGACGCGCGGCCCGGATCGGCCAGCGTGACGACAGCGCGTTTAACGCGCCCGAACACGTGTTTTCATAAATGCATGTAATTTATTTCCGTCCGTGGTGGCTAATGTCACCATCGCCGAAAGCTTGACGTGAATGGCGCTGTAAAGATGGGCTGATTTTGGTTTCGGCAGCGTTCTCTCAAAGGAAAGCAGTTTTTCTGGAGCCGAACAGTGGCATGCTGGATTTGTTCGCGGTTTCCATGGCAACTGAGTCGAATAGACATTTGTTTGGAATTTTTAGAATTGGTAAATCATGGTCATTTCGTAGCACATGGCATTTTTCATGCAAAGATATAATTAAAAATCATGTAGTAAAAATAAAAAACCACATAAATTAATCGAATTGAGAGTGACTCAATTCCAATTCAAAGTGTTACTACGAGGATTTATTGTATTATTTTTGTTTCCCTTTTTTATACACACACAAAAAACACCCACCGAACGTGATCACCATTTGCAAAATGGAAACAACGTGATCTTGACCGAACGAGGTCCAATCAAACCCACTTCCAGGGTGTCCGAACCTAACAAGCGATGAAACTGCAGCACGGACGACACGGGGCCAGCATGATACCGTACCCGAAGTGATAACCTTTCCGCTGGAAACCTCCGGCCGGGGCCGCATCTAAGCATGCCCTTCTGCTGCAGGTTGTGGACCGTGCGATATGCGTCATGAGCGGGCGCCTTCCTTGCCTAGATGCCTCGGCCGCGGCTGAGACGTGCCACTGATAAGAAGGGAAAAAAACCGGCCGCGATCGGGCAAATTTGGCTCGGTTGAGTACATTTATCGGCAGGCTTTGCAGTGGGCTTTGCAGCGAGAGCACTGCAACTGTGTAGGAATCGATCGTTTAGATTAAAATTTTTCACTGTTTCCAGTGCGATGCAATATCAGTGTGACCATTGCATCATACAATTCGTAGAATGAACTTTGATTTTAGGAGGAGAGCAAAAAAGAGGCACTACATTAATATTAGTATTTTCATTTTGTCTGGATATTGTCTACAAAGATTTACTGTATGCTAAAACAAATGTTTCACATAATGTTGAAAAAAATTAAAATTTGCATAAGAAACAAGTAAAACAAATTCAATATTATGTCGAAACAATCTCACAACTATGAGTTTTATGTTTTACATGTAAATGCCTTTCGGCATTACAAAGAAAGAACAATTAAATTGTCTTAGAATAAAACCGAATATCCCATTTGGCCTGCCGGGAGAGCTAATGTGTAGCGTGGGAAGAGTGTAAATGATGTGGCTTTAATTACTAATCGTGAATACTATTACAAAACCAACCAACGCATAATCCCAACACCACAGGACGGTATGTTTTAAAAACGGATACCGGAAAAGCGTCTCATCGCGCCAGTAAACAAATCAGTTAACGACAGCAGCAAGGTTACCCACTGACAATTATCGTCAAAGGAAGTGATGGAGAAGCTACACCACGAAAGGGTGCAAAAAAGGCCGTCGATAATAGATGGACATAGGCATCATCCAAGGGTATAACGTGCCTGCTTCCTTGGAATCGTTCTACGCTCTCGGCACCTAATCGCGAGCTAGAATCGCAAAACAAGCGCCAATGGCGACCATTTCCAGTGGGATCATTCAAAACAACTCCAGCGAGCCTCGCATGTTGGTCCTAAAGTGAGATGCACCCGAGATGCAGCGAAAGAAGCCGACAAAATAACATGCCATTTGATAACAGGACAGGCAGGGACCGTCGATGGTGTGCGATTGCGATAAGCAGCCCGTGCTGGAGCGATCGTGCCGTTGTGAAATATGATTTGCATTCGATTTGATTCTGATTCGATTACATTCGATTTGATTCGATTTGAAACGCACGGAAAGCGAGGGTAAAGGGGTGTCAAGTGCGCCATCTTTTCGCTGTGACTCGGACGCCTTGAATGGACGTCATTTCGTCTCAGTACACGTGGCTTACGATGGCGGTCGCTTTTATTAACTGGAGATTCTTCGACACTCGCCAGTTTCTACACAACTGCTTTTTCAACTGCCTCTTACGGAGGTTTATATAAAAAAAAACCCGAAACGTCCGCTCCATCTCACCGATGCTTGTGCCAGCAATGGTCGGTTCAAAGTGCAATCCTACACTCCAATCCTTGGTTTACCACAACAAAATTCGATATAAATAAAGCGCATGTTTATAAACACTTTTGACACCGATGGCGTGGTGCGCGCTGGCGACCTACGACGACGATTTTTACCCCCACCACCACCACCACCACCCTTACTCCACCAAACTACCTCCCTTCGCGTGGACAATGCACAATGAGGCAATTCTGCTTAGCTTTTTATTTGGCGTATTTTTTCTGTTTAATTCGAACTGAATTTATACGAAACCTGGAGGTTACTGTAGCGGCATAAATCATGCCGGTGGGGATGCTGTGGCAAAAGTCGGCTCAACACACCGCGAAGAGGACGACTGTTTCGATAATCCCCTTACACTGGCACCCAAAACCCTCGGTATGGGTTGGTTTACTTACTACTCGTGCTTTCGATTTATCATTAAGATTTTGTAGTTGAAAGAGAAAAATGAGCCGGACTTAACATTACCTACCTTCACAACACGCGACATACGAAAACAAACAATTCTACTGCTGGTCAGAAATCCAAAGTTTGTTATGACACCAACGAACTAGCGTACCGCGGAAAATCTGTTAAACTCTTTTGCAAAAAAAAAACGAACGCTCTCTTCCTTTCGTTTAGGAAAGCAAACACACAACAACGCTGACAAGGATGATGGTTGGAGAAAGAAACGGGTATTTTTATTTCATTTTAACTGCTTTTCTGAAAGTTTTTAATTTTTAAATAAACTGCTCATATGAAATTAAGATAGGAAAATGATTTCTTGAATGAAATTAAACTTTTTTTTATGTAGTGTAAGATATTAAGACACGAAAGGTTTGAGTGGTCATACTTGACTTGTCTAGACGTGAGTAAACTTCCAAAGGGATCGTTTTGTAACTAAAATATGTTTTCCCAAAAACCCCATTTTAAATTTTTCTCGTAGGACAAAAACGATTTATCACACGTTTATAAATCTAAGTATTTTAATACAAGCCCGAAACCGTGAAGAAGTGTTCTATAGTCAAGCCTCATGAAACATTTCATCTATGCAGAAATTTTCGTCCATCATTCAAAATCGTTCGATTATTACACCAAAAGTAAAACAATTCCCTTTACGTTCCAGGATCCACACCAGTGCACACATGTCAAAACACGTGCAAAGATGAAAAAATAAGCTGTCACTAGCACAAGAAGTCGCCCCGAAGTGCTAGCGGGTGCTAAAAATTATGTTGAACTAAGCGGACCTCATCGTCATCCTCATCATCATCACATTTTCAGCGTACATCGCTTGCGCCTCCCCGGGGCAAGTAAAGGCACCGAAAAGTGTTTTGTTTGTAAATATGCTCTATTTTGTTTAGTAAACTTTTTTGGCATGTTTACTAAGTCCGTACGATGTAACACTTGGCTTGTCGTCGTCGTCGTCGTGGTCGTTGTCGCTCGGTACTGTGGTGGAACATGCTAACCACGTCGCAGCAAGGCTTTGAAATGAGGTGAAAATCTCCAACCGGAAGAGATTAATCAATCATCACACGAACTTTACACTCGCGCAGTGTGAGGCTTCTATCGTTCGTTCGTAATTAATTAAAAATTCAATAAAATTCGAAACTGTGACTTATTATTATAACATTAAGAAATTGAATAACAAATGTTAATCACTTTCAACTTCGCTGGTCACATTCTGCGCCTAACCTTTGGCTATTGCTTACAAAACACACTCGTCCCGGTCCTGGGTTTTGTTTACTACAACTCGGTTGAAAAATTTTAAACAAAAATAAGTCATTATTGATATTTTTCTTTCACAGCCTCTTTGCGCGCAGTGGACCAAATCGTCGTTACGGTTGTGACGAGATTGTACTCGCGTCGAGAGCATGTGTATGTGTATGCTTTAAATGTCTACATATTTTGAAAAACATAAAATCCGCACAAGCCAAACCAATTCCAAATCCAAACTTCACCACCCCCTGGATGGGCCCCCCTCCCCCAGCTTCCCGCCCGGGTGAGAAGATTCTGCTGCACGCTCGCTCGTGTGTGTGTGAGAGTGTGTAGCAGCTCCGCTGACAAATGTTTGTAAAATATTTCAACCTTATTTTTTGTTTACTATGCTCTGGCCTGATGGCAAGTCATTACCGATGGGTGGCGGACGGTGTTTCTGGTGTTTGTGTTTTCAATATTTTTTGCTTCATTTTATTGTGTTATGTTTTCATTATTTGGAAGATTATTTGTTTTTGTCAACTTGGCTCGTAAAGTGAGTTGCGTGAGGTTATGGCTGCCCCGTGGGTTACGTTTCTCAAGAATAACCGGCTGCAAATTCCCGAGACTGCAACTATTTTGATTGCTCGCATATTTAGAACGGGAAGAGTATTTATATTTTGATTCGTTGCTTGTTTTTTGAAAAAGCCGTCTTGATGTCTTGCTTTAAAATTAATGATTATTGTTCAATCAGGAATGAATTTCATGTAAATATGACCGTTATTTCAACAATACTGCATTGCTTTTCGATAGATAGAATCGAACGAAATTATTAGGTATATTAACTATGTAACACTTTTAACTTTCCATTTAGATTTGCTCCTATGACGTCCACAAGTCTGGGGTTCTATACCTATAAATTTTACTATGTCTTCCTTTGTGGTATCTTCTATTGCGCTTTAATGACTCTACCCTTTGGTATCGATGTAAAATATTTAAGTTTTTTTAATAAAGTGAATTGGACAGTAACCACGTCTCATTTTTTAAATATATTTATGATAAAGCTATGTCTTATTCGGTGACCAGCTTTATATTGTTGTCAAGCAAATGTATAAATTAGCAATTGTAAAAATAGTATCGAGCCACAATTATTGATCATTACGAATAATGTGTTAACCGCTTTCCAGGCCATGTTTTCAAATTATTGGTTCCAAAAACATCCGCATATCACGCTACTGTCGCTGTGCCTCGCTGTCAAATCTCATTTGCTGACGTTTGAAGTTGTGATGAAAAGAAAAAACATAAAAGTTGCCGGTGTGAAAACGTGAACCTTTCGCAAGTTTTGTGCGAAATTTTGAAGTAAATCTAAGACAAATCCAACACAATTCAAGTGTATCCGTGGTGCCCCATTGTGGCTCTCCACGTCCGCTACTGTTGGTGACCGTTCGTTCCAACGTATGGTGGTGGATTTCGTTCGTAAATGTCCACTCAGTTCTTTCTCAACTCCCTCAGTAGATTAGTTCCTAGAGGAGCTGCAATATCCGGTGCATTTCGCCGCATCCCAACACATCCGACCAACAACGTACGATTAACTACTGTTGCATCTGATTACAAGTTATCGGACACGTTTCATCTGCACTCAGAACAGAGACGTCTGTACTCGGTACCAGCAACCAGCCAGAGCGATTCTTCCAACAGAAAGCCATTCAATTGGGGCTCGAACAAAAAGCATCGTGACGTGAAACTTCGTCTCCAGCTGTTGGAAAACATGACCGACCCAAAGATCGAAGCGGAGCTAGCGCCGTTGCGCGAAGCAGTGAAGGAGCAGGTAGGCCGCAGACTCATCAGTTTCAAGTGAATGTTTCTAACGGTGCAATTTTCTTTTCTGATGCAATCCCTATAGGGAGATTTGGTGCGCAAGCTGAAAAGTGAAGGTGCCCCGGAAATCGATGTGAAGAAGGCGGTGAATGAGTTGAAGGCGCGCAAGAAGGTGCTGGAAGACCGGGAGCTAAGTCTTGCCCCGCAGGTGGCCAGCTTCGATCGCGCACGCATGGAAGATCTGTTGAAGCGACGGTTCTTCTATGATCAAAGCTTTGCAATTTACGGTGGCATCACCGGCCAGTACGACTTCGGACCGATGGGTTGTGCACTAAAGTCGAATATGATCAACACGTGGCGACAGTTTTTCGTGCTCGAGGAGCAGATGCTGGAGGTGGACTGTTCGATTCTGACGCCCGAGCCGGTTTTGAAGGCATCAGGACACGTGGATCGCTTTGCCGACCTGATGACGAAGGACGTGAAGAATGGCGAATGTTTCCGATTGGATCATTTGATCAAGAACCATCTGGAAAAGCTTGCCGCGGCGAAGGATGCAACGGCGGAGCTGAAGGACGAGTGTGCCGACATCGTGATCAAGCTGGACGGTATGACGAAGGACGAGATGGCGGCAATCCTGCGCAAGTTCAACATGAAATCGCCCATCACCGGTAACGATCTGACGGAACCGATCGAGTTTAACCTTATGTTCGGCACACAGATCGGTCCAACTGGTCTGGTGAAGGGTTTCCTCCGGCCCGAGACGGCCCAGGGTATTTTTGTAAATTTCAAGCGTCTTCTCGAATTTAACCAAGGCCGGCTACCATTCGCTGCTGCCCAGATCGGTAACAGTTTCCGCAATGAGATCTCTCCCCGATCGGGGTTGATTCGAGTGCGTGAATTTACGATGTGCGAGATCGAACACTTCTGCGATCCCCAGGCAAAGGATCACCCGAAGTTTGAGAACGTGGCTGACACGATCATGACGCTGTACTCGGCCTGCAACCAGATGGATGGTAAAAGTGCACAGCAAATTCGTATCGGTGATGCCGTCGCAAGCGGTCTCGTTGCAAACCAAACGCTCGGCTACTTCATGGCACGCATTCAAGCGTTCTTGCTTCGCATCGGTATTTTGCCGGATCGTTTGCGCTTCCGGCAGCATATGGGCAACGAGATGGCACATTACGCGTGCGATTGCTGGGATGCCGAGTGTCTGACCAGCTACGGGTGGATCGAGTGTGTCGGTTGTGCCGATCGTTCCGCGTACGATCTGACTCAGCACACGAACGCAACGGGTGTGAAACTGGTGGCAGAGAAGAAATTGCCCGCTCCGAAAACAATCGAAGTGACGGAGGTCGTCCCGAACAAGGCCGCCATCGGAAAAGCATTCAAGAAAGAGGCGAAGGCTATCACGGATGCGCTCGCCAAGCTTTCGCTGGAGGAGGTGGAAGGCATCGGAAAGAGTCTGGCCGGAAGCGGAGAACACACGCTCGCCGTAAACGGAGCAGATGTGAAGCTAACGAACGATCTGATTGCGGTGAAAACGACTTCGAAAACGGTGCATGTGGAGGAAATCACACCGAGCGTCATTGAGCCCTCCTTTGGTATCGGTCGAATTATGTACTCACTGCTAGAGCACAGCTTCCGGATGCGCGAGGGAGACGAACAACGTAGCTACTTTTCACTACCGCCCGTTGTGGCACCACTCAAGTGCTCTGTACTTCCGCTCAGCAACAACGCCGAGTTTACGCCGTTCGTGAAGAAGATTTGTACGTATTTTGACAACTGCAAATGCAAATGAACAATTGGTTACTATGATCCCTTTTTGAATGTTTTTTTTTTTTGCAGCTTCTGCTCTTACATCGGTGGATGTGTCGCACAAAGTGGACGATTCCAGTGGCTCGATCGGTCGTCGTTACGCGCGTACGGATGAGATTGCGATCCCATACGGCATTACGATCGATTTCGATACGCTAAAGGAGCCGCACACGGTGACGCTACGTGAACGTGACTCGATGAAACAAGTGCGCATTGGGGTAAGTAAATCGGTAGTTTATTCAGGTTCGCAGACCTTTACATTGTATCTACTCCCCCAGTTGGAGGAAGTGGCAAGCACCATCCGTGATCTGGCCACGGGACGCAGTACCTGGACGGAAGTGGAACAGAAGTATCCCCGATTTGAGCAACAAGAAGCATCGGCTAAGTAAACTATGACACAGCGCACGAAAGACACGAACATGCTGCATTTGCTAAAGCTTAAGAGAAAGAATGTGCTCGCCTTTTATCATGCAGTGGAGTTGAATATTGTATCTAATTAAAAGTTTTCTGTTTTGTATGATGAAGCCGCCGTAAAATGTTTGCATTTACACTCAGAATAAAATTTGATCCTTAATGCCTCAACGAAATATTTAGTTCGTAAATAATGTTGTGTTGTTTACTTTACTAGTAAACTAACGAATATAATTTTAATAGTGATTAACCGCGGAGCGCGTGTTTAGAACCAAAAAAAGGTTTCCCATACCGGGAATCGAACCCGGGCCTTCCGGGTGAGAGCCGGATATCCTAACCACTAGACAATATGGGACTGTTGGAACGATGGCTTTAGAAGCCAGTCAAGTTGTCAACTAGATTATTTTGTTATGAATGATAAAATGATACATTCAAGTTTTAATTATTATCGACAAAACGCCGGAGTTAAGTTCGTTTATACGTCTGATTGTATATTTCTGCAATCTAGTAATAAAAATATTTCAAAAATACACCTTACAGTCTTACAGACTGGTTTCCGTTAACCTCAAATGGAAAATCGTTACAAACACAATTTGATTGTGTTTCGTTCTATACTATTCACCCCAATACCGATCACTTAGCTATTCCAATTCCTTGATGATCTGATCTGCTACGATCGATTTCTGTACGTCGGTTACTCCGCCGTATATTTCGGTTATACGCGCATCTCGGTAAAATCGCTCAGCCGGTAAACTTTTCACGTATCCCATGCCACCCATGATCTGCTGGCAACCGTGTGCCGCGAACGTGGCCGTTTCGCCCGCTATCCATTTGGCCATCGAACAGGTTTTCGTTGCTCGCTGTCCCCGATCGATCTCAGCAGCGGCTTTCCGCACTAATAGCCGGGCGGTTTCGATGCGTGTGGCCATCTCCGCAATCCTAGTGCGTACGGCAGGAAGATCGATTAGTGTACCTCCGAAAGCGGTACGTTGTTGTGCGTACATTACGGCTTCTTCAAGTGCTGCCTGCCCGATTCCGATCGCTTGTGAGGCAATGCCTATACGTGCCCGATCAAGTTGTTCCATTGCAATTCGCATTCCACCACCGACTGTGCCGAGAACGTTCGATTCGGGGACGTGTACGTTTTGAAATATCAAATCGCACGTGGATGTTCCTCGTATTCCCAATTTTTCCTCAGGAGACCCACGACGGAGACCACCTAACACCTCGTCAAAGTCGACGAGAAACGCAGTAATACCTTTATATTTCAGTCCCGGATCTACGGTGGCGAAAACAATTCCAGCGACAGCTTCCACACCGGACGTAACCCAGGCCTTCGTGCCATTTAGTATCCAGCCTCCGTTTGAGCTCCTAGTAGCCCTGGTTGATAAAGCGGCTACATCAGAACCAGCACCGGCCTCACTGAGTGCGAAAGCTCCAATAGTTTTCGCATCATATTTGTTGAACAACGTCTCACGTTGTTTGTCCGTGCCTAAGCGATTCAACAGGTTGGCGTAAAGACAGTTATGGATTGACACGATCGAACCGGTGCTTCCACAGCCCCGCGATAGTTCTTCAACGACGAGCGAAAGTGAAAGCATATCCATACCGGCCCCACCATATTCTGACGATACGGTAACTCGCATAAGTCCCAATTTCGCCAGCTCAGCAATCTGCTCCGCCGGAAACGTACCATCGCGATCAATCGCAGCTGCTGTCGGCTTTAATTTCTGCTCTGTGAATCGACGGCACAGTTGCTGGACTTCCTGATGTTCCTTAGACAGTTCGCCAACACTGAACGAACGCGATAATGCACAACGAGTATTGGCGGCTTCGAGAACATAAAAATAGATAATAAGATACCTTATCTTAAGGCACCAATTTTGCTGACAGAGGAAACACTTACCAGTGCAAAGCTTACGGAACATTTTTGAATGTTTTCTACACTCAATCAGCTATCTCTGCTTCAACTCGATTTGGGAAAAGTAAATTGACACTGCTGAACCGGCGACGTACTTTGCATTTTAAATTAAAATGTAAAGCACTTGTATTTTTGGTTGCGCGAATGCATTTCTTTGAGCGAAGGGTTATTTGTTTACGTGAGTTAAAAAATAAACAAAAATCATACGACGCAGCACTTTGCGAAGTGCCTAGTGGTTTTAATACAATTCATTCATCATGAATAGTTTGCAATTTCGTAGTGAATAATGCTCTGAAGAAGATAAAATATTGACCTAGGGTTCGAAATAACATCCTGGTTTCTTTAAGCGTATAAATTCCAGCGTATTTTATTCTCCTTCTGCCGACTCAATGCTGTAGAAACATGAAGCAAAAGTATTGCTTTGACATTCCGCAGTGCTGTCAGTTAAAAGGCAACATACCGCTGTCATCCGTTCTGCACGTGTGTTTTGTGAATTGCTCCAAGAAAGCGTGTCTTTTCCAGATTATTCTATGTTTTAAAGTGATTTTGCTGCAATAATCGACGATGGGCAGGAAAAATAAAGTTAAAATACCCACAGTAATCAACGGTGATGCCAAAAATGGTCATGGTAAGTAACCAAGTGCTGTCCTAAATGGATGAGAACTAAAGGCAAACCGGTGAGCCGTTCGTTTCCACCGGGACGCTTATGAAATGTGCTTGTTTATGATGGGTGTTTAATCCTACGTTTTCTCTCTCTGGTTTAGCATCGGTAGAAGCGCTGGATGATAATTATGAGGTAGAGGAAACAGCGCCAAAAGGCAAACAAAATTTAAAGAAAAAGAATAAAAAAGTGAAACAGGTGTCGGAAACGGAACAAGAAGATGTGGAGGTCGGTCGTGGTAAGTGGAGCAAATAGCACATAACGATAGCAGCTGTTTTACATAGGTACATGCTAAATAATTCCATTTCTATCTTCAGGTGTAAAACGACCGAAGGATGATTCTGATGATGAGGACCATAATGAGGAGGATACAGCCGAGGCTGTGGCGGAGGAAAGCAACGAGGGCAACGAACAAGGGGATACCAACGAAGACCCAGTGGCACACTTAGCGAACAGTGCGTACGAGATCCTGTTGGGCGATCGTGAGTTTAAATCGCTCGAGGGAAAAATTTCGGATAACACGATGAAAGCGATCGTTGACATGGGCTTCACGAAGATGACGGAAATTCAGGCCAAATCGATTCCACCCCTGCTGGAGGGTCGTGATTTGGTTGGGTCGGCCAAAACGGGTAGCGGTAAAACACTCGCTTTCCTCATACCGGCGGTTGAGTTGATTCACAAGCTACGATTCAAGCCACGTAACGGTGCGGGCATCATCATCATTTCACCAACGCGTGAATTGGCGATGCAAATTTTCGGTGTGCTGAAGGAACTCATGACGTACCACTGCCAGACGTATGGACTACTGATGGGTGGTGCCAGCCGTTACACGGAGAACGAAAAACTGGGCAAGGGTATCAACATAATCGTGGCCACGCCGGGCCGTTTGTTGGATCATCTGAAATCGACACCGAACTTTTTGTACAAGAACTTGCAGTGCTTGATCATTGACGAGTGCGATCGCATATTGGAGATCGGGTTCGAGGAGGATTTGAAACAGATTATCAGCATCTTGCCGAGTAAGTGGAAGCAGAAATGAACGAGTCACGGGGAAACTAAACTCTTTTCTACTTTTTTACAGAAAAACGTCAGACGATGCTGTTTTCGGCCACACAATCGGCCCGCATGGATGAGCTGAGCAAACTCGCACTAAAATCGGAACCGATCTACGTCGGGGTGGATGATAACAAAAAGGAAGCCACAGTGACTGGGTTGGAGCAAGGATACATTGTCTGTCCGTCGGAGCGACGTCTGCTGGTGCTGTTCACCTTCCTGAAAAAGAATCGCAAGAAGAAGGTAATGGTGTTCTTCTCGTCCTGCCTGTCGGTGAAGTTCCATCACGAGCTGTTCAACTATATTGATCTTCCGGTGATGTCGATTCATGTAAGTCACTAAAGGCTGCGAAGCATTCCCTGTAGAATTCTAACAAGTTTTTTTTCTCTCCATAGGGCAAACAAAAGCAATCCAAGCGTACGTCGGTGTTTTTCCAGTTCTGTAACGCGGAGACCGGTATTTTGCTCTGCACGGACGTAGCAGCCCGTGGTCTGGATATTCCCGCGGTCGATTGGATTGTGCAGTACGATCCGCCGAACGATACGAAGGAGTACATTCATCGTGTCGGCCGAACGGCCCGTGGAGAGGACCTCTGCGGTCATGCGCTGCTAATTCTGCGCCCGGAAGAGATCGGTTTCCTGAAGTATCTGAAGCAGGCGAAGGTGCCGCTGAATGAGTTCGAGTTTTCGTGGAGCAAAATAGCGGACATTCAGCTGCAGCTCGAGAATCTGATGGAGAAGAACTACTTCCTGAACCAGTCGGGTAAGCAGGCGTTCAAGACGTACGTCCGGGCGTACGCGGGTCACCAGCTGAAGGACGTGTTCAACATTGGCAACATGGATCTGGTGAAGGTGGCGAAGAACTTCGGTTTCACACAGCCACCGTACGTCGATTTCGGTACCAGCTTCAAACCCTATACCACCGAGCGGCGACCAGGCAACCGAGGATTGGGACATTTCAAGACGCTAAACTCTGAGAAGAAGGAAAAGCTGCACATCAAACACATTACCGATCGAAAGCAGCTGAAAAAATTGAAGATCCAGTGAACTCCCGGCGAAATGTTGTATGAGTGAACGGTTTGTGGAACGATGGTAGCATTTAAATAAAGCTATTTTACGTATTCGGTCGGTGCCCTCTGTGCAAACCGGCCTGGAACGAAATCGTAATACTTTATTTTATTGTGTCCTCCCCGAGAGAAACACCTTAACACGTTGAAGAGGGAAGCGAAAAAAACACATCACAGATGGAAATCATAAAAGGAACGCAACTTCAAACCATCGTTTTTACGGTTCACGTATTCCTGCTTTTAGTGTAGCGTTGTGTACGACCGCTGCAGTTCGGTCGGACCTGTGCCACTGGTGGTACTTGTTGATCCTGAAGGGTTATTGTTGATGCTACTGTTGGAATTCCTCGCTTGGGACATCATGTGTTCGACCCGGTTGGTAGTTTCCCGCACAACGCCCGATAGGTCCGTCAAGTCCGGTAGATCGAGCGTTATGTGAGCTGAGAGCCGCTTGTATACGGAACTGTTTGTGTCCCGCTTGGGTCGTCTAGATTCCACGTACTTCAGCTGTTGCTTGAGAAAAATTGCGTTTTTAAGGAGCTCCTGCACGTTTTTCAGTGATGTGTCCGCTGCTTCAATATCCTTCACGGCACTGCAAAGAAAGGAGGGATATTTGTAAGATAAGATCCTAGTTCGGAAAGTTTTGGTGTACAAAGTTACCCACCCTATTGCATATTCCATATCGTAGCATTTTCCCTGCAGATCTTGCTGCAGTTGAACCACTTCCGCTCTGCGGTCCACTATAAGTGGAATGACCTTCCGGACATGCTCCTGGATACGGTAGAACGCTAGGCTAGGCTCGTTGGCGATGATATGCATGTTTTCCGATATCTTTTCGGTTGCTGTGTGAAGTGAAATGGTAAGAATTTGTTTGAAATATGATTTACAATGCTTTGGGATCGATTTTAACACACTTTTCTTCACTTTCGCCTGTAATTCTGGATCATTAACGTTGGACACTTTTTGATTCATTGTAAGAAAGCAATATTTCGGTTGATTTGTTGAGGAAATGTACGAAAAAAGTATTTGTTTATGTTTATGTTTCAGCTTGACATAAGAAACACTGTTCAAAAACAATAAAATTTTCGCACGGTGAAAAAAACACTCAGCGCAACTGAACCTAATCAGTAAATAATTTTTACATTGGGACGTAAAAATTGAAGAATGCTTTTATCGTGCGATTTCTAAGGACAAAATAATATTTAATAGAATTTTTTCCATTTCTTAATTTTAATTCAAATTAAACATTCCTACCCCTCATTGTCAAAATACTCGTACGTCAATGTCACCGGTGACAAACCACCACACCGACCCCCTCGGCTCTACCAAAAAGCAAAACGAACGCGATTTTCCGACACAACTATTGTGTGTTGAATAATTCCTAAATTTATGTTCTTTTGCGTGTTAATATCTGGCTCTTATTCGTACCGTAAAGTGTACACAATTCTGTACCTTCGTTAGAGTTGAGCGGTTAAGATAGAAAGCTACAACCATGTCAGACATCGACGACGATTTCATGTGCGACGACGACGATGATGATTATGGATTGGTAAGTTGTTGGGCAGAACAAAGTGTTCGCAGTGTTGTGATGGGAGACCGGTGCATTTCCCTTTTGGATTATTGCATCCTATCAAGTAACCAATGGCTCAAAAGTAGTGCATTTTTTTATGCGAATAGTTCGCTTCGCATTGCAAAAACCGAAAAGAAAACCGGGAAGAAAGGAGAGCCTCGTTTGCAGTATGGATTTATTCTCCCGTTCACAGGAATATTCCGAAGACAGTAACTCGGAACCGGATGTGGATCTTGAAAACCAGTACTATAACAGCAAAGCACTGAAGGAAGAGGCACCGCAGGATGCGCTGAAATCCTTCCAGAAGGTGCTGGACCTGGAGAATGGCGAGAAGGGCGAGTGGGGATTCAAAGCGCTCAAACAGATGATAAAACTAAACTTTAAGCTGCAAAACTACCAGGAGATGATGGTACGGTACAAGCAGTTGCTTACCTACATCAAAAGTGCCGTCACGCGGAATCATTCGGAGAAGTCGATAAACTCGATTCTGGATTACATCTCCACGTCGAAGAATGTAAGCAAGTTGCGAGGTAGCATGGCCTGCGAACCCTACTAACAAAAGCTGTTTGCTTTCAGATGGAGCTGCTGCAAAACTTCTACGAAACCACGCTGGAGGCGCTGAAAGATGCCAAGAACGATCGGCTGTGGTTTAAGACGAACACAAAGCTGGGCAAGCTGTACTTCGATCGGAACGATTTCGGCAAGCTGCAGAAAATTCTGAAACAGCTACACCAATCGTGCCAGACGGACGATGGGGAGGATGATCTGAAGAAGGGCACGCAGCTGCTCGAAATTTACGCGCTCGAGATCCAGATGTATACGGTGCAGAAGAACAACAAGAAGCTGAAAGCGCTTTACGAGCAATCGCTGCACATCAAATCGGCCATCCCGCATCCGTTGATCATGGGCGTGATCCGGGAGTGTGGCGGTAAGATGCATCTGCGTGAGGGTGAGTTCGAGAAGGCACACACGGATTTCTTCGAGGCGTTCAAGAACTACGACGAGTCGGGATCGTCGCGACGCACCACCTGCCTGAAGTATCTCGTGCTGGCGAACATGCTGATGAAGTCCGGCATCAATCCGTTCGACTCGCAGGAAGCGAAACCGTACAAGAACGATCCGGAGATCCTGGCCATGACGAATCTGGTGATGGCGTACCAGAACAACGACATTATGGAGTTCGAGGCGATACTGCGCAACAACCGGAACAACATCATGGCGGATCAGTTCATCCGGGAGCACATCGAGGATCTGCTGCGCAACATTCGCACGCAGGTGCTGATAAAGCTGATCCGGCCGTACACCAAGATCAAGATCCCGTTCATATCGAGCGAGCTGAACATCGAGCCGGCCGAGGTAGAAAGCTTACTCGTTTCCTGCATACTGGACAAGTAAGGCGACTTCAGGGAGAGGTGTTCGCGCGGCAGATTTTATAATGGCTCTTTTTCTTCTTTTTTCCTCCACAGCACAATACAGGGTCGTATCGATCAGGTGAATCAAGTGCTGGAATTGAGCAAGGAAGCTCGTGGCGGCGAACGGGATATTGCCATCGAAAAGCTGGCGATGCAGATCAATTCCGTGCAGGCAGCCATCATCAACAAAATGGCCTGATTCCGTCATGACGACTGCTGACCGATGCTGATAGAAGATTGTGATTGAGTGTGGTGTGCGATGTTTACCGTGGCAAGAATCACTCCCCCCCGGGACACGTACGAAACGAGAAGAAAAGACAACGTAAAGCTCTCCGTCGGTCTAAAGTGAGCTGAATCGAATAAGTCTCCCCCTCCTACTCCAGTAGCTGCAGGTTCCGGTTTGCTTCAATGCAATCGAAACAGTCGCATCGCACGGGAACCGTTTGCCTACACCTGTCCCGCAGAAAGTTTTTGCCTGGTTTATTGATATTCAGTTTACAGCTCGCAGATTCAGCGGCAGCCGGAGCCGCGGAGGGGGGAAGTGAAGGAGAGGGCCATTCTTTTGGGTGGTGATGGATGGCACAATATACAGTTTAGTGGGGAGAACGTGTGCCCGACACGAAGGCGAACCAGAGCCTACTACGCGCAGCAACAGGGAGAACTTGTACATGTACGACGAACAATAATATTCGTGGAAATAAAACCCGGGCGAACGCTGATTGTTACTAAAAGTGCATTACGTGTTTGCATCTTTTGCAGTGCATCTTTTGATTATTGAAGTATTGGCGCATTGTACTAAAATGCGTTTTCCGCACCAGCAAATGCGTGTAACTTCACCGAAACGCCGCCACACGAGCGACACACCAAACATTGTTCATATTTTTCTGCGCCATGCAGTCAATGGTTAGGTCGCGCACCCGAAAGGTCATCCGAGGGTGTGCGGTCAGCATAAAATACACGCCAAAAAACCACGCCAATCCACCGGGGATGGGTTCGCCCGCAGTGCATAACTGCCACCGTCAGCGATCGTGTGTCGTGCGATCGACCTTACCTTGGTTGTTTTGCCACCGTTCATCAGCAGCCAAACTACACGCACACGGTAATTCCACGTTATTAGTACACGCGGTTTGCACGGGGCGGGAAACCACGATGAGTTGACGGTACACGCGTCAATGTGTGCGTGCGTGCAAAAGCCGGAGCTAGCCCTTCGCTAACAATTAGTACCAGTGTTTGAAATGCTGAGTAAGTTAACGTCAACAGATGCGAACACGTTACGTCCAGAATTTCAGTTACTGCTTTGGTCCTGTGCGCGTAAAGGATCGCATATAGGTATGTGCTAAATACTACGCGTAAAGTGCATCGAGAGACCGAATTTATTAAAAGCATATCAACTCACTGCAAAGCGAAGCAGCATTCAAGCAGCCATAACAATAAGAAGAAATCTATGATTAGGCACAGCAAAAAAAAGAAGAAACGAAACATGATCGAAGAAGGCGGGCTAGCTCTAATGTGCACACAGGCAAAGCCGAAATCCCGTGGTGTTAGTCTTTTTGCGCAGCCCACAACGCACAGTTCGTCGTCGTCGTCGTCGTCGTCGTCATCGTCGCGGTTGAAACCGAAGTTGACGGCTTTTTTTTTAATAAACCTTACGCGTTGTGTTCTTCGCGTTTCGCGTGCAGCGGCAAACGCGTCTGTTTTCCGTATGTTTAGACGCTAGATTAGAACCCAGCCGCGCTGTACAACTGTTTCAGGAAAAGTGTTTTAAAGCTGATAGTGTTTTTTTTTTTGTTTGTAAGAGTATGTGTACATTTTGAACTCGTGCTTGAAACCGTGCCGGTGACATTCTTCGCACGTGGGGATCCTGATACCAGAGGAATATCCTTCTCGAGGGTTCGCGTTTTGCTCCGGTTGCAGCCTCCAGCTGAGCTGCGTTGCTCATCGCGAAGGCCACACGAGGCCTAGCGCGCTCGCGCTATAAACCGACAGGTGAGAGATCATTTCGGGCCGGTCGGCGAATGTGATTAGCAAGAACGAGATAAAAGTGCCACCGTTTTTGGAGATCGATCTGGTGCGGTAGAGCGCGCAAGCAAGGTGGAACCATTTTTTTTTGCTTGGAGCGATTCGTTTTGAGTATTGTGTGACGGGCATCAGAGCATCCACGCCGTTGCTATGAGAGACCGATTTTTGGTAATCGTAAAAAAAAGATCAGCAAACTATCGAGATGGCGAGAGCGAGCGAGGGAGCTATATTGAGCCGTGCGAGAGAAGGTTAACATTCGATTCGATGGGCTTCGAAGGCTACGAATATTTCAGCTGTTTAGGAAGACCGTCCGTCTCCCATCCGAACGGGCATGAGACAATTTGAAGTGTTTTGAAGTGTCCATGTTTGCGGATGGTAATGAACACGTTGCGCTTGTTAAATTCACTGTTTTTTTTTGTTTATCAACCCGATCAAAGGTCTAGTTGATCGGCCAACAAACAGCTTCTCTTGTACGAAATAAAAAAGCCCCGGAAATCGTGATCGCTCGCTCTACAGAGAAAAGAACGATGCGAGGCGGAAGATGTCTTCCTTTAAACGCATCACCGTTTTGTTCTTCTTCTGGGGCGCTAGCCGAAAAATCTGGTCGTAGATTATTTTTACTTTCCCTCCTCTAGGCGGGCAGAACTTCGGTCTTTTGCTAGAGCGAGCTAGCGATAGTGATATGAGCGAGCCGATGACCCCGATTTGAAACGATGGTCTTGGCACGAGATCAACTTTGACGCTAGTTTTCGTATGCATGCGTTTTTGGCATGTGCTACTAAGGGAATGTAGTCTCAGGAGTTGTTTTGGTTTTGGCTACATTATTTGAAATTAAGTTAATTTCTTGTTTACATACCACAACGGAAAGGCCGTTGTAAATAATACCTTTAACGCGATGGACTTCGTGTGGTTTGCTCCGTGCCGTTTGGGATAATTTAGTACACATTTTGGAGCACGTGTTGTATTTATTTTGTTTAAAGAAATTGTGCGAATTTAATATCTCATAACTGGAAAATCTGATTTGAAATTAGGATTTTTGAATTTGAAGTCAAAATGATGAGGAGAAATAGTAAATCGAGCATTTGAAAAGGGAGTAAAATTTGACCAATTAGAGGAGATTTATTTATTGCTATAAAGAGATCTAATATTTTGGAAAAAATACATCGCAAGAGGTTGGGTGAAAAAAAGAGTGAGAAAGGTGAGAGATAGGATATTCTAAAATCAGGTGATGGAACTTACTGGGTTGATCAAGATAAAAATCTATGAATAGCTCCTGTTCGTCTCGGAGATTGCAGTTTCTGGCAGTTGCCGATGAATCCTCCAAGATGGCAACAATGCATCTGGCGAGTGTCAATCAAAGTGTCACCATTCTGCATGGACGATTAAGAGATCTCTTTAAAACACTAGGGGAAATCCTCATCCAATTTTTCCATCATAGACAACCGAGCCAACCAAAATTGTCGTATGATTGTACTGCAAAAGTTCGTTACACGTGCCTGCGAAAAAAAAAAGATGGATGCTCACGTGCTCCGGACATAATTATGGCGATTGTTTACGGCATCATACGCACACACCCCCTAACCCTGGTGGCGTGCCTTTCAAGCTGAATGGATACTGTCGTCCCATTGTTCGCACCGAGATAGCAGAACATGATCAATGAGACAGTTGGGACAAACCGTCGGACGATCTCTTCCTCAGTTGCGGGCAAAACAAAGCAGTAGCAAAAAAAAAAACAAATTGTAACACATGAGCCACATCAGCCCACCGAGTTGCATCCAACGTGGTCATAGCGTTGTTTTGATTGTTGTTGCGAAAAAAAGTAGCCCATCTACCGCAATATGTCGGTCAGCGTTGCCCTCTAGAAGAGTCAAGTTCAAATAGTATGACGATCTTTAGGCTTCCCGGTGCCGGGTTTGTACTCTAAACTTCCCCGTGCGATAAGACTGGCCCAGTGATCGGTGGATGAACTAGCAGCGTCGCTTTATAATCTCCATAGACCTTTGGCGGAGATCTACTCTCGAAAACGTCTAAAACAGAGTCCAACGCGGGCCATAGACAACGTGATGTTCACTCGCTCTGATAAGAGTTTTCATTCCTGAACTCGACATTTCACCGCCGTTCGTGCCGGAGACATTAAAGATCCACGCATCCACGTCCGTTCGTTATCGAATGCTATAAAACTGGGAAAGGGAATTTTTGCCATCGGAAAAGACAGCGCCCATAAATTCAAACTCGTGCCGGACGGCTTTTGAATAAGCAGGTTATTAACAAGTGGGAAGATATGACCCACACCGCTGGTGCAGGGTGTTGGAATGATTAGAATTATCATTCCCCGCGTGGTATGTGCGCGCGCGGTAATGATTTATTATCTCGTCCGGCTATTATCATAAACGTTAAAAGAAGTTACACAACCAAAACCCTCGGGGCAAAATGTCAGGCGACGATTGCTATCGCGGTATCGATATTGCTGCACGATGGCCGATCGATGGTTTAAGTATTGTTTGGTTGCGTTTTTTATCTTCCGTCGCTTGACGGAACGAAGCGGGACGATAAGAAGGCTCCCCGATAGATGGTAGATTGGGAACCGAAGTACAAACTAATAGCAACTCCAGTGCTAGCACTAGTTTTAGTGCCGAAGTCTGCCGGTGAGGAAGCATGATATTGGGTTAAATTTCGTTGGTAAGCTTCGCTGTATTTTTTTCTGCTACAAGATCCCACTGAGCAGGAGCAAAGTAAGGCCTAATCAGTTTGGACGTTGAACTCCGGTTTTTTTTTCAATTCAATTATGGCAGCTCAATACCGTACCGGCACAAGAACGAGTGTTCCTAAGCGCATGGAACGAAAAAAATGGTTAAAGTTCAACCAACTCCACTGCTAGATTATCAGCTATTCGCTCTAGCTCAGTAAGTTCGTGGTTGAAAACAAATCGTACCTCATTTAACACGCCGGGAGCATCCGGGACGAGTTGTTCTAAGACGCAGCTATATTTGACCCCCGGTAGTGTAAAAATAACCATCCATCCCGTCCTACCTCGCTCGCTATCGCCTCGAACTCACGCCCTCCGTGACGTTTCTAGGCTTAGAATGCTTTATTTTCATAAACGTCAAATAATGCCGGGCGAAGGGTGTGCGCGTTATCAGCAACACCGGTGCAGTTGACGAGTTGTTGCAAGTTGTTGAGCGATGGGGTATTCGGGTCTTTTAGACGCCCGAGCCTGTTTTATCAGCAGGTATAGGCGCTCGGCGTTGTTTTGTTTCAGAAAACGGTCCCACGATGTTGAAGTGTTAGTAAGGTGTTTGGAGGGTGTTTGGGTTTGGAAGGATAAGACTTGGAAACGTTATAAACCAGTTGTCATCGTCAGATCTTCTTGTGTACTTGAAGTTTCCATACAAACGCCCTGTTGGTTCTATGATCTGTAAGTGTTTCGCTCTACAAATCTGCTAGAAAAATCCATCCACAGGACAAGACATGCTCCAACATCAGCTGAACATACGTGGTCTAGCGAGACCGAGTTATTGAATCGTCATCTACCGAGACGATGCTTCCACATCGATGCAGGCAGGTGCCGGGTTTTGGTGGCGTATCAGTGGCTCCGTACCGTAGTCCGATCGAAAGGGAGAGAGAGAGAGTGAGTGAGGAGTCGTGGTCGGGGAGGACGAGGAGCCTGCAATTGGTGATTAGATTACCCGATTCAACGTTCGGGACTATCGCTGCTCGAACGATCCGGGATCTGGTGGGCATGCCTTCGTGGTCCGATCGAACCGTGGCCGGTGCTCAGTTCCTTAGTGGCGTGCTTGGTGACCTGTTTGCTTTGGTTTCGGTTGTTTTCGGTGATCCGAAGTCGGCAAGGTGCAAGTGTTTAGTGTCGAGTGAAGCAGTACTTCGACGAGTGAACGGGTGCCACCAGCGCTCCATTGGAGCATACCTGGAATAGAACGAGTGAGTGTGTGAGCGCTGGTGTGATTGAGGGATTCTTCAAGATATGGGGCATTATTTAGAGGAGTTCGTAGTTCAACAGATATCTCTAATAATTTGACCACAGATATCTCCAGATTTCTCCTATCTGGGCCAAGAGGCTACCAAGAGGGTTTAAGTGTGTTAGCTAGAATAGTTTGCAAAGTCTATATCTTTGAAGAGACTTATTATGAGTCTATATCTTTGAAGAGACTTATTGAAGAGGTTTGTCCCTTAGCAAAAAAGTTATTTCAATAAACTTGCAACTGCCTTCCTAATTAACTTCACTAGTTTCACACAAATGCTGATTTGAACACCAAGGTAAGCTCTTATCAGCGCCCTCCACGATAGGTTGGCGACGTTTGGTTCTCTCCATTTATGAAAACCAAAAGCAGATGCAGCATCATATGCGGTCCTATCGGACGATTGCGTTCGTTACGTAAACTCGTAACATCTCGAAGCTGGAACGGACCAGAACGGATCAACAGTCAAAAGAGCAAAGTTCAAGGTCCACCCGGTCATTGATAGTGGTGTTGGATGTTGGGTGCATTTTTGTTACCACTGGATGATAACCGGTTCCGCTGTTTTATTATTTCCCAAACATCCCGCGTTCCAGCCACTCGGGCCCAGATCGAACAGATCGAACCGAAAGTCGTGTCGTTTATCGGGGAGTGGAAAACGGTGGCCGGGTTGGTTGTTTTGGATAAGCGAGCTGCGGTAATCGCTAATGCCGGGCTATTAAAGTGTCATTGATTGCGTTATCGGAATATTGTCATCGACATTGGTGGACCCGGTGGTCATGCTTTCGAGTGCTACTACACCGTCGAGTGATGTGGTTGTAGAAAATCAATGTTTTGACTACTCGACACGCATACCGCGTGTGACAGCATGCTGCCATCGGCGTTGCCGGGCTTATCAGCGGAGAGTTCCCTACGTCAGCTTCCCCTGGCTATGTAGGGAGCCCCGATTGGTGTCGGGTTTTCCGATCACACCTGAGCAGATGACGGAGGTTTCGGCAAGTCATTGTGGCCGTTGGTGCAGCCACGATTAGCAACCGCATGTATTTACGACCCAAACGCATAAATTATCGTCGCGCAAGTAGCATCAAAAGTTATGAGCTTGTACAAAAATTGATTTTTAAAATTTTTGCCCACACACACACATGGGCATTCCAATCCAATGAATCTGTTAATTCCGCTCCCCGCCATCGTCCGGTTCGGACGAGTGGGACAACATGTGATGCAATTTTATAGCTCAATAACGCATTTAACGCGCGCTGGGCTCACTCGCGTCGAGGATTAATATTATCTTTGCGGAAGTGCTGCTGCCCACAAAGGCGTACTCCCCGGAACGCACCCGGTTTGTGGGAGCTGGCGGTGATAAAAATGGAATTAAACACGGGCACTAATGATGAATGATTGCATGGCACATATAAAAATGTATCGCCCGGTCCGGTGATGTGTCATAAATGGTTTGATTTAACGTGCAAATGAATTATGCCATCTTCGCGCGGTTAACAACTGGAAACATGGGCATTGCAGGGTTTGTTTGTTTTTTTTTTCTGCACAAGGGAAATGTGTGTTCTTCGCTCCCCTTTCCCTGCGCTCTGAAACGGTGTGATTGGATTCCGATGGGTTCGAAATGAAAATAGCCGCGAGAAGTTATTTATTCTCCCCTTTCGCCCCACGGCGCCTTTATCGTCCTTATCGTGCGACGCCACGGTCACGGGATGAGATTGCTTAAATTGCTAGCTGTCCAATTGGGTGTAATATGGTTGGAACCAATGGGGTAGCCTTTGCCAGCCACCGGTGTTGCCAGGGTGCTCAGGTGCAGCTGCGCCTGACCGTCGAACCGACAGTGCAGGCAGCAGCCCGGTTGCAAATCAATCGATTAACGGCCGACAATTAAAACAATTCAATTGCCGCGATCGAAGCATGGACCATGGGTTGATTGCGTTATCGAGTGGGCATGTGTGTGTGTGTGTGTGTGTGTGTGTGTGCGGGAAATTTAACGAATCCATTTTTCCGCAAGTAATGGATGCCTACGACGCTTGGGTGAACGGAATGAATTTCACATTGAGGAACAATCATAGAAGAGGTTGTTTTCTGGAAGTGATCGAAACCTTTATGGAGTAGAACATTGGTTAACAAGCTTTGGACACTATTATATTAGGTATTTGGAGTTCTCTGGAGGTTACGAAATCACTTAAGATCTCAGTATCTTATTGATTTTTTGTTTGTAGATGTCGTTCAAAACTATAATGCTACTGAAACTGCAATAATTTGCACTTCAGACTTCAGACTCTTCATCAGAAATGGACATGAGACCACGTCCCAGAGTTTTGTTCTATGCCTTAGTTTATTCTTGTCCTCAGAGTCGCTGGATGGATGCTTTTTTACCCTAAATGATTGAAGTTTAGAGCGAGTTCAATAGATCGATAAATTTCTGCTTAATTGACATTTCCTTGGTTAGTATTTGCTCGATTTTTTTTTTTTCGTTTGTATGCTCAAAGTCTATTCAAGAATTTATAGCTTGTAATGCGGACAAGCGGTCTCATTACTTTAGCACTAAAATCTGCAGGAGAGAGTTTGACTGATATCTTAACAAGTGTTCATGAGGTTTCACTCATATGAAGTTAAGTTATAAGCCTAAAAATACCCCAGACAGTCATCGGGCATTTGCTCAGAAGAAATATATTCATAGAAGCATATCCTGGTAGCACAAACATACCCGATCGAAGTAAGGTGCAATAAAATTGTATCGTTTGCTCCCGGTTGTCCACAAATGACTATAGTTAGACCTATCATCAAAGAAACACTTACCTCAGGAAGTCAACAGAGAATTGATCCCAGACCTAGGATTCACGGGAATAACTTTATGGAGCATCCAAAAAGACGATACTTCTTGAAATACTGCCCATTCTAGACCGATCAAAAGCATTCAGACATGCACCCGCTGCAAATATTTAATTCAGCAGCTCACTAACCTGCCATCGTCACTAAAATTGTAACGCTTCACAATCACCAAAATTGCGTTCCGGTGCCTTTTCTGCCGCACCTGAACTTACATTTGATTGATTTTCCCTGTCGCACTTGTTTTGATGCCGTGGTTTATCGATTCGCCTGGGATATTACTTCTGGTCTGATCGTAAAAATAGACCATTCCATCGGTCGCTGCATCGGTCATGCCCGTGTGACGCTCCATGATCGTCCTCGTTCTCTGCCCCTGCCAATGCCGGCGGGCAAAAGCGAGTGCTGCCGAGTGCAGTAAAGAAATTACTGCCTCCTCATTTTGTGTGCAACCCGGAACTGATGGCATCCGGGATTACTTTCACCCAAGTGCTATCGTTACCCGCTCGAGTGTGGAGGTCGCTGCGCTGTTTACCTACCCATCCCGAGTGTGGAGTTGCTGCTCCATCGCTCCAAAATGCTTATCCGAACGAATTGCCGTAATTTGAAGGCGGCGGATATTGGGGCACGACCGGGAAAGGGGGTCCGGGAAAGTTTTCGGCTTCCGCAATCTGCCCTGCCCTGGCGTACGTTAGAACTACTGCTACGTGCCCCGAAAAGTGGTGGTTATGGTCGAAAAGTTTTGCGAAAGTCGAAGTTCGGTTCGCGCCAGGGATGTGTTTTGGTGCAGCAGAATCTGTCGGTGCTCATAAATAGGGATTTTACGGGTTTACAATCCTTCACCCCTCGGCAGGGGGTGGCTGCCGGGTGAGCGCCATCGATGTGCTACGCCGCCAGCTTCTTCGGTGGTGATGTTGTGGCGCAATCTAGTCCAGCTGCAAGTGCAAATATTGTCCGACTGCTGCATCGGGCGTTGCTGCATATGCTGCATTTTATCCTATTTTATCATCAAACGCGAACGACGGAGCAGGATTGGGCAGGAGGACTTGTTTGTCGAGATGGTCGTTTGGGGCGGGTGGACGCCGGATTTTTCGACAAAATGTTCCGAGAGCTCTCGAGAGCGAACCGCCGCACCGCTTGCTTGCTTGCTTTTGGCCATTTTCCCCTTTGCTGCTGGGAAAGCGGGAACGCAAAAACCCATGACAAACTGGGTAACAAGAACTATTAGTCTTGGTTACGTTCCGTTTCGGAATCGACGATGCATCATCATCGTCCGGGTGGGCTCTGCAAGAAGTGTTTCAACCATCAGATCAGCAGTCACCCGGCAATTTTCGTCCATCCGTCGAGTCCACTCGACGCTCCGGAGCTGCTCGGAATGTTTGTAATGCTACCGCTCAAAATATTGTCCAATAAGCTAGCATGTTTTTTCTTCCTATCCTTGCTTTTCCGTGGCTTTATTTTCGGCTTTCGTTTGTTTGAAGAGCTCCCCGTACGCGTTCACTCGTGTGGGGAGGAGGTAGTAAAACTTATTACCAACCTCAACTGCTGCATGCTGCAACACTGTTTGCGCTCCTTTAGGCAGATTATCCGACGTGCATCATGCATGGTAATACCCGTGACGTTGATGGTGATTACCTTACCCGTTATCAATCAAATTCGTGTCAGTTGGTCGCATTTTTGGATGCGATGGTAGTGCATTCGGGCTCGGCGAATGGCAACAGCTACGATGAAACTAGCCGATGATTGATGTGACATGTAATGGTGTAATATTTTACTTTGCACGGGGTTAGTTAATTGAAAAACATGTGCTTGTTGGCTGATTTTGTTTTGTTCGTGGATCAAGATAACGTTTTGAAGCTTGAACGAAGATGTTTACAGAGCTAATACTAACTCATTCACCAATTGATGTGATGCTTTGAGGAAGTTGAAGTAGAATAAGCAGGAGCAGGATCTTTCTATTTGTTGTTTTTAAAGGTAATGGTCGAGCTAGGACCAACATTTACTATTAGTTTTTTTATCCAAGTGATGTCACCAATGTCTGAAATCTGTGGAAATAAAATATTATCAACATTTAGTTTGGCTATGTCCAAGATACCTTCCTTTACAGTTTTTCTAGACTAGACGTTTAGAAGTATGACGTAAAGTCAGGCTTTTAATTGCTTTTAAATTCATTAGCTTGGTACTACGATGAGCTGCAAACATCGCTTCCCTCAACTTCACCTGACTTAAATGCGAAACAAAAATTAAAGGTTTCTACACTAAATTCTGTTGTGACGTCAGTCAGCGTTTGCGAAACAAATCAACAAGCTTGCCCGCTCCATGACGCTGCACAAAAAAAACAAATCGTTCGCAATACAATTAAGATTTAATCGTACAATTGCGACCCTGCAAGGCAGATAATGAGCGTATATGAGTGACCGTATCGCGTTAATTACCGAGATACTGGGCGCTCCGATCCACCTCCGATTAATTATAGCCCGCTCGCGTTTCGGCAAACGAATGCTAAACACCCCCGTTTTGTTTCTCTTCTTTCGTTTGCTGCAGAAAGGCGTCACTGTTGCAGTAGCTGGCCTGTTGTGCGATCGGTACCATCACCCTGCAGCACCTGCCGACCATGCCGGGGGAGGAGAATGGAAAGGTGCCGTCGACGGGCCCGACGGGTCGTATCCTGCCGGCCGAAAGCTACATCTCGACCGACCCGGCCGTACCGGTGAAGCTGCGCATCGCCAAGGAGGGCCTGGCGTCGCTCGATCCACTGTCCGTGCCGGATCTGATGAACCGCACCGTCCGGGACCATCCCGACCACCCGGCGATGGTGTTCCGGAACGCGCAAAAACAGTGGCAAACCGTCACCTACCGCGAGTACCGCGACCGTGTTAATCACATGGCGAAGGCGTTCATCAAGCTCGGGCTCGAACCGCACCACACCGTGGCCGTGCTGGCGTTCAACAGCCCGGAGTGGTTCGTTTCCGAGCTGTCGGCCATCCACGCAGGGTAAGCAGCAGCAGGGGGCGCTCTGAATTCGAAATTCACCCTTTTGTTTTTTGTTGCTCCTACCTTCAGTGGCATCATCACCGGTGTGTACACAACGAACTCGGCCGAATCGGTTCAGCATGTGCTGGAGAGCTCCCGGGCCCAGATCGTCGTCGTGGACGATGCGAAGCAGATGGAGAAAATCTACTCGATACGCCAGAACCTGCCGAACCTGAAAACCGTCATTCAAACGATGCCACCGTACGCACCGTACGTCAAGCGGGAGGATGGCTACTATCGGGTAAGCTTTTCGTTTGCGCCCGCTTACGTGTAATATTCGATGCAGGTTGTTTTCGGTTTGCTTTTTGTACCCTACCCGCACCGTGGAGCATCGGTTGGGCAATTTTTTTTTTCGTTGTTTATTTACCAAGAGGAGTTCGGTTTTTACTTTATTCCGACAAGTCCGACAAGTGGAACCAGTCAGGACCGCTTTTATTGGGAGTAGAATTTTTGCCCTTCTCTCCTGAGCCGGCGCTACATTGCTTACATTTGATCCAGATGTAACATCAAACGCGTGTGCTGTGTGCAATTTTTTTTTCTCGTTCGTAGTACATCGGTTTGAAGCACTCTCGATAAACCAACAGTTGCAGTAGCTTTGGATACCAACATGGGCCGCACTTTTATCTCCCATTTGCTAACGAGATCCGCCTAAGGTCAATCAATTGGCCTTAGGATAATGAATCATATTTGACCAATCTAAGCATGGCTGGGTTAAGCTTCGGGAACATGTGCCAATCATTGACTGAAGGGTTGTGTATTCCGGAAAAAATATGATTGAATTGTCTGAAAGATATTTTTCGAATATTCAATATTAATTTGTAAAAAGAGAGTAATGTCAATTTTAACTTTATTTTATTGTTAAAATTAATTACTTGCTCTGTTTTGGAAATGAACTTGATTCGTTCCATTTTTAGGATAATTTAAATAAATAATATTCCTTATTACTCAAACAAAACATCTATTTACCTGAAGTGTTGATTCTGTGGCGCCATCTATTGACGGGTGGCGTAACTATACTCAGTAAGTTGTCGGTTTTAATACTGACTTCCTTTTCCTTTAAATACTAGTGAAAGCTGAGATGTAATCAAGTATTTGTATTAGACGAACATTTTTATTTAAATTGATAAATAATAGCTACACAGATTAAACTAACTAGATTTATTTTTATTACCCCGATGGCTTGGTAATTTATTTTGTAAATCTTAAATTTACCTTTGCTTGAGTTTCCAAATTAAAGTTCCTAGGAAGGACCGCAATGATTATTCCACAGTGAATAAAATTATAGTCTCGGGCTTTGGAATTCGCAATTGTAAAAGGCGACCTTACAAACAGCACCGCGATAAAAAAAAATCCATTTTCCCCAACGCACCACCACCGTGAAGGTGTTTTGCTCAATTCAATTAGAACATTATTGCAAATTCCATTATCAACCTGCGATATCGCAAACGAAACACGATACGGCAGGGGTAAAACGACACGGGTGAAATTATATCGAATTCCTCCGTTGCTGCTGCTGGTGCTGCTGCTGGTTCTGTGCCGTGTAGAGTAGTGTGCGAAAACAGAATGGGGGTAATAGGTTTCATCTACTTCCTGTCGGGCGGTTCCAGTTCAGTAGGCAAAAAAGGGAAATGAAGAGCTCTTTTTTCCTCTCGTCGGTGTGTCTCCGTGAAACACACGCTCATAGCCGATTTTTTTATTCATCCCGGTAGGATTGGTTCAGCTTGGTTTGTTTTTTTTTACTACGAGCCATTCGGTACAAATCGCTCATGGCGTTCATTTTCCCAGGCGTATGAAAAGAAACGGTGGCAGCTAATGGGACGCGAACGGGGCGGGTAAAAAAGGGTTCCCCGCTGCTCTAATCGCTCCGGGGATGTTTTAACTAATTGCAGATTGGGATCATTTTAAAAGCATTCACATGGGATGCAATTTGGGTGCTGAAGCAGGAGCAGAATGGATGGAAACGAAACGCTAAAACGTTCGATCGTTTCGGGACGGACGGCATACGTTGAACTGCATTTTCTATTGTAATCCCATGCAGCTGCCACCGGTGGAAGACTTTTGTTTTCTTTCGTCTGTAATTTCAATAGCGAAGATATTGAAATCACAACACTAGCGGAGGACAAAATCACGTCCACAAACGGTACAAGAAATGGCAAAAAATTGATACACCATCATTAATCACGCTTACATGACCTAAGTGCGCGTACACGGTTTAACCTCCTCTGCAGGCAGCATCATCTGGCCACCAGCAACCGTGTCGCCAGGCTAGTCCGGCAAGAGGGCGGGCGGCGCAAAGCATTAACGTTGATGGCACCTGCGATGCGGCGCACTTTGACTATCCGCAGTATACGCCCGTCATAATGGCGTCATATAAACGGGTGCCCTGCCCACCCCTCGCCCCATTTTACGCCAACAACTGTTCATCGATCCCGCCGCAGATAGGAGCGGACCCGGACTTTAAGACCTGCCGCATGCCGGCTGGTGCTTTAACACTTTTTCCTCGGCGAAAAAGCTGCGGTTCGCACCGTCGGTCGGGCGTGGCGTGGAACCGCAGCCGGCGGGCGGTGGGAGGGTAATATTCTTGCAGTGTCATATCACTGTTGGAAAGTCGAGCTGAAAAATAAAAATAAAATAACAAGGAAAAGAAGCCAAGGGAATAAATCTGTGTTCGGCCAAACCCGGCACCACAGCATTGTCGCATCATCATCACCATCGCGCGATTTGGGTTTTCGGTGCGGGTGTTTGGGAAAGCATTCCCTCCTCCCTCCCTGCCACGCAACAACCACGGAAAAATCTGTCACCGGAGAACATTATTTCACACGCAGTTACCGATCGGCAAGTACAGTGTTGTTTTTTTTTTATTTTTGCTTGTCGCTCATCCTGGGGCGTCGATTTTGTGTGCCCATTTCGGTGGGTCGGCAGAACCTGGCAATGGCGCGAAGCGTAGCAAAGCGCCTCAATATATCATAAATAATCGGACAAAATAAATCACACCATCGTCGGTGGGCGGTGGGCGGTTGGAGGGGGCCTTTCGATGGTGGGCCAAGAAGCTGAGCATCGGGAACCACTGGCAGGGCCGTAAGAAGCACCACACCCACACACCGACAGACAGCGGGCACAGTGAGCAAATTGCGAGCAATTCATGGCAGCGGGCGAAACTGAACGCGCGCCCGGTTTAAGTTGCAGCATCGCCGGCACGGCACGGGAAGGACTTTCTTGCGACCTGTTAGCGTACGGCGTACAGGCGGCAGGCGATCCAATCAAGTTCCAATTTGGCTTTGCCCCACCGCACTAAACTATCTGCCGGAAGAGGCGAGCGCTAGACCGAAGCGGCAGCGGCTGGATACAAATAGTCAATTTTTCTCAGCATATGATTGATATGTTTGACTACGAGATACACAGCCAGATACAGAAAAGGGTGTGAGAACGACGAGCGAAAGTACCAATGTGTGCGTGTGTGTGTGAGTGTGTGGGTGTGTCACAGTGCCGCAGGACTTTCGGGCGCAATATGGGTTGGCTTTGAGAATGTGAAATTACTTTACCTTCTACTACAACAGGGTCGGGTTCGGGAAACTCACCAGCGCCTTTCCTTCAAGTGACTAGGCGGCAGACGGCACTTGAAGCGATGGTTGCTCGCGTTTCGAGGGGAACGAAATTTCATCAGCCAAGCCCGGAGTGCGATTTATCATTGCGGCAGCGACTTTCGAAGCGAATATTTGATGCCACTTGCCTAGCCTTGGACGTCTGGAAAGAGCCCTGCGATGTTGTGTTATTTTACGTGCACGCCATTTTACGGGTTTGTTTTCCAGTTTACTTACAGGGTTGTATTATCCGTTTCTATGTAATATTCTATCTATGAGCCAAGGTAATAAAAAGGTTCGTTTTGAGTTCCAGCCCTGCCCGGAAAGGGTTTGTTTTGAAGAGGCCTTCAGAGTTGGAGTATTTGCTCCGAATGTGAGAGTTTTACAAATTGAGTATTGGAAAATATTTTGCGAATTTTATTGCAGTCTAAATGATGTTTAACATATCATGAGAATTTAATAACTCAGTGGCAAACACAACAGATTATGAAGAAAGAGATGTATTATTCGCACCAAAAAAAAGAAAAAAACACAGAGTGTTTTAGAGAAAAAATACATTTTTGGATGAAAATTTCCATAAAATGACTCGAAAGTTCGCACTTTTTACTGGCTAAAAATAACCCACGGATAAAAGTGTCTCTAAAAAGGACCGCAGACATTTTAAGCTGCTGAAGTTTCCTACTGGGAATGGCCCACCGTGATGAGCAATTCACGGTTTTCCTATTGTCCTGTAAACCGCAGTAATTGATATAACCGCAACGATTCGCACACTTACCGGAATTGAAAATTTTGTCGTCGAGTTTTTTCGGTGTCGCAGCTCAACGACCTTTCTTACAGCTTCGGCTAGACGCTTGCTGCCTGCTCCACGTGCATGTTTCCGCTTTTGCAACTAATAAAGATGCTCCATGGAACGAATTGGTCTAGTGGCTGAATATTTTGTTTGTCGTGGAACGGGAAATAGAGACATCGTTTCGAAAATCTAGTATGGCGAAAAAATAACATTTTGGGAAAGACTTTCCTTTGTGCTGCTATCGGGAGCAGTTCGGAATTCGGGTTCGAATTCGTAACGAATTTGTACTGTGTGCAGGGCAAACGCAACGGGTTGAGCGTGTCTTCGCGATTGCGGATGCGGAAGTTGTCAATTGTCTCGTGGGGATTGTTAATGAAACGGAGAACATACGAAAACAGAAAGGACAACCGAACTGAAAACTGTGTGGTGAGGTTTTTCCTGCAGCTTTCCGCCGTATGGTGTTCCGTGTTTTTTTTTTGCCACTCGCAAGCGACAAGAAAAGAAATGATAATAATAGCTTCTACATGGGGGAAATCGAAATGGTGACCGTGTGGCCTTATGGGGCGAAGGGAAGGAAAGGAAGGGCAAATGTGCTTCAAAATGAATTCTTGCCAAGTCGTGACTGGACTACGGGTACGGGAATCACCAATCTGTGGTTGAATATTACCACCCACCTCCCGGAACGTTTCCAGCAATGGGACGAAAATTGTTCGAACGATTCCTGCAAACGACCCACACGGTGTTTAGCGGTGTGAAAGGAACTCGTTGACTTGCTCGATTGAGCTGTCCTGTCCCTGGTGGATATGAGTGGGAATATGGGGACATTACTTTACGTACCATTTTCCGCAACTCCTCGTGTGGTGTGGGTGGTAAGTGTTAGAATAGAAGCTCCTCAATGTGTGTTATTATTATCAATATTGAAATGTATTTCTTTCTAATTCTTATTTTTTTTATTGTTTTTTTCCAACAGTGGTCGGAACTGGAAGAGATGAATGTGGACGACGTTGAGGAAGAGTACAAAAATCGGCTCGCAAATATCGCCATCAATCAGTGCTGCTGTTTGGTTTACACTGTGAGTAAAAATAACTTGATTTTCACCTCATCAAAAAAGACTCAAATTTGGATGTGCTCTCTCTCTCTCTCTCCCCGGCAGTCCGGTACGGTCGGCAATCCGAAGGGCGTCATGCTGAGCCACGACAACTTCACCTGGGACTCGTACGCGATCGGCAAGCGGTTGCACCAGATCCGGTACGCGGAGGAGGTGCTCGTGTCGTTCCTTCCGCTCAGCCACGTGGCCGCCCAGATGGTGGACATCTTCCTGACGCTCCAGTTCGCCTGCACGGTTTACTTCGCGGATAAGGACGCGATGAAGGGCACGCTGCTGACCACGCTGCAGGAGGCGAAACCGACGCGTATGCTGGCGGTGCCCCGCGTGTACGAGAAGATCCAGGAGAAGATGCTGGCGATCGGTGCGCAAAGCGGCACGGCGAAGAAGCTGGTGGCGGGATGGGCAAAGAGCGTCACACTGCAGCATCATCTGGACGCGATGGAAGGGTACGGTTGTGGACGGTTGTGGGGCTTCTCGAGAGGTTTAATTGAACGCGTTTCGCGGCCGTTTTTGCAGCAAGCCGACGAACTCGTGGCAGTACCGGCTGGTGAAGAACTTCATCCTGTCGAAGGTGAAGGATGCGCTCGGTTTCAGCCGCTGCCTGACGCTGGCCACGGCCGCCGCACCGATGGATCGCGAAACGAAGAAGTACTTCATGAGCCTCGACCTGCCGATCAACGAAGCGTTCGGCATGTCGGAGTCGTCCGGAGCACACTCGCTGACCGCACCGGATAGCTACAACTTCGACACGATCGGCAAACCGCTGCTCGGCTGCGAGACGAAGATCGACAAACCGGACGAGCGGGGCCACGGGGAGATTTGCATGCGCGGCCGCCACATCCTGATGGGGTACATCGGGGAGGAGGGAAAAACGCGCGAAGCGATCGACGACGACGGTTGGCTGCACTCGGGCGACGTCGGCTACCTGGATGAGGCTGGCTTCATGTACATTACGGGGCGCATCAAGGTAGGGTCGGGGACGACATTCAACGCGCGCGTTGTTTCGTGCTAAATGCGATCTTTTTTCCTTTACCCCCCCAGGAGCTCATCATCACCGCGGGCGGTGAAAACATCCCGCCGGTGCACGTGGAGAATCTCGTCAAGAATGAGCTACCGTACGTGAGCAATGCGTTCCTGGTGGGCGACAAGCGCAAGTTCCTCACCATGCTGATCACGATCAAGACGCAGATGAACCTCGACACCGGCGCACCGAAGGACGAACTAACGCCGGAGACGATCACCGCGTTGAAGGAGCTCGGCGTTGAGTACACCAAGCTGAGCGAGATCCACGCCGCCGGTCCCTGTCCGAAGGTAGGGCCCGATCCGACCCGTTGTTTTTTGTGTGTTTGGCTTTTGGAAGAATGCTTTGATTAATTTGTTTTACATGCCAACGTCCATTTGCTCGCAGGTTCTGAAAGCGCTTCAGGAGGGAATTGATCGTGCGAACCAGAAAGCCATCTCGAACGCGCAGAAGATTCAAAAGTTTGCCTTGCTGAAGGCGGACTTCTCCGTGCCCGGCGGTGAGCTAGGTACGTTTCCGGGAATGTTCTCAACGTTCTCAGCGAGATGAGAAGAAGCCATTTGTTTTAATGATGTATTTTCGTTTGCTTCTCCCGCTCCAGGCCCCACGCTCAAGGTGAAGCGGAACGTCGTGGTGGAAAAGAATAAGGACGTGATTGAAAAGTTCTACGCGTAAGGATAGCAACACAAAGAGAAAAAAACCCCCATGCTGCAAATCATGCTGCTGAAAAACCGGCCGAGGAGCGGCTGGGCGACACGTGGCGACAAATTGTGCAATTTATACGATAAGTTTCTGTCCTTCCGGTTCTGTTCTTTCGTTTTGTTTTTGCACCTCGGACGTGTGTTTTCTTTGCGTACCCTCTGTAGTTGTTAGACTGTTTTCACTATTTCCCTTTTTACGTTAAAATTTATCTCTTAGCAAAAATGAAAAACGAGCTGGACGAAAGAGAGAGAGAAAGTGAAGAGAAAAAAACAATTTCCTACACCGACCTACGGCTTCCGGATGGTGGAAGGAAATCGATGGGACAAGTGCGACACTATTAGTTACCCGTAGCATCCGCTCGCTTTTTTTTGCGTTCGGGTTGCAATGCGTAAGCCGCTACATCGTAGCTGAATGTTTAAAGTTAAGGCGTTTTGTGGTTTTCGTTTTGCTCTGAATATGCGTTTCAGATGTTTTTTTTTGTTTCGTTTCCCCTTTTCTACCACGCCACTTCCCTATGCTAAGAGTTTCGGTGATATTACGTAGATGTGCGGCATCACGGCGTGATGGAAAGCAAAGTAAACACGACAAAAAAAAACAACCATTGTGCCAGAGGAACATGATAGCGAACCGTAACTGAAGCAGTCACGAACAAAACAGTCTTTATCCCTGTTTGAATGTTATTTGTTAGCGTTGTTTATGATTTTTTTTTTGCCGAGTTACAGTCGGCATGTACAAAAGTGATGCATTCGGTTCGGGTTCTTAGCAAACTGCATTTAGTGTTAATCGTTTGTTCGCTGCAAATGCAGCAATCGTATCGAGCGGAACAACGTTCGTACTGCGCACCGCAAGGGTAGTTGATGTAAATATACGAATAAAACCTCACGTAAAAGATTTGTAAAACAGGCGCTTTCCTATTTCATTTTCTTTTCGCACAGTAGCAAAGAAAGACCCAATGAGAAATGATTTAATTTTTATAGCGTTCCAAAAATCGTAACAAACTATTAAAATATATGGATATTTTTCAAAATCATGTAAAATTGTGTCAAAAAAATGAACATGGTGAAAGAATCACTCGTAGCTTTTTTTTAAGTCTATTTTGGCTTCACAGCAAAATGAAACTGGAACGGGCTATGCTCATAGCTTCACTCCCTTTCGCAAGGAGGGCTCAGGAGAACGCAGATCTTCCTAGATAAGAATCGTCTCAAATTTAAAGCACGTGCCCGAATCCATCCACGCTAGGCGCTACATGAAGGACGCAAAGAAAACAAGTCGAATCCCGGGAATCAACCCCCCCATTCCTCTCCCCAGGGGTGGGGAAAAGTGAACAGAAGTTCAGAAGCGGAAACATTCGACGAACGTTTTTATGAAGGACACACCGATGCGCTATCTGGGACGACAGCGATAACATCATGGGATTCACCCAACAGCGGGGCAGGGGGCGCCAGCGGCACCCGGGAAACGGTTTTTGATTTTAATTTAATTTTTACTTTCACATTCCGGGTGGCTCGAGGGGGCGCGGGACAGCCACCAGCGGGTCCGACCCGTCTGTGGTTGCGCTTGAAACGAGGCTGCCCCCGAAGTCTTTCATCCAGCACTCATCAGCAGAGTATGCTGATATAGCGTTGATTAAGAATAACATCCTGTTTATAGTATGCTGTGGGGTCGTTTTTATTTTTGTTGTTCCGTTGTCCGTTATTTGTTGCGTGTGGGTGGTTCGATGGCCATGTTGGAAGCGAACCCCTTTCTGTATTCTGGGTGGGAAATGTCGAATTAAAACACATTTATGGCACATTGAAACTTACTCAAAACCGCATTTGACCAATTCGGCGATAGAATTTTCACGTTTGCTGTTGTTTTCATATGTTTTGTTTTATTGAAACGAATGCTTTCGAAATGAATTTGATTAACAACTCGAGTCCATGGGCGATTTTCATTAAAGGTTTCCTTTTTTTTTATTAATATTGTACTTTAAATTATACACGCGACACGGGAAACACTACGAAGGGCGACACCACACTTTAATTAGCTTTCGCAGCGAGCGGGAAATGATTTTCCACTTTCGTCGATTGCTCATGCGTCGCCCTTTGCGCAATGATTTTCCCGGATTGGTGCGTACCGGGCGTTTGAGGAGATTCGTCCGTCGATGATTATTTTACACCATCGGCTTTCGTTTATCCGCTTTGTTCTCGCGCTTCCATCGCTTTGGCGCTGACGGTCCCGATGTCGTCCCGGTCGTCCGGCATGTTGTACTCGAGCTGATGTTTCGGAATTCATGGAAAATGTTTGACGAGGAGTCGTAGTAAGCCGTGCGAGCCGCCATTGCAGGTTTCCAGGCAACCGCACGCGTACAAAGCGTCGTGGTCCAGTTTGTCGTTTGGACGTTGGTGTTAACGCGAGTTCCCGGACGTGTGCGTGTGTTGTTTTTTGCGGAAGATGGCGTGTTTTTTCCGCACCGGTTTCGATCAGGTATCGTTGACAATTATCGTCGTACATATCGCGTCGGACGCGCAATGCAATGTTTCGGGGCACGATCGTGTGTTTGTGCAGCAAATTTTCACCCGCGGTTATGCATCGCCATTCGTCGTGTAGTCCATCCGTTCATCAGGAGATAAAATGCAACAGGGGGGGAAAAAAACGCGAAACGAAACATCGTTAGTGACAGCTAGCGTACACCTTCCCCGGGGATACTCCGGAGCCGTTTAAAGTATGCACCAAAAAATGGCGACGGGTGAAAATAAATCAATTAGCAGCTTATCGGATTTGGGTTGTGCAGCGAAACACAGCACGGAAACGAGCCGTGGGGACGTTTCTACGGGCGCTACTCGAGAAGCGCATTCCCTAGAGACACACTGGCACCAGAGTCGTACTGTCTATCTGATCCATCTTTCCTGCCATCGAACCATCCCGAAGGAGAGCGTCCGTAGCTCAACTCATCTTGCCTGACGGGAAGGAATGGACGGATGCCATGGTTTGGCGAATCGAGCGAGATGCTTTTTCAACCGGTTTTTTTCTGCTCCTTCTTCTCCGCCCTCACAGCGGACTTCCGGTTTGATCGTGGAGCGAAGCGCCAACGGAGCAAGATAAGGAAATAGTGGAAATTGAGTAACGAGATAAGCAAATGAGCGCGGATTTCAGTTAATTAAATGTATAATTTTAATCAATTTCCCAACCGGAAAGCGGAGATTTGTTCGAGCTGCTTTCGAGCGGCACCGGCCAAGCACATTGGTTCGGCGAGCTTTAATTGTAAGAAGTTGTGTGCCGGTGATTGAGTGAATTCCGAGCCGCACGATTTTCCGGGCAGATAAAGCTGGGCTCGTTCTTAATCTTCGAGCCGCTCGCGGTGAATTGAATTGATTGTTCTTGTTTTTATTCACGCTGAAGCCGTTGCTAGTTGCTGACGGAAATCAAATGATTTCATTTTGAATGCTTGTGATTTTCGATCTAGTTGCCTTCAAATTTTACAACTATTGAAATGAATTCCGTAAATACTTTATCAACGCTCTTTGTTAGTTTGAGGAAACTGGCAATAGATGGCGCCACACGAATAGTGAGGATTCTTTTCTCTACGTTTGCTTGGTTTTTTTTAATTGAAATTCTACATATTTTGCTATTGAGCATGTCGGAATTTGTAACAATACCCACAAAAGCAAAGTTTGACTCTCAGGATCGTGTAATTTTGCCCAAAATTCATAACTTACGACATGCTGCTCGTACAAATTTCCAATTCAATGCCCGTAATGTCAAACGGAACTGGTTGGTTTTGCCCGGCCGCAAGCAAAGCAATGTCGATTTTAAGACACCATTTACATATAAATGCAAAATCGAATACGAAACAGTTGGACTTTGTTTTTACACGCCAATCTTGCACCGTCACCGCCCAACATTCTCGCCACGCCGCAAGAGCGGAAATGCTCACGAACAAGTCGAAATGTCTGCATTATCAATCGCATCGGATCCACCATTCCATTTGCCGTTTATCTCGGCACCGGGTTGAACGCGGTGCTGCTCCTCGAAAAGTTCGAACGAATCTTTCCTACGGGGATTGAGCATTATTGTCTACTTATTTCCGACCGACTGCAGCGCAGGAAAGGAAAAATAAAATAAACAAAACAAATAAAAAAAAACACAACCCCGCCCGCACAACAGCCGGCAAAAAAGCGGCAGCCCGCTTCCGCAAACTATCGGTGATCGGGGTGTTTTTTTATGCTGCGGCGAAAACATAAAATGGGGTCACGTTGTCGTCGTTCTCGTCGCCGTTGTTGCGCTGCAAAACGTGCCCCGAACGTAAAGAGGCGGCACACGATAAAAAAAAAAGTAAATAAAAAAGAAAACTTTCTCAAATACCGGGCGCACAGTTTTCGTTTCTTTTCATAAGACTGGGGGAGGAGGAGAATACATTTTTTTCGCCCTCTTTCCGTGCTCCTGGGGGGAGGGTGGAGGTATCTCCCCCGAGAAAGGAACTCCGGGGCCGAGAAGGCAAACACAATGGCTCGTAGCAGGCTGCGGCATAGATTAAGGGATATGAGCTAGGCGAAAGAGTTGACGGCAGCGTTGGGTGCGGGCAAACCCTGGCCCGGGTCCATCCCCGGGCAGCACACCGGGAGTGAGTGATAAAAATAACAAACATCTGTTTTTCCTGGATATCCCCGTGGAACCCACCGGAGAGGCATCAGGTTCGCACCGAAGAAAGGTTTCCCGGAGCGTGTGGGAGACCATCCACTCCGGTCGGAGGGATTGTGTGTTTTTTTTTGAATTTTATTTTTTGGGAGAGCGTTTGCTTTTGAAACTTTGATCCCACTCGTATTTTGATTCCTTTCACTTAACACCCCTTTCCCGCAATCCCTTTGCTGCCCCATGGAAGGGGCTCTCGTCGAGCCTGTAGCCAGGCGTCGCCACCACCACTACAACAAATGGGAGAAAATAAATAAGATCCAAGACGGCCATTTTTAATAGACTTTAAAGTTTGCTCGGTTAGCCTTTCGGAGGGGTTTTTTTTTGTTTTTTTCGAGCGTTTTTTTCGCAGAGCAGCTCGTAGTGTTGGAAAGGTACGATGTTCGAAACCCGAGCTGCAAGCTGCTGTGAAAAATTGTAACCGGAATCCAAGAAAGCGGATGCCGGGAACGGCGTCCAAGTAAATTAGTGAAAGATAAATATCTAGCAGCGGGGAAGGAAAAGGGTGAATCCCGGGAAGATTTCGGTTGGTGTGTGACATACGAGCCACGTGGCTCGACCGGTGAAATGAAGCGTTGCGATGCGTTGCGAAGGCGTCAGTTTTATCTCGGAAACAAAAAGGGAGAAGCGGAAGCGCGCGCGCGCCCGGAGGGACATTTGTCTAAGCAGCTAATTTGTCTTGCCTGGTGAATGCCCGGAGGAGGGTGGCAAAAATGGTTGCGAGGCTGAAAAATCCTCGAGCGAGAGCAGGCAACACACACACACACACATACTCACAGAAGTTATTTGTAATGATTAGAGAGCAGTCAGGATGTAGGGCAACCTGGATGCAAAATTCCGTGCCCATCGGCACGCGTGATGTTTCGAAACCGAAGTAGGCCACACATGGCAGCGACGGTTGCTGCGTTTGCTTTGCTGAGTGTGGTGCGAAACGTTCGCCAGGCGGCGGAAAAGCTCGAAAACCCGTGAGTGAGAGCGATTTTCGGAAAAGTTTTGCCTGCTAATTGGTGCTTGATGCTCTCGGTAAACTCGGACGGAAACTCGGCTCGGAAGCTGGCTCGGAGGCACGCCCGCTTAGGCATCAGGGTTCTATTTCTGCAGCAATTTGTTTTATGACGCAACGGTTTCAGTTTCAGTTCAGGAAAATAGTAGCGATGATTTGGAAAGGAAGTTACAAAGTTAATCGACTCCAATTAACGTCAGCGTATGTGCGATTTTTGTTACATGAAAATCCTTAAGAGATGCAAAATGAATAATGTTTTTTCTCTATTTTTCAAACATTTCGCACAATGTGAATGAGATTTGAAATATTTGGAACAAATGCTTGCTCCCGAAGCATTCGTTTACATCGCCAGTATGTAGCTCTTCTCTTCCGGGATGGTCTCTCATTCGATAAAAGGCCTCTTATTGGACGGGTTTTGAGGCTTCTTGCAACATTTCCCATCGCTTGACCGGGTCCTGGGAGTCCTCAGTCTTTACTACTCCTTAGACTTTTGACCGAAAAGACCATTTCAATATTCATAAAATGGGTGTACCGTAAATGGTTTCCAAAACCTCTTTCACAAATATTAATGCCCAGGCTGTACTTAATCTTTTCAAGCTCCCCAATTTTGGACGTGCTGCGGATATCCACCCAAAAACTGCCTCTGGAGTCGTCACGAACACAACATCATTTATCTTCGCACCCAGCCGAAACTATCATTAAATAGTATGCAAAAAAAAATAGGAACGTACCACATTCCACATACAATATGCGAACGAAAAAACAATCGTCGCTCCGACTTTGCCATGTTAATTAGCAAACTGTGCAAACAAGCGATCCGAGTGCGACCAAAGCGATTTCCATGCCCGGTCTAGCGCAGAGACGGCAAACAGAGGAAAACTTTTCTCACCTCTCGGCTCGGGATCGGGCGCTTCTAGGAATTATGAGACGAACGTAAACAGCATTACGCTACATAATTCCCACACACTCACCCTAGAACTGTGAGTAGGAGAGGGTGGCAGGAGGGAAGGGGGGGGGGGAGGGGGAGTTTTCCTCACTGAAATGGATACCGCTGAAAGTAAGGAATTCCATGCCGTTTTCGTGTGTTTGGCAGCGTGTGATTTTAAAGTTCTCTCAAGCGTCACCGCGTTATGTAGTACCAGAAAAAAAAAACAAATGCTTCAAAACTCTCAACCAAATTTCCCAGTGCCATAAATTAACGCCACTGCGGGCGGTTGAAGGGCGGGTACAGGTTTTGTCCGGGCACGGTTGGAACTAAGCACGGTGACAGAGAGCGGAAACGTTGCGCTTCCCCTTTCACCCGACCGCCCGACCAGATCATTCCGATACGCTAATGAAGGACTTTTATCCGTGCATCAACTTCTACCGAACCGGTTGGTTGCGAAACGCGAAAACAACGGGATATCCGGTTGCTCGCCATTCGCGAAAAGGGCGAACCGGGGAACGTTGTGAGGAACTACTGTGTCTTCTGTAGCTGAAAAACAACAACAAAAAAAAAACGAATGGAAAATGGAGCGCCGAGCACCAAACTGGATTGGCAAACTTTTGCCAAAGCCATTACCACTAACGCGTTGTTCCGTTTCGAACCGCGCCGGACGTGATTTAATTATCTGACTAGGACGGTACGCTTCGATTGCGCTTTCGGACGATTCGATTCGATCTGCGGGGCACAATAATTAGTGCGAACTGGACGGTGAGCAGTGTTCGCGCGGGGTTCCGACTGCACAGAACCGGATGTTCTCGCGTGGCTAGAGATGGCCTAAACTAGCGAGCTAGACGAGCGCGAAAGGATCGCTCGGTAAGGGAAGGGGAGCAAAATTAGATTGCCCCAGCAGCCGGAGAGCAGCGGCGGCACCCGGGTTCGCCACAAAAGTCAAACGGCCAAACGATTAATTATTAACATTTCGGCCTCGGTTCGGTTCGGTTCGTTTCGCTGGTGCCTTCAATTTACAGCGATATCTCCACCTAATGCCAGCGGAATGTTGGCTTTCAGCAGCGATTTCGTGATCGATTAATTATTAGAGTGGTCAATTCATTTGGGGCTCGTGTCGATTCGCAGGCAGCCAGAAACGTACGTGGTGGGTGATTGTGTTTGGCATTTTCCCCTCCAATCCAGCGTGCTGCATGGGCTGTTCTGTAAAGTGGAAATCGGTTGCATTCGGCGAAAGATTATCGCCATCATAATGGTCAATGTGTTTGCCGTTGTAATTAGGGCACGCATGGTTTTGTGAGAGGTAGCGGCTGATTGTGAGTTGTTCATAGCTGAGGTGGATCACCACGATCACCGAATATTAACTAGGGTTTAAAGATGGTTCATTTTTGAATTTCTTTAAAATTTTTTGTTGTTATTCTAGTTCTTATAACGTTGGTGTTGAAGCATAGCTGGAACTGTTTAGAGATAAAAAGGACGTAGTCAGAACCAAAGAAATATCCTTTTAACTAATATTTTCTTTAGAAAATCGAATCGTAATAAATCCATCAGTAGAATGTTTTGAAAGTAATAAAAATCTTCAAAATATAGATTGGTTAAACAAAATAAAACGATAAAAATTAACCACAACTAAATCGCACTAAAAAAAAATACATCACAGTAGATTTTTTTTTCGCAGTAGGAACAATAGAAATCACTGAGCGTGAAAAAATCAGAAGACATATAAATGATATAATTTTTAAAATTTAAATGATGATTGTGTAAAGATTTTATTTTGCAAAATAATTTTGGCAAAACGGTGGTTTTTCAAGACGCATTAATTTAACGTTGAATTTAATCTTTGGGAACGAATTTCGATCCATGATAGCAGAATGATATTCATTTTCTAAAATGCCAAGTTCATATAAAAAATCACATAAAAGTTTAGTTGATAAACGAATGTTATTTTAAGCGATAAACAAACTATTTGTTATATCTCCTCTAATCTGTGCTCGGGAATCAGTGCTGTATTCAAATTGGTAGCAATATTCCCATAAGAAACCCCCATCCAAAACGGCATTCAATGCCGCTTCTTCTCCGTCTCCTGCTGAGTTCGACACGGAACGTGTTTTCCGAACGTCTTATTTACGCTGCAAAACGACTCCAAACAAAGTGACTTCTCACCCCGTATCGTGACCTTCAACGTTACACTCGTCACTTTCGTAAGCGTTCCACATGGCCGAACGCATCTCGTTTCGCCCCATCGCTCCCGGGCGCTTCATTGGCGTTGCGGTGAAAATCTCCACCCAAAAGCTCATGCCACCGGGCGCGTAGGGGGGGGGGGGGGGGGAAGGGAAAGGATCGAGCCGGTGCTTTATGCGATTCGTAACTTATCTGACACTTGCGCTTCCGGTTCATTAAGCCGAAACCATTCCGGCCCAGACAGCGATAATAAAAACTTATCACGGGCAGATACGCTTTTTTCGCGCCTCTCCTACGCGCCAGAACCGACCAAACTAGGACAAGTTTAAGCCACTACTATTTAGGGCGCGCTTTCTTCGCGCTCGCCGCTCCGGCCCGCTGCTGTCCGTGACCGAAATTTATGGCCGGGGTGGCGGAAGTCTCGCATCGCCCTGTCGGATGCCACTCAGCTGCCTGGGCCGGGGCACATTTCAAGCCCCGTCGCAAGTCGAAATCAAGCCGGTGGAAAATGGCTTATACGCTTAAGCTTCCGGTTTGGCTTGATTTTGTCTGCCGCACTCGGCTCGCAGCGCTTTCACAAGCGACAAATGAGGTGGAAAAGTGGGGTGGGTTGGGAAAGGGAAGGAGGGGGGAAGATTTAGAGAGCGCATCATCTTCCATCCCTACTTCAAGGGGGACGCTGATGATGGAAATACAAAAAACGGTTGGAGCTTTACGGACGACTGTTTGTGGAATGGATGATCCAGCGACTGCAGCGACTGAAGGATTGAAATGTTTTTTATTGTGTGTATGTGTGTGCCATGCACCGGGCTTTGCTAGTAGAAACATGCTGGATTAAAGTATACCGCACGGTGGTCAGACGGAATGTAGGTCAATGGATATAAACGCATATCAGTTTTAGGACAAATCGCCAACTCATCTCGTTTTTTTTGGTGCTCAAAGCGAAATTAGAAGAGTTACTCAAGGAAGTTTTTATGAGAAAACATAATTTTTTCCTTAAAAAAACTATTTACTCCTTTCCGTGACAATGTCAGTTCAGTTCACAAGTGGATCTTTCTTCGTACCTTTCCCAGCCAGAGAGAGAAAGAGGCAAAGACAGAGAGGGACAATCAGCGTGAAAATTGAGAGACATTGCCGTGACCAGGATTCGAACCTGGGTTACTACGGCCACAACGTAGGGTCCTAACCACTAGACGATCACGGCTATAAGGAGAACTTGTCCGAGTCAAACCGCACAAGCGATTTAAAAACAACAAAACCCATCGGTCCACACGCGATAGCGATTACTCAGCGATAACAGATAATGGTGACCGTAGGCAAATTTTTGCTTTGCGCCCTTCGCAACTCGCTGCGGACGTCGGCATTCGGCACGTGTTTATGGATTGATAATAAAACAGAGCACGATGAGAGCGAAAGGGTAAACGAACACAAGAACTGACCGTGTCGTGGGCAAAAACTTGCTGCGATCGCGCAAAGTGGTTTGGCATTTTGGCTCGGAATTTGGTTTGTGGTGGTTTAAGGGTTTGGGACGTTTTATTTCTGCCTCTATTTATCTGAATCAGATTCTATATGAAACCGGTTCAAACAATTTTATAATCAGATTCTAGGAGGCTGAAATTTTTGGAAAAATTATATAGATTAGATAAAAATATCTTATGATTTTTCATATTTCAGAATGGTTCATGTTTAAATTGTATTCTTTTCCATCAGATAATGTTCAGTAAAGATTTTTTTGTACTATGACACACTTAAGTGAATGTTGTGATGCCATTCTCTCGTCGCGAAAGTCACAGTCAGCAGTCACAAAAGAAGAGAGAGAAAGCTTAAAATAAATTGCTGCTTCGTCGCCCTCCACATCGCCAACACACATTACTTTCGAATTTCGATACGAATGGTCGGGAAAGAGAAAGAGCCCGCAAACAGAAAAAGCCCCACCAATGCAGCTTTGCTTACGGGAGCATGAAATGTAGCAACCTGTTCAATAATTATCGTGAACTTTTTACTTTAATAGTTGGCACGTTCATCAACACCCTCGGTAGCCGTGATCGTCTAGTGGTTAGGACCCTACGTTGTGGCCGTAGTAACCCAGGTTCGAATCCTGGTCACGGCAATGTTGAGAAATTTGAGCGCAGATTTGTGGATTTTCAAAACTTGCATATTATGTGTCTCTAAGTTTCGAAGAACATTGTCACGGAGAGGGGTAAATTCCATTTTTGTATAAAACAGTTCCAAAGTTGACTACATCAGCAGGGATTAAACCAAAAAATTTGCCTCATCCAGACACTTTAGTTTTAGCTACAAAAAACTTGTACAAGGACACAGTGAACACGGAAACGTTAGTTACTCTCAGCTTTACGGTTTTATTAGTACATTTCTCTATTCACTAAAGGTTATACATAAAATACGCTCACAAAAACGGGACGGATGCACCAAAAAGCGTTCATGGACATATTAAAAAACGATTGGTCCTTAAGTTTTACTCACACACACACATCTCTCGCCCTCCTCTCGCACTATCACATAATACACAACAGAAATGCTTCACGCACACGATCACATGGGCACAGGACGAACAGGAGCGGACAAAAACGGCTATTTTATCGTCGGCGTGTACTGTCGCTGACAGCCGGAATGCGGCACAGTGAGGAAGAAATTGAACCCACTAGAGGTGGCGGATTGTGGCGAGATGGGACTGGAAGTCGTGCCTTCATCCGCGTGGTAGTGCCGGGCGGCTTCATGGTCCTCGTCGCTACTTACGTGCTGGGCCAGCCGCCACTTCTCGCTCTGGTGCTCCGAGTGGCGCAGCAGCATCTGGATCAGCTTGAACGCACCGAACACGGCGATCGCACCCGCCATCAGCCAGATGACGGTGGATTTGGCATCGAAATCGTCCTGGATGGGTCGCGTGTCGACGTGTCCCTCGTGGAAAAACCGATACCGGTGGAACTCCTGAAAGAATTCGTCATCACCGGGGGTGTCGAAAAAGGGCAGAAAAGGGTGGCGAAGAGTCTTACCGCCTCGCTGTCGGAAGGCTTGGCCGGTGGTTCCACCACGACGATATCGCGATGCTTGCCACGCTCGTCCGTACACTCGATGCCGGTGGCGGTGAGAATGTGGCCCGTATCCTCCACCAGGTAGTTCTTGCCGTAGATCACGCTCTTGCTATGGTGGACCAGCTCCTGCACCAGAAACCGACACTCCCACGGGTTGTCGGTCAGCTCGACCAGCGTGAGGCTCTCGAGCAGCGACGCGTTCACCTTGCGGAACCCGTTCCGAGTCATATTCAGCACGCTCAGGTTCATCAGCGGCCACAGAAACCCGTCATCCGTGAGCTTGTTCTGGGCCAGATCGAGCGTGTGCAGCTTGGGCAGGTCCTCGAACGTGTCCGGCTCGATTTCGGCGATCGCATTCGAGGAGAGGTTGAGCCGGGCGAGACGCGGCGTGGCGATGGATAGCCTCAGTCCCACGTACTCCAGCCTGTTGCCGGCGAGATCGAGCTCGCGCAGATTGGCGCAATCCTTCAGCACATATTTGCTGAGCGTTTCCAGCCGGTTGTGGCTGACGTTGAGCGCCTAGCAGGGTGGGAAGATAAGCGAGCACGAAGATTATGCGACCGTACCGCGCAGAAACGGCTAGCAGAGTCTTACCTCCAAGTCGTACAGCCCCTTGAAGCTGTTATCTTCCAGCAGGCCGATCTTGTTGTAGCTCAAATCGAGCACCCGCAGATCGCCATTGTTCTTGAAGCTCAAGTTGCCGATCGTTTCCAGCTCGTTGCTGCTCATGTTCACCAGCGTCAGGCGCGGCAGATTCCCGAGCAGATCCGGTTCGAACGACCCGATCTGATTGCCCTGCAGCTGCAGCACCTTCAAGTGGCCGTTGCCCACGAACGCGTACGGATGCACCGTCCGGATGCGGTTATGATGGAGCGCTGCGTGCGTTAGTTTGTTCAATCCCCGCAGCATACCCTCCCCGACCGTGGTCAGGAGGTTTTTACCGAGATTGAGACTCTTCAGATTCGCGATCGCTTTAAACGTACCCTCGGGGATGGTCGCGATGTAGTTGACCGCGAGGTTTAGCTTCACCAGCGCCGGATACCGATGGAACGACAGCTCGTCAATCGCGCGGATCAGATTGCGACGCAAGTCGAGCACCTGCAGCGTTGCAAGATCATGATCACTCCACGACTTGACGGTGGTGAGATTGTTGCGCGACAAATTCAGCGTCTCGATGTTGCGCAACCCGTTGAGCGCAAAGTCCTGCAGGTTGTTGACGCGGCTGTCACAGATTTCGAGCACTTTCAGGTCGGTGAAGCGGATGAAGATGGCGTTCGGCAGCTCCTGCAGGTAGCAGTGATTGATCTCGATCACCAGCGGGTTCTGGTTGTGTTCGCGGATGTTGCGCAGATCCTCCACGTAGCAGGCCGTCAGCGATACGGCGTCGTTCTCCTCGTCCAGCTCGATGCCGGCGTTACCGTACGGGAGACCGTTCGCCCGGTGGCTCCAACGAGAGACACATTCTAGCACGGTGAAAACTAGCAAACCACGAACCAGTAGCGTCCACCGATTCGTTCTATTCAGCATGGTTGCCGCTTCACTTAACACCCTCTCCGATTGTCTCGCCCCGTGGTGGTATTAATTTTTGAGGTTACGTCACGCCCGAGAGCTGCCCGCAACGCACCGCAACGACGATAAAACTTTGCCAATTTTATTTAAATTATTTAACAGCACTCATTTACCAACCCTGGGCGCGGTCGGTTCGGTTCGGGGAAACACTTCGCACTAGCACTTTTCACGGCACACCACCAAAATCCTCCCTGTCACGGCTGCTTTCGAACGCTTTACAGACGAGGGAAAACTAACAAAAAAAAAAGCGGTCGCTTCGAAATGGCCAATGTTCCCGCGGTGACCGTTGCGTTTGTGCTGGATGCGTTCCTTCCAATTCTGGTCGACCGCGGTTTCGCGGTTCGTGGGGACGGCAGTACGGCACCAAAAACTTTCTCCCCAGCTGGCCTGACTTTGGCTGGCACGAATTTTTCCCGCCACTACCGTCGCCGTAATGGAAACGAAGCGGTTTGCGTGTTTTTTCTTTTTTTTTTAGGAAGCGGAAAACTAAGACGGTACTTTTGAGGACCCCAAACAGAAACAAACGGTCGGCCGTCAGCAGGAAAGAAGTTCCTGTTTGCCGAAAGCAAATCCAAGCGCGAGATCGTTCGAGACGGGCGGCGGTGTAGGAAAATTCGCAACTGATACGGCTGCGCGCGTGCGACACCACGAACCGGGACGTTCCGACGGCTGCTGTCAACTGTCACTGGCGATCGTATTTATGAGACCGAACCGAAGACGCGCACGGTTCGCCGGAGTTTCGAGCGGCGAAAAATGATAATGCACAACCGGGCAGACAAGTACCTATTTTTATGGTGCGGCTTTACGCCGCAGGGATTTTACAGATGGCCGCAGCAGCCGAGTAGCGTGGGTTTCGTGGTGGAAAGGGGAGGGGAGGGGGAGGGGGTGGAGTTGACACAAGCGGGAGATATTTATTGTTTGCGAGTGGGTAAGCTTCGGCAGAGAGACATAGATAGGGAGATGAAGGTGAACGGCGCTGTTTGTTGTTTGATCGTGTGGCGTTGTTGTCAAACGCGGTGGTTGGGCGGTTGGGTGGGACAAAATTAGTCACACGGGAAGGTCATGGTTGCCGCGATTGCTTTCTTTTTTTAGCTGGCCCCATTATCGGCGTTAACTATGGTTTGGTTTAAAAATTTTCATCCATTTCGTATTTGGTTTTGGGCTGAGAATATTTAGCCTTTACATAGTAAATCTATCGTTAAAATAATTTAATAACTCTTTTCGTATTCTTTTTTATTCCAAACTTACTCCGAGTTAGTTACTTTTTTTGAAGAGAAGCATCAACTCTACCGGAGAGTGAGCAAAAGAGAGTGAATGAGTAAGTGAGATTAAAGTGAGTACCATCTAACTCTATTATTCATTCTTTTTCTCATGAAGTCACTTCGGGAGTGGTTACTAACTCACTCACCCATTTTTTTTGTACCACTTTACTCTTGATTGCATTTTTATTTAAAAAAAAATTAATAAGAAAAATATTTCAAAATTATTTGAAATTTTTTACCTTCCTCACGACACACTTATTCTAATGTACGCCCCTTGTTCGCTATCCCGCATTTCGACCGTACTACTTTAATTTCATTTCGGCTCACAACAAACCGCTTCTTCTCGCATTGCTCATTAGGACGCAACCCGACACTGCCCGACATTCAAGAACGTCCCGGTGTAAAAAAAGGGGACGTCCACCACATCGGTCGGGCCGATCTACGTCACACGTAATTTATAGCCACAAACACACACACACGCGCGGTGCGGACTTGCTGACCACCACCGGCCTACCTGCCCCCGTGGCAAACAAACAACCGGGAGCAGTGAACCGGGCGGGAGGGATTAATGGCTGGGAAGGGCAACCGGATAAGACGCTGCAGTGCCGCGGGCGTCGCGTGTGAAGAATGTCACCCGACCTGGAACGCGGGGTCTTCGTCGTCGTCGGTCAAGAACGAGTGAGTCCCACGGGCTGTTGTCGTGAGATGTGTAGCTACTTAAAGGTGAGAAGAGGAAACCGGCAAGAGGGAGCCCCGGAAGACGTGAAACGCAAGCGAAAGATAATGAGCAAACGACACTAAATAAAGTGCGACACTAACGCGTCGTATTTAGCGTGCTGAAGAGCTCAACATCCGATTCATTGTTGCCACCGCACGCACCACAAATAGAACGTAAACATAAAACAGAAGCCCCGGTGGTGGTGTGGGTACTCCATTCGAAAGCGATTATGCTAGCGTAACAATATTTTGTTTAACCAAGCGCACACTTCCCCGGTCGGCCGTCAATGGGCGGCCGTTTGGGGTTGTGAGACTCCTGAGTGCGTTGGCCGTTGCGTCTCGTTCATGCGGTGAAAGGGTACCGCTGCAGTGGCTGGCTGCACTTGAACGGTGTGTTTGATGTGCATACGGCCACCTTGCGGGATTTAAGCCTTTAAATAGGCTTATCACCCGCCGAGGGCGCTTCACGACGACTAAAGCGTTTGAGTGGCTGGGTTTGCATTCCGAACGGTGATGAGTCAAATGGGGCTTTTGGTTCTGTTCTCATGGGGAGTAAAATTATTAGAATTGATCTAAAAGTGTGTTTATATTGTTAATTGTTTGAAAATATGATATTGTAGGAAAAGCATTTTCTTTTTAATTCAAGACGTACAAGCCCAATTATAGATGTTTATCACAATGAATAAAAGTGACTAAAATTTGTGATACTGGAAACAGAAATTAAATAAATGTAATAAATATAAATAAAATTTTTTAATATTTAAATAATATATTTTTACGGCTTGTATTTAATATTATGCTTTTTTAAAATAAAACAAGTGATAAATGAGAACATGTATGATATGAGTGTTCAGCAATGTTTAAACTTGTTTTGTAAAAAAAAATTACCCTAGCATTTATAGTACATTTTAAAATTAGTCTCCAAAGAATCTCAAGAGATGAAATATTTTCTCTGAAATAAAGTAAATCAACTATTTCTAGATTAAAATAATAGATTTTTACATTGAAATATTATGCTTTTTTTAAATAATACAAGTAATAAATGAGAACATGTATGAGTGTTCAGCAATGTTTAAAATTCTTTTTGTAAAAAAAAATTATCCTAGCAATTATAATGCATTTTAAAATTAGTCTCCAAAGAATTTCATGAGATGAAATATTCTCTCTGAAATAAAGTATATCAACTATTACTAGTTTAAATAATAGTCTTAAATAAAAGAAAATTGGCCAGTTCTTGATCAGTAATCCGAAAATAAAAATCTTCTGCTTCTTCAAATCTAAAACAAATATTTCACGTCAATCCATTGTGTTTCAGTGAGCACAACAAAACCATTGAAACCATACTGTAAAGTGCAAAATGAACTCTGACATGTTCTGCGACGCGGGCACATTAATCCGTGATCACGAAAAAAAAAACACGGTTGTGTCGAGTCTTCGATGGCGAATTGTGGAGCTGCAAATATTGTATGACTAAAACTTTTACAGAAGATAAAATATGGGTAGAATAACTCTCTCTTTCTCTCTCTCTTTCTCTCAAGAATCCAAGACCAACCAGGCGCCTCCATTAGAGTTCGTGTTTCTCTACCAGACGAAAGTGACGCTTCCGATAGTTTCCACGGATGAATGGGAAATTGCGTTCCGGGAACAATTGTTCGATCATATTCCCCTTTCTCCCTCCCCACGGGGGTGGCACGTTTTGACAGTAAAGTATATTTTGTGAATAAATTTTTCATTGCCCCAGCTTCGTTGGTGCGATGCAACGGTGAAGAACGCGTTCTTTGTGAGGAAAGCTGTTTGTGGGAGCTTTATTTTTTTTACACACTGACCGTCATCGTTATCGTGGTGACGCGTGGGAATAGAGCTGCCTCGTGCTGCTGGCGGGTGTTTATCACGCAGCCAACGTTTGCTGCGAGGTCGTACACGTCCGGATGGACGCAAGAATTACAGCGCTCGGGGGGATTAATATCGTGTTTAATTTTGTCAACCATCATAAAGCTCGCCAACCGAGGCCAATGGCTGAGTGCCTGATCTACAGCGTGTTCTGGGTCATGCCGGTGAAAACGCTGTCAGCATGCATCCGCGGGAACTGACGCCGAAGGAACGTTAATTCAGTTATGCAGGTGGCAGAGGCTTTCCATTTGACGTGCTCCGGTGTGAGGGCGTGTGAGTGTTTTCGTGTCTTTTTGTTGTTGTAAACTTTCCCTCTGTCACTGCCTGTACAATTCGTGAAGAGGCATTAAAAGAGATTCTGTGAAGCATTGTTGCGTACCAGCTACTTGCCGGTCCAAAACCGGTGAAAGACCACGAAAGGGACGAAACGCGAGTGAGGGGATGAACACATAGTGCTGTGAATAGGAGCCAAAGCCGAAACCATAAATCAATCAGGTGACTTTCGTTCACCGGAAATGGCAGTTGCTGTCATGCCGGGGACAGTACGCTTTAGGACGTGCTCTGACAAATTCTTGGCGTGGGCGCAGAAAGCGCGCTTGAATGGCAGAATGTCGGGGTGTTTTTTTTTTGTTGGTTGTCCCAAGCAATCGCTTGTGTTTAATGGAGTCATCTGTATGTATGGAATAATTGAATGGTGGTCGGTAAGACGACGTTTTGTTTTGGATAACGATAAATCATGTAAGCACTCAAGATTACACAATCCTGTGTCACTGTGATACATGTCATACCACAAATAGCGTAGGGGAATTTGTTTTGGAATTGCCACAGTTTTAAACGCGTTTAGTATCATGTTTAAAAATGCGATGGAAAAATGGCAAATAAAAGTTTCTTCAACTGATTATTTCCGCCAGAAAGCATCTCTGGAGTATTTTAAAACTAAAACTTTTTTCCCCATCACCTTCTCCAAACATAACTTAGACTGTGCAAATTGTATACGTGCGATTTTTACTCTAATAAACTTGGTTCGAATCTATAACAATGAAACATGAAAACAATGGAAAAAATAATATAATTTGAATAAAACGCATCTTGAAGAAGAAAAAATGAATAAAAGAGGCTCGAAAAAAAAAACCTTAAGTCAATTCGAACATGCCCTTTTACTCATGATAAAAATCAGTCATTAAAGTAAATCAATCCAATTTTCCCTTACAAAATGGCGTCCCTTTACATGTTTTATTTCTGCAAACGTCGCGTCAATAAACGTTTTTGCTATAAAAAAAAATGTAAAATCTTACACTGAAATCGACAGCTGAGTTCGAGTAGCCTATCATACCGATTTCTCTGATGAAAATCATCTTTAAAATCAGCAAATATACGCTTGCTCAGTTGAAGTTTCCCCCCGCCTCCATAGCCCAACGTCAGAAACGGAATTGCTTCAACATCTTAAGCAAGCAAATGACACAAGCACCATCAAGGCACGTTACAGCCAACACCGAAATCGCATACGGTTAATACATGGAACGCTTCCCGTTTGCCGATGAAGCCAAATCCAAAGCTTCTCCCCCACCCAGGAAACGGGAAGTGGGCCAAAGTTTAGCGAATTGATTAGGCCGGACTTATTGGAAATTATCTCGACAGCTTCTCCAGCCGCCTGACTCGCTGCACGTTGCGACCTTCTATTGGGCCAAAGTTTTGACTTGCCTGGCGCAATGCGGGCCACCGTGGTGAGGTGAAAGTGTGAAATTGAAATCGATTTTGAGACATCCACACTCCACAATCGATAAACTTTCGTGTGGTAGCGAGGGTGTTGTTTGTGAAACTCGAACCGCGCGAAGGTTTGGGAGGTGAAGTGTGCCCGCTTTGCGTTATTCCTTACTATCATTACCATTATAGGGAGTGAGGGGGAACGTTTTGAGGCGCAAAGTTTATCAATTTACCTCCAACTCTTCAATTCTTCCCTTGCGTTCTTTGCGCTCTTTTTATTGGCTTTATCTGTTCGGGCGGGAATATTTGGAAAGAAATGTTGTTTATGTTTGTTTTTTTTCCACTTCGTTCAAGTGCTACCATTGCTTGAAAAAAAAAATCCCCGCCATCTCTGCCCACTCTCCCATGCAGCGAGTTATCAAATTCTTTTCCTTCGCTTCCCGCGGAAGGTAACCGCGAAGAAGATTATGCGCTAAATTCTGAGTTATCGCACCAGGAGGGCGAGAAAAATACGGCCAGAAGCGGCAGTAAAGGTTTATGGTGGGTGTTTTCCCCACGGAGAGGAAGTGAAGCACAATCGGACCGTTGTTTGCAAGCGATAGGCTTCCCCCGAACGTGCGCCTTATGGGATGCGTCATCAGATTAAACTTCATCCCTTTCCCATTTAGCCTGCAACAAACAAGCGAGCAAAGAAAAAAAAACGAGTAAAGAAAGCAGCAACCTTTCTTCGCGGTCACGGATTGTGGAGATTTGGCCTTCTTTTCCTTCGAAAGGATTTATCGGCATCCCGAAATGGATATAGCAGGCTCGGGATGAGCTATTGCCATGCGCCGGGATGGTTGCTGTTTTGACCGTTTAGCTCCTCATTTTCGACGATCCCATCCGCGCCGAAGTGGTGTAGGTCAGAGTTGTGGCTTCCGGGGTGCCTTCCAGGTAGGCGGATATGCTCAATATGCCTCAATACTTCTCTATAACGGCACTAAATTTATGAATGAAAATAAAAACGGTCCATCTGCCGGGAAGCTGCACGGTAGATGGGAACTACCATTCCCGGACCGAAAGGGAAACCCAACGCCACGAGGCTCGTCCGATGGTTTACGAGGTAGTGGTAAGTGTGCATGAAAATCTAATAACTCTTTCCGATAGGATTGAATTTATAACATCATATCTTTCCATTCGCAGCAATATCAGTTTCAATATGGGGAAGGTTTAAGTGTTTGATGTGGATCGATGTTTTGTTCCTTGAACTGCACCTCACACCCTTGCTGTTGATTTTTGAACCTGGAGGCAAAACTAACCGTCTCTTTTCTGGGCGTTTGAGTTTTGTTGAAAGTGATATTAAAAAAAGAAAAATATTAGGTATTTGAGTTTGTCAATAATTGCTAATACTTTACTAGAATAATTAAAGAATGAAGTCCCAAACGAATGGTATAGAAAGAAATAATAAAAAATAAAATAGAAATAAAACAAAAGAAAGAGAAAGTAACACGAGATAAGAAAAACAAAAATTGAATTTTCTAGAAAATAGAAAAAAAAATGGAAAACCATATTTCAACGAGTGAAAAATAAATAAATGAAAAATATGTGGTGTCGCACTAATATTTATAAAAAAAATTATTTTTTTTTATCCGTGTTATCCAGATCGGCCTTATCCATGCGGTTGTAAATTAATCTTTAAAAAAATGTTCTATAAATAGTTACATACAATTGAATTAGTTCAATATAAAATAGCTGCATTAAAAATTAATTAACTATTAATTAAATTAATTAAATAAAAAAAACTACTTCATTTCCCATACCGGGAATCGAACCCGGGCCTTCCGGGTGAGAGCCGGATATCCTAACCACTAGACAATATGGGACTTGTGACGGAAGGTCGCTAGTGTTGAGTCCGGTGCCAAACCAAATTCGATTAAAATAATCTGTTGCTCTCGGCCTCCACAGTTAGCTCCACAGGAAACTAATCTATTCTTATCACGTTTGTTTGCGGTACCATCTTTTATCTCTTGTGCACACGTTCTTCTATATTGCATCGTGCGACGAGATTAAATGTTGTGACGAAAAAGTTAGTTCGTGAGGGTTAAACGATCGGCTTCGTGACGGGATTGTGGAATAAAAAAGCAGCAATTTAGACGCATAATACAAATTACGAAAAAAGATGCCCGCGTCAAAGGCATCGGGGTATAATTCCATAAATAATTAATCGGGTTAAACAGATATTCCGACAGTTAGCGCGCATATTAACATGTTTGTGTCACATCAAATATGCCCATATTTTCATCGCTTCAGTTAAACGCTTCCATATTCTTTCCCTTCCGCCATACTTCCCCACGTTTGCACTTTGATATTCGCTGGCGCGCTCGCTGAGATGGATAATCATCTCATCATGCTAATTAGTTTTCAACGCTTCCCTGAAACTGACGCAACCATCGGCACCGAGCGGGGATGTTCTTTTTCCGCGTTTCACGTACGTCGCGACGCTGCGCCAAGATTTAGCACCGTCTCGGGTGTCGGGGGCGTTTTGTGTGTTTCCGGTTGCTGAATGCTGAATTTCGGTGAACAAACTCTACCCCACGTGCGTACCGCGATTCGTTGCGGAAACGTTGCGCTTCAAACAGCCGTGGAATGTGCGCTTTTTACGTGAGCTTTTCCAAGCGTAAACGTTTAACAAACAAACGTTCGTTCACTATTCATACGAAATGCGAATGTTTATTCAAGATAATTTCAACTAAATGCTTCAAAAGAAGAGCAAAATATATTTCTATTTGGGAAAATCTTCATCTTGTCACATGGAACACAAAAACACAATAGTTTCTTAATTAAAAAGCATGTTGAAATGTAATGTTTCAATGTTGAAATATGAAGTCGAAACATAAGACTTTAGCACAATTCTAGCCTTTTTGCTCAAGTCAAAAAAACAATGTAACTAAACTCCGCCTTGAGGTAATTTCACATAAAATTATCTCTAGAAACGGATATTTTATTAAAAGCGTTTAATATTAAATCGAGTTCGAATGACGTTCGCAAAAAAAATAAACGTTAGAAAAAATAAACACGCTGACCGTTGAAAGTATGAATAATTCAGAGATTAATTCCCTTTTTTATATTCTACATGGTTAATCACGCTCAACATTCTCCAAAAAGCTCAGTAGTAACACAAAAAGCTGCTACCATTGTCCTCCCATTTTCACTGTTTGAATAATTTGCTCAATGCTCAATGCCTGCTCGCCTGTCCAAGTGAAGGCATTTAGTAACAAAAGCATCAATTTTCCAATTAGTTTTCTCTTGCCGGTGAGCCGGGAACATTCATTTGGCCTGGCTTCCCGGGCTCCGTCAATCGCCGTACTTCGTCGATGCAGCGTGCGTCCACACGGCTGCAGTAATTTCAATTGCCGTCTTATATTCCACCCAACTAAATCCGGTCCGGTAGTCAATTAAGAGGGTGCAATGTTTGGGTGAAAAATTAAACCCGGCTGCAGCAACGGGCATGCTCTCGAAATTGTGGCCCCGAACGGTTCGTCACCGGCATAAACCCGATAGAGAGAGAGAGAGAGAGAGAGAGAGGGAGAGAGAGAGAGATTGAGAGAAAACGCACACGCGACCATCCCACTGTATCGCATTACTGGCTGAATGGGCATGAATTAGTAATCGGATTATGGAAAAACGGATTTTTCGTGGCTCGGGCAAGGCTTCGAACGTTGAATTCGGTTGCAGTTTGCTCGTGTTCCATTAGTAAGGGATGCAGCGAAAAAAAGAAGAAATCTCCACGGACGGGATAGTGTGTGCCATTGCGTATTTTTTTGTTAGAGCACGGCTGCAACGAATTTTTCGACCGAAAGCTAACTTGTATAATGATGATCCTGATGAGACGCACCGATGCAGAAGAATTTTCACGTTGGACAGATTCCCGTTTGCCGATGGCATTATAGCGGTGGACAATTCCTCTGGTTCTGGTCAGCTTTATGGTAAGTCAATTTGTTCTTAGCGCGAAGGAAACGAAAGAAAAAACGCTCTCCATAATTCATAGTTTGCATCGTTCGTTCGCAAGCGATGCGCGTTGGAAAACAGAAGGAAATGAGTACCAGTTTTCCTTTGTCGGCTTCATTCTGCAACGCTGCCGGCAATTGGATGTATTATATTGCCCTGGTTATTGAAATCGCGTAAGAAAGTAAACAATTGTTAACGATAGAAAATGGGTTTTGGTGGTAGATAAAATTGAGAGAATTTCTTTAAATGTTGCGATGAAAACAGTAAGGATTTATGATAAATTATACCAATCAGTGTAACATAGCACCATTTTTTTATAAATTGTTTTAATTAAACGTATCAAAAATATTACAATTAGCAAAATACGTAGTTTTTCCCACCTTTACCAGAGTGGTATTAAGCCAATATTTGATATGAAATTTTAATAAAACATTTAAAACAATTACATTAGAGGTAATCAAACATAAAAAATAAAGTGAAACATGTTATAAAATGCTACACGAAAGAATTAAACGCATTCATACAAAACCGAATTCAAACATTCCAACTTCATACAAACATTCATTCAAACATATTCAAATATTCATAAACTCCTACTGAAAAATATAATCAAACAATTTGAAATTTATACTTTTAAAAATATACCCCAACTATATTTCTACCTAGGTGGGCAAAAACCACTGAAATAACTCTCAAAGTTAATCTATTATCCACTTATAAAATGAATTAACTCCCTTTGAAATCTGAACCTTCTTCAATCAGTGTTTCATGACCTCCTTCACCTCGACCACTCTCATCCCAGCTTCCGTGGTCGTTCTCTATCGCAGAGAAGACTGTTTAAAAATTTAAACCCAGCCTAATTAGGTTAAATATGGCATCAACCACACAGCCACTCGAGCTCGGACCCGTGCAGCACGTTCGTAATAGTTTCACAAGGGGGCAGATTTTTGCTTATTTCCCTTTCCACATCCGGTGCATCCGAGGTGGTGCTTTCTGCATTCCACTCTGCCCCTCCGTCGCAACGTTCACTGCATTGCCGGATGTTGATGGATGCAGTCCATTAACCATTAGTGCTATCCGTCGTTTCGCCGGTAGGTCGTGCCCATATTATATTGCAACGCGGGCAATATAATTCCACCCCCGCTCCCCCGGGCAGTAAGTCCGGACAAAGTAACGATATTAGCATGCCGTGTGGTGGATCAGAGATCAGCGCCTTGACGCTGGTGCCCTTGTCGTCTGTCTGGCACGTCTCTCTCTCTCTCTCTCTCTCTCTCTCTTTCTCTCTCTCTCTTTCTCTATCTCTCGCCCGAAGACAAGCTCGCGTGCGAACTTAATCGATGGTGAGAAAAGGTGTATGACGCACGTGGCAACGTGTACGCACGCAAACGATGAAGCGCCACTGACAGCGATTTTCGTTGCGAAGATGGAAACCCGCAACCCCGCGACACACAAACCGGGCTGTTCCAATCTCCCACCCCCGTTCGCCCCGAAAAAAAGGTGATGAAAATGTGATAAATTTGTGTGAGGTGGGAGGGGAAGATGGCACGCGTACATGTTCTACCTGCCAATCTTCTTTCTTTCAACCCGGGGTCGGGGTTTCTTGGTAGCAAAGTAGGCTGGATTTATGATTTATCGTCGGTACGCATTACGGGCAATAATTTGACCGACCGCGGATCGCGTGCAATTCATCCGGCAATTCACTCGTTTTCACCACATTCGATCCCGCTGTTCCTCCCGCTCGCGTTGATCTATTCTTCGCCCGAAGCTAAAAGCGATCGTGGATGGGAGTTTGTGTGATTTTTTTTATTATTCATTCGTTCGCTCCTCGTTTGGAACGGGTTGAGGCAGAAGCGTTGTGAGCTGTGAGGCGAATATAAACATATCAGCAACGTTAATTTTTAATCACGCATAAAATTTTCATAGCCTGCTTGGAAAGGATGGGGCGGCGTGGGCGTTTTCGCGGCGTTTTGGGAAGCAAGTACGCAAAAAGAAACGCACACAAGGCACGCGAAACAGCCGCGTGTGTGTGCCCACGGATGATGGAACGCCAAGGACTCATCTGCCTTTTCCACGCTCCCTTCCCCTTTTTTATCGTGCCTCGTGTCGCGCTTTCACGACAGCTTCTTGCGTAACTTTCGTACGGGCCAGGTCCACTCTTCTAGCCGCCCCTTTCCACCTGCAGCTTCGAGCTTTAAGCTTCCCAAACCTGCCTAGGCCGAGAAAGGTGGAGCGTGGCGAAAGCGCGAGAAACACGCCGACACCGTCCTGCTTTACGAGGCCATTAAAATACAAACGATGTGTCATATTTTGCACGCCACGCAACTTGTACCACCTGTCGAAAGGCGGCCACGAGCTGCGTCTAGGACTTGGGAAAGGGAAGAGTGTGACACGACGTGTTTGGCGTGAACGATGGCGTCGGCTGCTATCCGGTTTACGCATGTTTTCCGTTACCTTCCCCGGTTTGATCTTACACCACACGACACGATGAGGGGGTGAGTTGTTTACGGTGACGAAAACGGCAACGAAATATCGTCAGTGTGTGACAAGTGACATTAGTGAGAGATTTGTTTCTTTTTTGTTTCGATTCTGGTGACGACAGGGTGCGACAGAAAGTTTTCCATCTGGGTGAGGGAAAAAGTTGCCACTTTGCTATGATGATTCGATGCTAATAGCCGCGTGTGTTGTTCTGATCGTTATCCACTCCCGAGGGAAGGATTGATGTTTGATGGGTTCTGCCACCGCGGGACGAAGCCATCGGCAACGGTGGAGGGAAGGATTGTAATACACAAATCGCGGGATAAACATCACGCCAGGATGAATCTGAAATTCATACGTGTTTTAATACAATTATTAGACCGCTACTCCCGTGAGGAATTGAAAACGATCGGAAAATGATATTGATATGTAACAAATCGCATCATGAAGTGCGAGAATTGCTTACCTATCTGTTAATAGTTTGTACTTTTATAGAAAAATGTTGCTCGAATTAGAATATAAAAAAGATTTTTGACGATACTTGAACGAAAAACGTTACAAAACATTTACTCACGTTGCTATTTTACTCATTTATTCTGTAACTTCAAAATACTCAAAATAAATAAATAAATAAAACTATTGTACTCTTTTCTTAAGTAAAATACACTATTTTACTCTATCATAAACAAATATCCAAATATAATTGTTAAAATTATAGAAATTTTTATTTTACACAAGTCGTGAGTGGATAAACCTTCACATTAATTTTTGTAAAATTGCGCGAGATATATCAGGCACTATGGTTGTCGAAATTCACGGTATGAACAACAAACTGGCGATTACTAGTCGAAACCCCCTGTAACGAATAAGCTTTCGTAGCAAATACGTCATGATAAGCACGTGCTTATCACAAACGTCATCAGAGACAATGCGTGGGAGAGAGACTCAACTTGAACACTCTCTCTCTCTATCTCTTTTGTCATTTGTGATTCTTAACACTACCTGCGATCGATTATCGGATCGATCGCTCTTTTTTCCTGCGTCCGCCAAGGTGAGCACACTCCAATACATTACTTAAAAAAGAAAACTTTTACTCCCAGCTATCATAACTACTTCCCGAATAATTGCGCTACGTGAAAATCATAATTAATAAATTATACAAAGACGTTTCAATATACCGGGCTGTTTACTGACATGTAATAAGAGTTAAAATAAATATAAAGAAACAATAAAAATATTACTTTTGATTTTAATGTTTAAAATGTATAAATGTGTAAGTGATGACATATTCATTTGATTTTTTATGTTTTGTCTACTACTTTTTTTAAAATATTCTTCTTGCTACAGGAAAAACTCTTCTTGTAGCATCGCCTTTATATCTTTAAATATATAGAACAGAAATAAACGTTTTTGTAATGAACGAAGTATTAGTTATGGAAACTTTAAATTGTGACTAAAACATACTATTTCAAGCGAGAAACATTTCAGCTGATTCAACTCATTACCTATATGATAATAAACAAGTTCACTTTCAAATTTAATTATTTATTATTTACATTTATTACTTTTCGCTCTTAAGAAGCAAGTGCACTTACCAATCATGGTGAAATTCGAGCTATTTTTGCCCCGATTTGTTTGAAATAAATCGAATGAAATCAATTAAACTGACGCCGATGCAAAAGTGATACGTTTTCGTTTCGACTCCGGTTGCTCGTTGATGAATGGGCCGTACATTCGCTGAGAGTCCGTGCAGTTGCACATACGTTGAATGTGCAATCATTCTGCTGTAGTGGTGGGTTTGGATGAGGCGAGTTAAGAGCAGCAAACACCACCCGCGTACGATATGGCATATGCCCCACGCCCCCATCGCTCCACTTGTCAAATATTCGCCCAATATGCTGCTCACGAGTGGCCGGGCTATTGCGCCGCACATTCTGGAGTGCAAATTTTGTGCATAATAAGGCGTGTAATAATTTGTTCTCACTAGCGCTCCCTCTCGTTTCCCCTCTCGCTGCATTTTTCACCAATGAATATGTGTGTGTTGTGTGTGTGTGTTTTGTTTTTTTTTTCGTGTGCTCCTATTGCACGTTCGAGTACCAACTACTTTTCGCACGCCAACGGAAGTAGCATCGCAGCAGGCACCGAATAAGCTGCAGTATTACCGGCCAGAATTTATGCAGCAAACTTTTTTGAACCCCGTTTTCGGGATGTTTCTCTGCGTAGGACGATCCAGTGGGAGGGGAGGTCAATCCCACTAACAACTGGTTCGGCCCACGTACCACGCCAGATGTTGAGTGCGAGCTCGATCGTGCTCTCCACGTATGCTGACGTATGTGCCGGGACGCGAGGTTACGAATGAAACTAGTTTTTCATTATGTCGAGCGTTTTTCCACCACACATTCCGGTGGGAAATTCGTAGCATTCAGTTCAACGTTATTTTTTTTACGTTGTTTTGCTTTCCTCCCGGTGGAAGTGGTAATGCATTTTTCCGGTTCATCGCCGGGTTTGTGGAGTCTTTAGGCGTGATTGTTATTTTTTTTTTTTTGAGAAAACTTTTTCACTACGCCTCATGACGGCATGCGATGCGCAAACATAGCTCAACCCTCCACCAACGCATGCTTGAGCGCGAGCGAAATGAAGAAAGTTTGGGCAATTGCAGTGGATCGGGCGTTGTGAGCGTTGTGTTGATGATGGTGGCGCTTTGTTGTTATTATTGCGCTTGATGTTTTACGTAACGCTACACGCTAGTTATGAAAAGACGAATTTGTACCGAACGGAAACTTTCAGCCCAACTTGCAGCATTATTGGTGTACATTTATGTGGTGGAAAAAAGAAATGAAATCGAGAAGGGAATTTGGGCAGAAATGAAATCGATAAGGCAATTCTATCCAACGAATAGAAAATGTCTTTTTAGACGGTCGATTAAGATCAATAAAAAAAGGTTTAGTTAAACTTCAGCGAGAGATTCAAATACTTATTAGTAACACCTCCCGACAACAGATGGCGCTATATGAACAAAATCTCTCACAGTATTACGAATGGGATGTCTAGAATTCCCAGAATGTCGTCGTTTCCAATGTGATTTTTGGTTATTAGAAAATCTTTATTCGCCTTTGGATCGTTTGACATTTTTTTCAAACGATAATTACAAAAAACAATATAAAAATTAAACAATAATTGCAATATAAAAATAAATTTCTATCAATTATTTTCCAAAATAATGAATAAAAAATAAGACCTTTTTTAAGCGTACTCAATCGCCCACTGAAACCGTGCCATTTCGGCACAACTTTTCCGCCATCGTATTTGGGAGCGTTGCGTTCAAAATGCAAATTTAAACTCCGGCATAGCTGCACGAAGCGTGGTTTAAAATATTCATGGCGCCTTGCGACTTTGCTCGGTTTTCCACCGGCAGCAGACCAAACCAAACTCCCATGAACGGGAAGCAGCGTTGTAACCGCGTTCATTTCCGGCAAAACCTTTAACGTCATGTTTCAAAGAAACCAAAAAAAAAATGAACAAAAAAGGGCAATATGGGCGAAAAAAATAACTTCCTCCACTTTACACCATTTGCGAAGTTATGGTTTGAAACAGATCCCCTTTGAAACAGGAAAAAAAGGAACGTAGACCCGATTTCGGCCACAAAGCATATGGGTTGTGGGTGTACGGGTGGGATGGCCCTGGTTGGTTGTTGTCTCGCGACCCACCAAAGCCACCGCTCGTGCATTCGCGCGCTTCCTTTTACGTGATCATATCTGGGGCACGCGGTGCTTGGGCTGCAGCCAATGTGGTTTTTGGTTATTTCCACCTTCAGTTTATGGGTGCATCTTGCACGTAGCGATGGCCACCCGAGGGGAAAGGGAGGCAGAATTTATGAAGCGCTGCATTAAGGAATGCACTGCAGTAGACTTTTCGGGAGTGTTTTTTGTTTCTTCATTCTATGTGTTTCTACGCTCCGCAGATAGATTTGTGTGGCAAGAAGTTTGGGTCGGGAATATTTATTTGCGTTCGCTACTTCTCGTTAGTGCATTCGGGCGGAAGTGCCGTGATCGCGTTCGTGCCGTTAGTTGGACCAAATGCATCCTTCCCCACCGCCGTGGATGATCGTGATTCATTTTTTTATTATAATAGCTTTCATTTTTGCCCAACTTCCCAGTACTTACTCCTAGGACTCCTAGCGATTGTCTAGCGTTCGGATGGCGACTGGTTGGCGAGCCAGTTAACCGTTCCCGGAGATGATATGTGTCCACGAGCAGGACAGTGCACTGCATTAAAAAGCATACAAAATCATACCACAGAGCTAAATCGAATGGTAAACGGGAGGAACCACTATCGCGATGCGATTTCGTTTGCAACAGCATTTTTTGTGGCTCGTAAGCGACCGATGTGCGGATGCCTTTACGGATTTTTGATGGTCACGAAAATGAATACCGGGATGTTGTTGAAAGGAGGTAGGGGGTCGTTAGGTTTGGATGGGATTTCCCTTCACCGAAGAGGACCAGCTTTCCGATTTCGTGCCGTATAAACCGTGCGGTGAACGCTCTGGCGATGGGGTTTGATTTATGATCGAAGCGAGATCGTATTTACGATTGCTTTCGGCGACCAAAAGGGTCAAAGACATTTTAAATACTCTTTATGGGACTCTATTTGAATATGCTGTTATTTAACAGACTGTTTATTGGTTCAGAGACTCAGATAAAAATGCTAATTTTGTGAAATCAAGTGAATAGTGGTAGTGTAAAAAATATTACCGAATATTAGATAAAGAAATAAATGGTTATTTTTCAAATACAGCTTTTTGTTCTATTACTTGAGTTTGAACATTTTAATTAAAATAGCAATACAAAAAAAGTCTAAAATGTGTCAAAATTTGTTTGTGAAAGCCAAAAATTATCTTTAAGGTGTCATTCAAACTGTGTATCAATAAAGTTTTATAAGGAAAAATAAACATAAAAGTGTGTGAAGATTGTGTCGAATGAATGAATGAAAGATTGCGTCTAATGAATAAAATAGCTTAAATTCCACATTCCAAACCCTTTGAATAGTTTTCCTAGCATCCTAGTTGAATTAGTGAATTATTAATTAACGTTCCCACATCCTTCATTGCGCAGTCACTCAGATTAACATCGCTAACATTCAACTTGTTCCGCTCAACCAATTGGTCCGTTGACAGGATCGTGAAACTATTTCATTTGCACCGCCGGCAGCATTTCCCGCTTCGAGGAAACTTTTTAAATCATTTCCTCCCGTCAGTTAAAAACAACAAAAATAAAACTGGGCCATCAGCCAAAAGTGCATGCATATTTGAAAAGTGACACAAATAAACTCTCGGCACTAACGCTGCTGGCGGCACGATCGGGCTTACAGGACGCCCGGTCCGGGTGTTTGATTACTGTTTGCCAAAAACTTGGCACCGTCAAAGTCTCCCCCCCCCTCCCCACCCTTCCACTGCAACGGTCGGCAACTTAATACCGAATGCAAATTGAACTTTCGCCGAAATTGAACCTCCGATCGTAACCCGGGGCGGGCGTGCTTAGTTTGGAGCGAGCTAAAATGTGTGCCTGTCGTAAATTCATTACGCTGCATTGCGTGAACAAGAGATGCAACGTGCAAGTAGCACAGGGGGTAGCTAAAACGACCGACAAACGGATGTCTCCGATGCATCCGTTCAGGTTTCGTCGTTCCTCGAGCAATATTAGAAAACAGAGCAGTTGGCGTGTTAAAGCAGTGTTGTTCCGTTCAGAAATAGGCAGCAAAATTAGATACTTATTATTTATTGACAATCAAACTTAGAAGGATTTTTATTATTAAAAAAACTATTGTTTGCCAATGCTAGAAGGAAAATTATAAAAAAGCATCTTGATGAATTCTCAGTAGTCGCTTTAAAATATACAGGAAAGTACAATATTGTTATAGGTTTTCAGCTATAAATTTAACAATAAAAATCTGTAAAAGTATATATTTTTTCCAGTTCTTTTTCAGAGATTTAAAGATTTAAATTTAGATTTAAATTTAAATTTAAAGAAGTAAAAAACATCTGTCGAGGTAAATTTCAAACTGTTGTTCCAAATTTAAAAAAATCTATTAAAATCTAGTATTCAATGAACCCACCGGTGGATACAGCACTGTGCGTAACAAAACAAACCCAGTGCATTTACTGGCTCGATTCCGGATGCACTCGGGTCGAATGCTAGGACCGTATTCGTCCCCGATTTTTCATCACACACCCTCACATGCTCACGCACGAAAGGGTGATTTGACAAATGGCCCACTGTCAAATGTCACCTCACCGCCATGCAAAAGACCAAACAGGGCCACAAAGTTTCAGCCCATCCGTCCCGGTAGCCACCAGTTTAGGATTTCCCTCGCCCTTCCAGCAAATGGAATTTTTAAATTGTTCAATTTTAATTAAGTTTCAAGAGCGCTAGAGAGTGCGGGCGAAAAGCGAGAGTGAGAAGGAAAACCTCCACATCCTTTCCGGTCAGGTTTGGCTCACAAACACACACCCAGACACACATCCTGGCGGTGTCGAAAATGTGCGATTTTATAAATGGTTTAATTAGGTCAGGGAGGCAGAGACCCCTTAGGGCGGTGGGCGGTAAAGCGAATGTTTGTTGGATTAGAGAGTGGAGTTGGAAAACCGAAGTGGAACGAAAAATAAAAAGAAAAAAAAAACTACGTTTCTCGTGAGAAAACTTCCGGAAGGAGTGTGTACTCTTTTTTTCATACAAACATGTATCTGTGTTTGTGTACATATTTTGTTGTCGTTGTTGTTGCTTCTCGCGTTTCCGCTTCATCCCCGCGGTTCCGGTTTGTGCCGCCGGATGGGGTGTGAACTATTTGAACGTGCCTCGGAAGCTAAGCACAATGCGAGAGGAAAGTTGTTCGGGGAAGTTTGCGTTGGTGTACCAGTACGCAGCCGCTTGGGAATTTAGCATCGTGGCTGCGTCCCAGTGGTTGGAATTAAGTTAGTCCCTGTTTTTTTTTGTGTCTGCTTTTGTGTGCCCATTTTTTTCTTCTGTTTTGTAAAGGTGTGAAGCAGTAATAGTAAAAAGGAAAATTCTAATAAAAAAAGCTTCAAATTGGCTCCGTTTTGAACGTCAAGAGCTTTGTTTAGAAACAAAGTGTAATTTACGTTCCAAACGGTTGCAAAATCCTTCGTTTATTGAGGATGCTTAAGATCTGTCTCGGTGCCTGAACGATGCCCAAAAAATCTGCTCCCACGTCCGAATGTGCCTCCTGCCGACGTGCTTCTCAAAATTCTCGCAGTTTAATTGCTCGAACAGTGGTAATTAAAACACGCCTGCACGGTCGAGTGAAGCGAAATAATATGTTTCGGATCCACCAGCATCCAGCAGTATTGACCGACGCCCCGTTCGCGGCTGCCGTGTTTCGTAAAACTGCTCGCACAAACACTCTTTCCCTCTCTCTCTCACACACACACACACACACACTCGCACGCTCCTCACATCCTCAATCATTTATTCAACGGACGCCACATAAACGGGGAGCCTAATTAAGTTGCCCATAAAACGTGCTCCCATTCGAACGGCCATAACTTTTTACACCAACCGTTAAGCCGCCGCCGCTGTTGCTGCTCGAGCGCGCGGATGAGAGCCCCGAATGCGGCGGAATCCTGGCGCACTAACCATTGCCAGATGGTTTTTATTTTTCGTTCCGCCCTTCTCGAAAGGTGTTGAAGGCGCAACCCAAGACCGGGGCGACCAAGGCGAGACTTAAGCCTTCACAATTTGCGGTGAACCTCGTTTAAAGCAGCAACCAAACAAACAAACGCTGAGGGAGAGAGAAAAAACCTGATTCGATTTTTCTTCCACCTTCCCATTTTCAGGATCACCCCAACGGCTGGAGTTACATCTCCATCTTCGGTTCCGGTTTTCGCAGCACGTGCACGTGGGAAATAAATGGGGAAAATTCCAGCATCCACCAAACCGACACCGACACCGACACACGCAGGCCTTGGCTTCGATTTCGGCAATGGCGGCAATCGCTTTACCCGATCGTGGAACCGATCGGTGCACGGCCCAGCGAGGTAAATTAACGCAGTAAATTGCTTTTCGAACCGAGCGTCCACACTAATGCCCATTACGGGGAGTTTTTTTCTTCTTCTTTTTTGGCACGGAGCGCATGGGGAGCGGGGAACAAACCGAAATGGACTAACAGCTGGTGTTGGGCTTCTCTCAGCTCGGCGATGGCGGCGGTTACGGTTTGTTTAGACGGTAAGCAAAGCTCGCACTGGCACCGTACGGTTGACTCCGCACACTCTGCGTTTGTTGTTTGGTTGTTTCCGATTTTCAGAAGCATGAAAGCCAAGGACCGGGGTTTTCCGAGTGCGAATGGTACGTTTGTGCACGGCGTGAATGGGGGATTTTCTTTATGGTGATAAAGTACTGAGCTGAAGGATTGAATCAAGCAGTTGTTACGCTAGGCGATTAAGTGAGGTTTTGGAAAATTTTGAACAATCAATTCGAGCTAAAAGTTTTATTAATCAACAAATTAGTGAATAATAAATTTAAATTAATGAAATTAAAAGATTTTCTAAATGTTAATTTTTGCGAAAAAAATATGTTGAATAGATTTATTGAATTAGTTTTGTTTTTTTTTAGGAATTGAATAGATTTATTGAAATTTGTTTGTTTTTGTTTGTTGAATAGATTTATTGAAATATCTCTTTTTGTTTTTGAAGAAAATTGTTTCGATTGAAGTTAAAACCTTATTTTTAAGACAATAAAATTCCATTTCCAAAATTTTAGTTGAAAAATACAGGACTAGAAAAAACATTTTCAACTATTCTGACCAATCATTTTCGTTCTCATGACAGTCTTTTCGTAGATCATCTATTTGGAAACTTATCGTGAATCTTAAATCAGTCTCTTTTTTTATTAATTATTAATAGGCATGTTATACTTATATCAGTATACATTTTTACAATACATTTAAAAATAATCCAAAGCTGGTATGTAGCCTTAATTATCTACGTTTTCTTAAGTGCCTAAAGTATCTTTATAAAGCAAAATGTACTGCATGGTGTAAACATTTGGCCGATTGACTTTGACTTTAATCCGATTTGATAACTTGTTTCATATCTTTGGAAATTGAAAACAAACTTCAATAAATGGATTGAAAGTCATTAAAACCTCTTCCCTCTTAAAGCTTAAAAATCCAAATTATTATTGTTTTTTTTATTCGAACTAAACGGCTTGTTAGAGTCGAAATATTCGAATATTCACCCTTCCCCTAAAGTTTCGCAACCCCCGAAACGCTTGTTGCCGTAGAGGCTCACGAAAGGAATAGAAATCACATAAAAAAAACACACACACACACACACTCACACACAAATAATCGTCACATTCCAGACACCGACCCGCCGCCCGGAAGATGTGTCTCGCAGCGTTAAATTTTTAGTAATATTAGACAATATCCGCCATCCTGCGTTGCGCCTGTTTCCCCTTCCCCGGGGGAGAAGTAGAGTTATTTTAGCGCTCCATTTTTATGGTCGAAGCAGGCTGCGGGTCGGCGAGGCGACAACCGAGTCGAGGTTTCCGCATACCAGAAACGTGTCCAGTGTGTCATGGAAAGGAATTTGCTAACGTGTGCGTGCGTGTGTATGTGTGCACGAGCTAGCAAGATCAACAAGCAGCATCCGCCATCCCTTCCCGAGTCGAAAGGAAGCAAAAGCAAAGGCAGCAAGAAGCAAGCAACAAAAGAGCAGTGGGACAGAGAAATTTGAATTTCTAATTTTATTACTCCGCTGTCGTTTTGACTGGTACTGGCAAACGGAACGCCAATATGCCGTGAACCCTAACGTTCCCGTTCCCCCTCACCGATGCCATGGTGGGAAAGGGTTTTAAGATCCCCTCTATGTATCGTGTCTTTGTGAAGGAGTGAAGGAAAAAGTCGTAATGGTGTAATTTACTTCACATTACCGATCATCGTTCCGTCCGGCATCCGGTACAATTTTCTTCCCGTTTTGCGGCCAAAAACAATGGAAAGTAAATTGTCTCTGTCACGTGACAAAGCGTGCTGGGAGCATGCTTTGAATTTTTTGTCTATCTATTTAAATTTAACATTTAAAAAGGGGAAAACATTCAATGCAATAAACCAATGCTCAATTAAAGCTCGCGTATTTATTGTTTTCCATTCCGCAGAATCGTATCAGTTGCATCGGCGAGGAGCGCCTGGAGCTCACGAGATCCCACAGCGACCTCACAAAAGCCTCACACCCATTCGGTGCGGGGCCGAAGAATCCTTCAGAGGTGATGAATTCTCGTTTTATGAATCGAATTCAGAAACTTGTTGAGAAACAACCGTCAAACCGTGCAACAAGCGCGACCTACACAAACACATATGCGTGCGTGTTGGGAAAAAAAAGGGAAGCCTCATGCATTACTAACACACGAAAGCGAACGCATGAACTCGGACCCATCCTTTGTGACGTGGGGGATTTTTTTCTTCTTTGTGTTCCACACCCGGAGCGAGGGACAGAGAAAGAGAGCGAGCGAGAGGGCATATGCCCGAACTGGCGCTCGCTCGTCGTCCTCGTCGTCGTCGGACGTTTCTCGGGATTTCGGGCATCCGGGCCGTGGCGCAGGTGCACTCGAGCTCGTGCGGGACGGTGCGCGAAAGAGAGCGCGCGTCCTGGCGCGGTTTTCGTCCGTACTAAAACGAGCGGCGTGTGGGACGCGCCGTGTACTAAAAGCTCAACAAACGGGCTCTCCTGAAGGTGAACCCACCCAGCGCTCCAGACGCACCGGATCGGTTCGTCCTTGTCGTGCGGTGTCCCGTGATCGGGCGACCTATTGCCCGACTTCCGAAACCCAAACCTTTTCGGTTGGGGCTCTTGTACTAAACCGAGAGCGAGAGAGAGCGAGCGCCGTGCGAAAACCGAGCGAACCGGAGCCCGTCCGTTGCGTCCGAGAATGGGAAGTGGCGAGAATTTCGGGTCGTGGTCCGCTTCGGGGACGTGTTCGGGCGTCGCTTCGGTCACGAAAAAACAGGGCAAACCCTGTGTGGCAGCATCACTCCGGGAGCTACCGTCCCAGTTGGTGTTCCGGTTTAGAGTCGTGCTGTTGTTTTTTGTATAGATTTGTTACTTAATGCTTTAAATATATACATATACATATATATGTGTGCAGTGAGGGTATACGGTTTACTTTTTCTACTATCATTTTTCCCACCCTTTGCTCCGAATAACGGCGCGGCACGCGCCGAAAAACGCACCAATTGTGAGCGAAATAGTCGCGGTTAGCTAACGAAAGGAAGGGCAACATAGGGATACACACAAAAGAATAGAGCAAATAAAAAAAACACTCCAGCATCCACTCGCAAGCGCGCCTCGGAGAGTGAACAAGGTGAAGAATGAAAAGTGACACCTCTGGCCCATAACAGCCCTGGTTAGGTGGATTTTGCGAGCCTTGCCGAGGCTACCTGGTGATGGTTCGGGCTCCGGATCAGTGCTTGTGAGGCAGTTTTCTTCACCGCAATCGTGAGTGGTCCGAGCAAAAAAAAAAAAACGTGAGAAAAAATCCTCGATGTGTCCCTCCGTCCGTACAAGCGACAGCAGCACCTAGTGAGCTCGTGATCCGATTCAGAAAAAAGGTGAATCCAAGCCTGACCCTGACTCGGTGTGCTCACGAGAGGAGTGGAAGAGAGGAGCGCCACACGATAGATGGATCGTGAATGTGGTTGAACAGGGAGGGCGGGAGGGTGAGAAAAAAAAACTGTGAATGGGCAGGCTGGTACCTGGTTCCAGCCACCCGCAGTGATGTGAGAATCGTCCGTGCATAACCGATGGTGGCGCGCCTGTGTGCGAGTGCGTCTGTGTGTAGAAGGGAAGCCGTACTTTTCCCCGGGGTGCCATGGAAAATCGTGCCCGAAACGTTTGCCTGCTCCGATCGGCAGTGACTCCTCGCTGAGCTGTTCAGGTGTTGAATTAGGAGACTTTCTTCCCTCGCTCGACCGCTTCACGGGCAAGCGGGAAAGGAAAAAAGCGGAGCGGACTGGGAGGGGAGAGCGTGTAACCGAACTAGACAAAGCATTCCACGCCAACCAGTGGTGGCCCGTGTAGTGTACGACAACCGACAAGGGGGTGGATGCTAGATCCTGGTGCTCCCTACCAATTGGACGCACATTACCGATTATGTTGAACCATCGAAAGTGAAAAATTCGAGAACGTTCCCGCTGTGAAGCACGAGAGCAAACGCACCGCCGCACACACGCGCACTGCACATTATCACACACTTTCTCATGCACACGCACATATACACATACACATATACATACACAACCACACGTTGCGCTCGGGCTGAAGCGCAACCAGTGTGCCGAACGGGCGAATATTTTCCCACGATGGAGGCGCCCGGTACGCCTGCGATGGAAAGTGGCTGCGTACGTGTTCTTTTTTCTTTCCGTTCCGTTGGTGCGATGATTCGCCTAAACGTTGCCAAATTCAACGACGGTGGTGCGTGGTGCGCAGAATGGATGGTCCATTCGAGCGTGCCGCATTGTCCTGTGAAGGGTTTTAAAACGCTTCTGTTTTTACCAACGTGCGTTGAGATTAGATTTTTGGATTCCTTTTTCATCCTTTAAACTTTCCACCGTTTATTTTCCGCCCCCTTCTCCCCGTTCAGAACAGCGCGTTTGTGGAATTGCTCACCTCGCCGAAAACCCTCACCTCCTCGCACCGCCGCAGCACTAGGGTGAGAATACTAGAGCGAGTGATTTAATTACGGCAAATAAACCCAAGAAATTAATGTAACAACAACAACAACAACAAAATGTGAAACAGTGTGCGAGTGCGAGAGTGCGTGCGACATTCGCGAGCGTGAGAGAGAGAGTGCGAGAGGGCAAGATAAAATGCAAAAGAGAGGCAAATGAGTGCGGCGCAACAAGAAAGAAAAAGTGTGTGAGAAAAATTTCCATAAAGTGTGAGCAGAATCGGTAAGGCTCACACACATACACACGCGCAGGAAAGCAACAAAAAAAAACACCCAGCCTATCAAGCGGAGAGCGTAGTGAGTGGAGTGTTATAAAATTAGTAACCCTCACCAACAAGTGTGCTCCCCGGGGTGTGAACGAAAGCGGGCGCTTCTCACGCGTCATTCGACAAGTTCCGCGAAAAACAACACCACGGCAAAAAAAAAAATTCGCGTCCGACAATAAAACAAAAATTCGATCCATCGCACGGGCCCCGAATGCGAAAGCGCGCAAATGGCGGGCACCATGTGAGGCTCGCCGCCTGGTCGCCCGGTTGTTGGTGCTTCCCGTAGGAAAATCGGTCTCGCCGAGTTGGTGAGAATTTAATCACCGTGCAGCTTAGTATGCACGCACCGAGTGAGAATGAACCGTGCGGGCAGGTTCGCCGCGTCGTTCCACGCCACGATCGAGTGACGATGAGTTCCACGTGCGGTGGTGGTGCTGCTGCTGCTGATGTGGCTTTGTGCTTTGTGCTGCCGAATGCTGGAATGTAAATGCGTGACGTGCGGCTGAAATAACAGAGTGCGTTTGCAACTACGGGGCGCGGAGGTGCCTAATCGAGTTGAATCGAATCGTTCGCGCCTATGTGAGTGTATGTGTGTGTCTGGGTGTGTTTGTGCTCTAGCGTGAATGTGCCTGTCGCGTGGATTCGCGATCGAACGCAAACGCAAGCGAGCGAGGCGAAATTTTCTGGTGATGAAAGCAAACGGCATGAGCTGAAGTTTAGGGCCGTTTACGTTGTTTCGAATCGATGCTAGAGTGCGTGTGTGTTCGGAAACCGTGGCCTGCGCGTGCAGCTTCCATACAGGGAGTGGATGGAAAGCTCGCCGATGAGTGAGTGAACGTTCACCGAAGGTGCATGGAAAGCGGGCAGCAGGCAACGCTTAATCGAAAGGTAATGAGTGAACGAGCAAAAGATGGTAAACCTATAAGGTTTACAAAATTATATTCCATGATAATGAGCAAAACATAATCAAAGTCCAAAATTTACTCATTTGAAAGATATTTTTATATTCACGTAGTAAAGTTTTTTCAACCAAAGTTCCTTAAACTGAATAGTCTGGCAGCTTGGTGGTACGAATTTTAAGTAAATACGTCGTTTATAACACCTAATTAAGCCGTTTGTTTCAAATGAATTGCATATCTTCAGGCTGATATTATTTTCTTACCCACCGAATCAGGCAGTCCTAAATTTAACTAACTTTTCAGAAGAAAGCCAGAGTTAGGCGTGGAAGGTTGGTCGGTTTATTAATTTAATGTTTGTTTATTTAAGTGATTTACGTGTTAGTTATGTTTTTAACGCAATGTTTTAAATATAAATTAATTTAACTTTTAAATAAACAATCTTCACGTATGCGGCAAAATATTTAAAATTAAACAATTTACAGATTTCCAATTCGATAAAATGAATAAATCTATAATAATTAAATGTTTTATTGCATTGAATAGTTTAATTTACTTGTTTTATTTATTTTATTTCAATCAAGTCGATTAACATTTATTTAAGAAATGTTCTCACAATTTTCAAAACTATTTCAATTGTTTTTTGTTGAAAAAAGTTCGTTACGAGATCTATTAGCAGTGGTATTCTACTTTTCACTACGTTCATCTTCTGCTATTCTGTTCCACTTCTCGATGCCCTTGCCCAATGTGGCTTCCATGAGTAGTTGGAAACAAAAGGCCACCGTTTCCAAATCACGGCCACTCACACAAAAGCAGAAGCGAAGTCATGATTCTTGGAGTTGTATGCTCGAATGCTCTACTAACACCGTTACCCACACGACAAGGTTGAACGTATGCGAGTGAGAGCAAATCGAGCAAAAGAATTCCTGCTCCATCCTGGCGAGCGTTTCGCTACCAACGCTCAGCCATCATAAAACCATCATTTCACAAAGTTAGTTTATTCGAAACCGTTTTTTCTGGTGTGGTTATTTGCATTTGTCCCGCAAAAAAAAACGTCCTCCATTCGAACTACCACCCTCGCAGTGGCGAAATAGTGTGTGGCCGCATCCATCCGGCAAACGGTCGGGTAATGGGCTAGTTCCGGCTTGCGGCGTTACCCGCGGGCAAGTGACTAGAAAAAAAACGTAACAAAACCATTTCATTTTGGTAAATGGAAACGAGGCTCCAAGCGCATCGCCACGGTGCAGAACAAAGTGGAAGAAATAATAATGGACATTTCATCGTTTTACCCCTAGTCGCGAGCTGCTAGGGGCTTCCTGCATTGGTTTCGGGTTCCTAATTGTGGGGAGACCGGTTTTCAACGCGTTTTCTTTCAGCGTCTCCCTCTCCCTCGTCCATTTTTGCCATTTCAACCATTGCGTCACAAGCCTAGCTCCGACCGTTCCTGCCGATTCCGTTCGTCCGCCCACATATTCGGACTATTCAAAACGGATCGTGGTGTTGGGGGTGGTGGTTTTTTTTTAACATCCTGCAGGCTCATGAAGCCTCCACTCATCGCACACGCAACTGATAAGAAACTCTCCAAGGTCCATGAAGGCTGTTCGGATGAACCGGGATGAACCGGCGCGCATGAACACACAGCATCCGTTGAAGCGACGAGCGTCCAAATGAACGCAGATCCTTCACGCTTTTTTGTGTGTGCGTGTGGTTAATTTTTCCACACACCCATACACGCGTAGTGTCCCCGCTTTAGGAGCAATCGGTCGGTGTTGCGCTCTCGCGCGTCTCTGTACTACCTCAACACCAACAAACGTCTGTCGGGACGTCGAGCGAACCAACCCCCGTGAGCGGGCACGCTGGTTGTGTGCGTCCGATTTTCCCGATCACTGGCGGTCCCGGTCAAAAGGCGGCTTCGGAGCGGATGCTTCTTGGTACAGCTAGCCCGCCCGAACCCGAACCTGCAGGATGCACTTGTATTGGTGTTGACTGGCTCGATTGACTTCGTGCCGCGCTCCCTGTCGCACTACTTCCCTTCCCAGCAGCGGTAGTGGTGCGAACAATGGAACACAAGTGAAAATTTGTCCTTCAAAAGTGCGTTCTTTAAACCTTGTGTGCGTTTTTGTTTTTTTTTACACAACTCGATTCAATCGCCCCCACTTGTGTCCTTGCGATGGATTTCATTTCACGGCCCGTGGATGGTTTCCCTGGTTTGATGTTGCGTTTTATCACGCTTTAGGAATAATCGTTCGTTCGTGAGTTGTGAATGTTCCCTTGGATGGAAGATATTCTTTCTCGGACACCACTCTGCTTTGGGTCGTGTGTAGGCGGAAAATGAGTAGCTCAGTGTTTGTGAAACGTGCACTGAAACTTTGGGAGTGTGTTTTGCATATATGAATGTCGTAAGGAATACGGGTGTATGAGTAAAGAGCTTTTTCGGTCGTTTTATTATCAGTTTCATAAATGTAAAGAGACAGAACATGATTCTGAAATATTTTTTTCGTAATCATATTTTACTAAAGATAAAATGTAAAAAAAGATCAGTGGCACAAGACAAAGTTGGGAACAAAATTACAAATGTTTTAATTTAAAAATATATTCAAGAAACAGTATAAACATGTTTTAAACAAAACTATAAGTAAATGTAGATGTTTTGATCACTTTTTAAGCTTTCAAATGCTGTAACAATATTAATTGATTTCTCTCACATTTTAACATGAGTTTTAAATTGAATTTTTTTTCCAACATGTTTGATACGCTGCATTTGGAATATAATCCCTCAGCTAGTTAATTACAAGATGAAACAGTAGAATTTATTTCATTATTACGGTCACTCACTCAATCAATGCTCCGCCACCAATTTCGGTCGGTCGGGTTGGTTAGCGAATCGAATCCGGTTGCGGTTTTGCACAGTGATTTTATTTTAGATGTATTGATGCTCACAACCCCCTAGTAGGTGGTCTATCGTTACTCTCCTCCAAACAGGCGGACCCATACACGCATTATCCTGATTACTGGCCGTAGTTAGAGCCAGCCGCAACCCAAACCAAACCAAAGGAGAGAGAGAGAAAAAAAACCCTCAACCCAATAAACCACCTTCCGACCCCGGAGGGTCGAATGCATATTGTTGCGGCCGTTATTTTTGCATCCCAAACACGTCCAGTCATTCGTGTATAATTTTGTCACCCGAAGCACCCGGGTACGGGTTGGGGTGTCCCGTTCTGGTACGTGCTCAGGGGGAAGGTTTTTTCTTCCATTTTCTCACCATCGCCAGCATGCTTTCCATTACGTACATTGCGGCGGGCAGGCCGGCAGGCGGACTGTTGCATGTTTTCGCATGCTTCCGTGTCACGTGATGTTGGCGCCTTTGCGAGCCCGCGTTCGGTTTACCCACGAGCCTTGTCTGTGTGTGTGTGTTTTTTTTATGCTATCTTTGGCATGAGTATGCAAATTCCTTACGCCCAGGTCTCCCATCTCTGCCCCCAGGAGAGAGAAAAAAAGGCAAGGATGTGATGACGGAACGGATGGAAGCCGTTCCTGTTCCAAGGCTCAGTTCGGATCATCTTCAGTCTTCCTGCGAAGGATTCACGGAGTTCTTGTTTTGTTTGGTCGCTGCCACGTGGGTTAAAAATACGTGGAATCATGCCGTGAGATTGAAGCATTCCTACAAGCAACAACGTGACGGGTTTCGCCTGCCAACGTGTTTTTGTGCCTCTCCTAACCGGAGACGGAATGCAAAAACGGTTTTACTCAAATGAACAGAAATATCGTATGCATCACGTGCTGCTTTATGGCAGTTGCCATTCCCCCTACTCGGCACGCCCCGAGTGCAAGGAGGCCTGATGATTTGACCAGAATTGTGTGTCTAGTTTGCGCCCGGATAGTTCCAGCGCTAAGTTTCATCAGCGGAGAATGTGCTCCGGAGCAGCATATCATGAATAGCAATCGAGCTCGAAACCACTCCCGGGGGCGCGCTTTGACTTTGGCCAAACGTCCACTTGAACGTGTTGCAAAACACGATTCGCAACCGGAATATTCCAATGATTAGGTGATTTCCAGCATGAAATGCAATTCATCTCCGTACGCGCTGTGAAGAAACAAAAAACCCTTTTTCCGAAATCCGTGATTTGCAATCTCGTTCGATTGATTGGCCGCAACATTCGCTCATAAATAATTGATCAAAGCAATCCATTTTCGAGAAGCAGCTCGCTCGTAATGGAAGTGAGATGGAGCGAGTGAGATGAAGCGAGCAGCGAGCGAGCGGACATTTATGCAACACGCCTGAATTTATGCAAACCGTGCAAAAGCGAGAGGGTAAAAAATACTATCCTCCATCCTAAATGCACCATGTTCTGCCAGCTGACGCAGCTTTGGGCAGTGTTTTGCTGGCGGTTTTGCTGCAGCTGCAATAATGGTTTGGTTTGGCGTGTGTTTTTTTTTTGTTGCTCGTGGGCACAGTTTGCTTTCGCTCCCATCGAAGCCCGTTGCGCGTGAAAAAACGACGCATAATTAATCACACAACCCACACAACCGACACACACACACACGAAACGTAAACCAATGCCGTGGTTTAGCCATTGCCGAGGGCAGCTTTGTGGCACTGTATTGAATATTCGGGCCCCTTTCGGTTGCTGGGTGGGTGGAAATTAAAAATTGATTTAATCAATTACGAATGTACCATCTAACCCTTACCCCCCGGGTCGGTAATAGATTCGTTTCGGAGTCTCGGTTATCACAACGGACAAGTGCCCCGAGAGCAAAGCATACCTATATTTTTGAGGCTTTTAATATCAAATGCAGCACACCAATGCACCGGTTCACTGTGGTTTAAGATAGCTGAGAAAATCTTCGGTTAGTGCTTCATTAAATGGTGATGCGGTGGGAAAGTGCATTGATAGCCGAGCGCCCGGCGACTGGTCGGTTTCCGGGCCGGGTTTGAGTAAAATCCCGGCTTCCCGTTGGCGGTGTGGTTTCGTGAATTTTTGATACCGGCTTTGCAGTGCACCGTACCGAGTGTGCTTTTGTGCGGAAGGTGTTATGTTTCTATGTTTGCCGATGAATAAAGGATGCACGAGCGAGTGCGCTGCGCTTTTGCTCTCAGTAATTGATGAAAACTGGAAGTCAATTAAGTGGCAGATGATAATGGGCTTATCATGAAGCTCGCCCGACGGCTGGCAGGTGTTTTGTTGAGTGGAGTATACATTGTTGGATATTATCATCATGGAAATGGATGTCTACTTATGTAGGACTATAATAAAAAAAATGAAAATCATATAGTTCCTTTATAAAGCAAATGTTCTGTAAATGCTGTAAATGCTACATGATAATGCTGTTTTATTTTTTTATTATAACAATTCTTTCGTTTAGTGCGTAAAAACTTTCACAATCTCTATTATAGGCGATGCTTTTTCAATTTTTTATCCAATTGCTCAACATTTGAATCACTCTTAACACACTTTCCGTTGTATCATGCCAAAGGTGTTCGAAGCGCGAAAAAATCAAACTCCAAACGCCGATGGCATCCGTTCACGCACATGTCACATTTTCCTGCTGGCCAGCCGAACATGTTTACACTTCTCTTTTCTCATTTTCCCTGTCCGTTCAGCTCGATTCTTCAAACGAGTTGTTTTTGCACGTTTATTGCTAGTTTTACCTGGCAGGTGGCAACCGGTTTGAATAATATTGCCTCCGAGGCAACAACGTGACGTTTTCATTCATTTCGTCATGTACATGGTTGTCGATGGTGTTTCCACTATGACTGGGATATTTATGTTTTACAATGTCCCGTTGCGAGAGCTTGCCGGAAAATCGAGTTATCGCTTCGCAACGTTAAAATTATGTTTCCTCAACATGCATGAAGGTGATTTTAAATTTTAAAATGATGCAGGTATGGTGACAATAAAAAAAAATTCAGGTATTGGTTTTACATTAAAAATATTATTCAAATTCACACAATTACATTTACTGGAAAAAATGTTTTATTTTAAAGTTAAAATTGTATCCTTTTCTTTTAAACAAATTGTTGCACAATTAAAATACCATATTTTTTACAGCAAGAGTTCGATGTAGATAGTACTACATGTACCAGCTAAAGTACGAGTTTGCAGCTTCGTAAGACCAAAAGAGGTATTATTTAACCACCACCACTATTTAACCACTGGCACATATCATGATGGGTCTTCCTGTATTGTCGCCACAATCAACCCAACACAACCGAACGTCGAACAATAATATTGACAGCGTGAAGAGTGTTCCATCACAGATAACACCGGGCCCGTGGAGGGGAGGGTGTTTGCCATGGGATGTAATATTAAAATGTTCAAACCAGAGAGCCAGCCTGAGCCCTAGCAGCTCCTGATACGGAGAGAATCGAGGCCCAGCAAGAAACAGTGATACAATTGAATAATGGCAAGCTGTAGTTTGAAGTATTCAGCCCGAGTCATACGCAAACTTTATCACTCACACATTTGTCTTTGCGGTTTTGCGGGGGAAGGGTAGCTGGAGCTGGAACTTTTCTTCAGGGCCAGGTTTCAAATCAACCACTTCGGTTTCGGACGACTCTTGTGCAAGCCTTTGCCATTGAATGGATGGGAAACTTTCAGGCGCACGGTGTGCAAGCACTAAGTGAGCTATTCTCTTCTGCGTGCCATTCATATCGTCAGCATCATCATCATCATCATCGCCGTGGCGTTACGAGTATGGGTGTGTGGTTACACGTTGATAGCTTTATGAAAATGAATCTGCTGCGATACGTACGATGATGATTCCGAGGGAAGTTCCTCCATCCGAAGCACGTCAAACCGGAGCCGGGCTACTCGCTCGAGCACAATCGTAATAGTTGCTAAAGTTTCCAGTCCGACCCGCCAGCTCGGCATATATCATTTTCGACGAATTTTAAATGAACATTCGCACACTCGTACGTTTGTGCACTCTCGCTCGAGCACAGTTGAACGGGCCATTCGTGCTGGTGCATGAAATAATTGATTGCTATTTGCAGAAAATGTTACGTTACAGGCAGCCGGGCAGGGCAGAGTTAATTGTTTCGCTGCAGAAAGGCAGAAAGAATAATGCATCGGCTCAAATGAGACTTTGGAAACTTTGGGGCGTGCGAACTAATTGTTCGACTGTTGGCCCAAGTGTGTGGTTCATTGTTTTTCGCAAGTGTAATGAAAGCGAGACGGGATGTGGGGCATTACGTTCCGACCGGGTTTCAACCGGCGTTGCTGCTGGTTCTTGCAGTTGATGGACAACCCTGACGGAAAATCCGTTCAGGAGATGGATTTTCGGAGGGAATGGATGGATTTTAGAATGGGGAAGTTTTAGAAAATGGAATATATTATTTATCCATGCAGGCAGAAAGCCTCTTCGAAACCGTCAACATCATAAAGGGAAATGGGTAGATAGTTTAACAAAAAGTTTTTATATTTTTAAAAAGGCTTAGATCTTCATTTAAAACATATTCGTCTGCACTCTTATGTTGCATTTTTTTAAATAATTGGGTGCAAAAAAAAGATATATAAGAAAAATTTTCTAAGCTAGATTTGTGAAACAATTTGAATAAAATGTTTAAATCTACCTCAATCCATCAGGATGCCATAAACACATTTGAGTTATATCGTAACAAAACCAAAGATTTGCACATCATTTCAACCTTACGAACAACTAGTTTGAAAACGAAAGAATTTTTTATTGTTCCATATTACGGGAATCTACGGCCTTTTTCTGTCGGGGTTTTTCCGTCATTATCATACAATCACGTTTCTCAACGGTGGGCGGGTTAAAATAGGATTGCAATACTGATCCTGAGGAGGAACAAATTTTTTAATTTGTTTAAATTTATGTAGAATTCAAACACATATGTTTTCTTCTGATAGTCAAAATAATTTTCATGACACATATTTAAGTATAAAAAATAGTTGTTCAAACATAGTTAACGTGAAGAGAAGCACTCACCAACGCTAACTATCGCTGGATAAAAGAACGAGATTCCATTTGTTAGCTCCATAGCTCCATAGCTGGACTACTAGATGGATTGTTTGCTTTTATTACACTGATAGTGTGCTGAGAGCGTCTATTTAGCCTAACTTTTCAAACAATACGGTGAACCTAGACCGATGAACCAACCCAGACTCCCTCCTGCTTCCTTCTCCCCACCCGAAAAAAAGGAAGAAAAACAAACAGCATCCGCCCGGCGGTTCAATTATCGCACGTTAGGCATTAGGCTAATTTCCGCCACCCCTGGAAAGACGAGTAGTGCCAGTGCTGATATACGCAATTCTGCTTAATGCTGATTCACTCATAAATTTGCCATCCATGCCTCATCTTCATCAACATCATCATCATCATCACCATCAACGAATCACACCCTTCCTCCTTTCCAGACCCTTCCCCGGCCCAGTGCGTCTTGTCTTGGTGGGTCGTTTAAAAGTTTTCCTTTCCCAAGTAAAGTCCACTTCGTTTCCTCTCGAGCGCGGTGGGGTTTCAGTTTTCGGGCCGGGCGAAATATAAAGCAACCACCGTCGCTCCCCGCCGGGTGCCCTCCCGTGGCTTAGTGACGAAAAAAAAACGGTGAATAAATGGCAAGCGACCGAACGGAAAATGAGCTAGAAGGTGGGGGGCCGTTTTGTGAAAGGCGGCGAGAAGTTTTTTTTTGTTCGACTTTTTCTACTCCTTCACATTCCGGTGGTGATTTTGCTGCGTACATAATTCACTTGCACGTTCTCTTTTGATTTGCTCTCGGTGTGTTTTCTTCCTCGCTACTGGTCGTATTCCAAACGCATCAGTTCGCGCGGCGAATTGAAGATTGTTGAAGTTTTATTTATTTTTTCATATGAAGGCACGAGCGGGAACCGTGCCACAAGAATAAAAGGTGCCGAGTGTTATGTTCGGTGGCATACTGAAAAGGGATAGAGGATGAAATGTTTCATGGGCAAGTTTTTCCAACCGACCGGCGAGGTTTTTTTCACGATTTTTGTTTTACTTGTACGTGTTTGAATAAAGAATTTCCGTTCTTTTCTCATTTGCGGCGAAGAATAATGAGAGGAAATGAGGGATTTTTGAGATTTTTTTCTGTTCACAACAGACTGTAGACAGTCGTTTTCTTCACATTTTTTCCATACTGCTAAGAGGACACGAGAAAAAAGCGCACTCTCTTTGAATGGCCATTGGCGACGACTTCATCGCCTTATGCATCGGTACGGGCGTAACATTTTAATTGAATAATGTTCCCTACTTAGCGGACGAGTTGTAGATGCACTTTGCCCTGCACTAAGTGGCAGAGTGCCACCGGAAGAAAATCTGTCCAAATGAGCCGACAAGCCGGAACGTGCCGGAAGGGAAGGTGGGACGCAAAAAAGGGGCGTGAGGTGAATTCCGAGCATCCCAATCAAGGAAGTTGCAGAACGGGAAGCTTCCAACGGGGAAGGGAAAACTACAGCAAGTTGCCGGGGAGTGGGTACGGGGTGAGTACAACTTCCTGCTCAAAGCTAAGCAGTTTGAAAGTTTCTCCACTGAAGAGAGCGCCAAATTAAGCGCTTTTGAACGCATCTTGTTTGCGGGCTAATATTTAAAGGTGAAGTAATGCGCTGTGTCAACAGACGGTGAGCGGAGATTTGTGCTTCCGTGCCTTAGATTGTGGGTTCTATCGTGTTTCAGTCCGAAACTTGCCCACCGCTGGCGGGCCGTTTGATGCAATTAGCGTTGGGAAATGTAGCTAAAACTGCTGCAGCAAATTTCGAACGGAAATATTCGATCTGGGAAACTTATTCCGAACAAAGTTAGTGTTCTGTATTTGTCACTATAGAAGGTATTTTAGGGTTTAAAAACGGCCTTCTCGAGCTTGAAGCATCAATTAATTTTATTTTAAATAGCATTTCATCAATTTATGTATTGCAATTTAAATCAAAATTCGGATTCAATTATCTCAATGTGACATTTCCATCGTGAACAATAACGCGATGAAATTGGTCATGTGCCATGACAGACGAAGTTTGTGATTAAAGGAAAATGTATTGTTGGGAACTGTTGTTAGGTTACCAACGGACGAACGAAGACGAGCCAAGAGACACGACGACCACACGAAGACCAGAAAGTGTATATAAAAAGTAGAGCGAAGGGATGATCGCGCTCTGTTTTGGTGATTAGGAAGCTGGAATAAACAGGTTAATTTTTTGGTACACGCTAAAGCAAAGGGAAAGACCCTGTTGTGTATTTCATTCTTCGCCGTTTCCTAACATGTATTATAATCTTTTAATATACAATATTTTATTCTTCGTTTGATACAATTTGGCTCTACACACTCGTTTTAAATTCCAATTAGTGTTCAAGTCCAACTCGTATGATTAGAAAGCCCTGAATAGTAAACCTTTCACAAATCTGTACTATATTTTAAGTTAAAATCATAGTAAAATCTGCCTTCTAGGAACATGAATCCAACATTTCATTTTATGCAATTAAAACCAGAAACATTTATTTTGCTCTTTTCTCTGTAATCCATGTCGAAATGATTGCGCTGGAAAGTTGTCGATGTAAGCTGCTCATCTCGCCTCCTTTCTGGCGTCCGATGAACAGTTTAATTGACAGATAAATCTGTGATACTCTCCGAACGATGTGTTTCCACATAGCACAACGAAACACGATCCCGTGCCGATTGGTGAAATCTGTTCCACCCCCGGGTTGCAGAATGTGTTTTACTCTATCGATTTTATAACGCCTGAGGAACCATCCAACGACTAGGTATGAGGGTATTAGAAGGTGTGGGAGAGGGGAGGGCGAGCTCCGGATGCCCATTTCGGGGCCAATAATGATTGCGATTGTTTTCGACAAAGAGTTGACTTTTCATCACATACACACAGCACACACGCCACACGCCGCTATTTTTAGCCGCACGGATCGATCGGTAACAGTTGGCACCGGTCGGGAATCGATTTCCCGCTCGACTCACTCGTCTCTTCACTGCCGTCCTCCAGACCGACATCGATAGCATCCGAGTCAAACGGTACAACGGTGTCGATTTTTAATGCTGAGCTAAAACACAGCCCCTGCCCCGGGGCCGTATTACTTTGCACTGATTCTGGTGGCAGCAGAGCCGGCTGCCGCATCATGATCGGCTTTGTCTTTTCGGGGTGTGTGGGGAAGCGATGGCGTTTTCATGCCTTGTTGCATGCGCAACATGGTGTGGCCACTTCCAACCAACAGCAGCAGCAGCAGCAGCAGCAGCAAAACCAGCCAGGAGCATTATCATCATCCATTTTTGAACAGTTTCCCCGCTTCCGGCCGGTTTCGTTCGCTGCCCTCTAGAGGAGGACGTCGTACCGTCTGGTCGCTTTGGACGATAGCTTCAAAATCCCTCTCGCTCCCTTAAACCTATCGGCCGTTCCCTGCCAGTATTGCCAGCCTTCGACGAGTGGAAGCGAATGCACGAGAACCGTCAGACAGAATGCTTCCCAAAATGGGCACCATTTGCGAGCACTCATAGTTCGTGAAGTGGTGTTCTCGTTTTTTTTTTTTGCTTCTGTTGGTCCAGATTCTGAAAGACGAACGGGTCATTCGTAAAAACGGGGACCGGCTGTCCCGTGGCTGCACGGGTTGTGACCATAAAAATACTTACCCAAAACCACTCGGTCTCGATTTTTGCTCGGACGTGGTGAGTTTTTTGCTGTTTGTTATTTCGTTTCTCGCTCGTTTGTGGCACAATCCGAGCAAGTTAAAGTTGTAAACTTTCCAAATTCTTTGCCGTCCTTGTGCTGGCGGGCCCGTTTCTACTTCTGAACGCCACCGGAGAGCCGTTTTGTGTAAAAAAAAAAAAAAATACAAGTTCTGCACCTCGTAAGGATGCGGGATAACTCCCACTCAGCGAAAGCACGACGATGGCGAGCAATATTGGACGTAAAAATGTCTTCCTTCAGTGTTCAATAGAGAAAAAGTGGAAGAGTGCGAGACGGGGTATCCATTTTTCAACTTCATGCCCTAGATTCGTAGCCTCCGGTGCCGAGATCGCAAAGGATTCATGGTTCACCTTCAGCTACGGTTGAGCTGCGATAGTCAGACACAGACAGTTAGTGCGCTGCTTGGCAGGTGCCCGTCCTCCAAGGAACACTTTGTCTGATGTTCGGTGAATCGGTTGGACAGGCTGCCAACGCGATGTGGTGATGGCTTTTGGATGGTGCATTTTGTGCGGCCATCATGCTTCCGATTGTTGCCGCTACTGTGCCGTGTCGGCTGCGCGTAGGTCAATTAATGTGATTTGACACAATTTTGTCTGCTTTGTTCGGTTGCGGTACGAGCGTATGTGTTTTGTGTGGAGAGTTTTATTCCTGACATGAATCGTGGAACGTAGTAGAGATGTGTGGAATACAAATTTTTGTCCCTTTCAACGAATACCAGCAGACAGATTTTATTGGTTTTCCTCTTTAAAAATCTTGTTTGGACTTGAACTCATTTGATTTTACTTCAAAAGCTTATTTGTACGATATTGTATTCTATGAAGTTTACAAGAGCAAATATGATAAAAAAGGTCCAAAATGTGTGGCAGTTCATGAGATAAGAATGTGTTAACAAGTGTGTAAAGATTAAAATTAATCGATTATTCAGCAGATTGGCGAATGTCTACGAAAGACAAACTTTCTCAGGAAAATACCTTTCTAGAAAATAATTCGTGAATAGAAATAACTGTCTAAATATGTCTATCTTACGGAAAACAATCCACTAGATACAGCCAATGTTGTGTTACGCCTATCGTGATGAAGATTATCTCTCATGCTACTTGGATGATTTTTACACCTAAAAAACGCGCTCCAGTATGGTTAAAAAAATGTCATTATAATCATAACCTTCTTCCATCGCTAGGAAAATGGAATTGGATTGGTTTCTTGCTTTCACAATTAATTATTGCATTTAAAAAAATAGACAAATAGACCTCATTTTGTGTGCCTGAGCCTGACAACGTTGGCAAAAATACAATGTAGTGTTTCGTATATTATATTTATTATCATCTCAAAAGGATGATGGAGGCGAAAAACGTGAGATAATTCTGTTTTTTTCTTTTTCTTCTTAAAAAGACAGTGGCGTGTCATGGTATACCAAAAACTTTTGCAAAAAATGACATTTTTTCAACACCCTACGCATAACTTTCCCGTTGATGATGATTTATAATCTAACAATCCGTTTTATGTTCTTTCTTCTCTTCCTCGTCTAGCTCCTACAATCACTGCTGTCTCCCGATAATGTTTGTCGACAGTTTCCGCGACCGTAAATCGCCGACAACGAAGCTGCCAACAGTGGCCAACACCGAACGGCGGCCGCCCAGCAATCGCACCACCATTATTGGCACGACCCTTCGAACGTCCTTCCGCAAACCGGTGGTGGTGGTACGCTGCAACTAGCAAGAAAGCACGCACAAACCGACACACACACGTATACCCTCCCTCCACAAACACGGTCCGGAGAGAAGCCCGCGGGAGGGGAAAAATGAAAACTGCCATCACGAATGCCGCCATTGCCGCCACCGCCACTCTGTATGCGAATACACGGTTGCACCGGAAGCGATTGTTTGCGCACGTCGTCGCCGTTGTTGTGATTAATCGAACGAAGTTGAAAAGTTGAAAGCGAAACGCCGAACCGAAAAAGAGTAAACTCCCGCCGCCAGCCGTCGGTGGTGTTCTTCGGTGGGGAGGGCAGCGTTGTCAGTACTCAACCACTGCACCCGGCACGAGGGAAGAACGAAGGAAGGAACCAACTCGCGGGTCGGATATGAGCGCATCGTCTCAGTAAGCCGTTCGCTTCGATCACCAGCCATCATCACCGATCGTCACGGTTCGAACACGTAGTCCAGAGGCGTACTCGCGCTCGAGAAGGCACCATTTTCTAATCGCCCGCGCTTCGAGACAACAATTCGAGCGTTCGAAATAAAACGCTATCGAAACGCACTTCAATTCACCCATCAATTTGCGATCGTTTTCGCTTCAGCCAACTTCGGTGAACTTGGAACTTCGCTTTCCTTACTCCGCACCACGTTCCACGTCTCCCGCACACCTACACAACCCACCGGAGGTCCGGAAGTAATAACGAGCGAAGCGAAACAGCCGCACGAATGCCACAAACACGGAAAGAAACCCGCACGAGTGGAACGCAATAGCAATACAGCCGACCGCCGATTTCCGGAAGTGTTCAAGGATTAGTCGTCAACCACTCCCCCGGGTGGCGAGCCTGATTTACGTTAATCTGGGCTATGTGCATGACGCGAGTTGAAGCGTTCGCGTAGTGTTGAAACTGTTCTGAAGTATAAATTCTAGTAAATAATAGCAAAAACACTCTAATACACACTAGCATAACAAGGTATCGGCAAACATTAATAATAATTATAATAATAACGATAGATAAACTAGCAATAATAATATGATCATTACACTTCTAAACACTTAGCAAACATAGCAAACTCGAACTAAACGAAGAAAAGATTCAGAGAAGTAGAGCGGATCGTTTTGCGTTTTGTTTTCGGTTCCCGCGCGTGTACGTTTGTGTGAGAGCCTAGTTAGTGGTGAGCCAGCGAGGAAGCGTCGGGGAAAACCAAACGCTCGTTTCCACCCGCGTGTGGCCATGTACGTGTTGTGGTGGTCGGTACCATGTACGACGACCTAGACCAAACGGCAGTGAAGTACAGGACACACGCCCATGCGCAGCAGCTGCCTCGCGTCGCTGCCTCGAATCATGTTGTGCCAGTTCGAACCGGGCTCGTAGATAGATTTTGGCGCTCCAAGTTTTTGGAATTGCTGGAGTACAGAGCACAGAGCACGGCGATGCACGCATAGGCACTAAAGTTGGCGTCGTGACGAGACGAAGCGAGAGTGAGAGTGAGAGAGATAGATTACTGCAAGCTGCTTCTGCCGTGTGCCCCCGGGACGACGCGCCGTAAGGAATTAAGGACCAAAGCGCCACCCCGCCGCAGCCGCCACAGCAGCCAACAGCCGGGGGTCGTGAGAAGCGAGAATTGAGAATTGAGACTTCAAGACTACGGACCGCAGGCACCTGGTCCCATCCGCACGGGTAACCGGAACCGGCGAGCGTTGGCGCGAACCCGCTGTCAACCGGTGCGCACCCCAGGACCCAGCGTGCCGACCATACCCTCCCCCCAATGAAGAAGATTCTGATCATCGTGATCAAGATGATCAAAATGATATCGAAAATCATTATGCTGAATCGGTATCATAACTTTCAGTGCTACAAACAGCTGCGGATATACAAGTGGATCATCGTGCTGATGCTGATAGCGAACTCATCGATCTGTAAGTATCGTATGCATGTCTCTTTTTTTCTTAAAAACTCTGTTTTACATATGATTGTTCTTTGCTTACAACAATCGTTTCCTCATAACAAACTAACGTGGACTGAAATTTCAAGATTTATAAGGTTTTTACATTTAAAAGACTATCGAAAACTGGTACATAGCTAATCTTAAGCAGACGAGACGTGTTGAACGTCTAATATCACAATATAATACCAACTGCTTACCCTCTGTTTGTGATGCAAAAAGGTTTCGAATAATTTGCTTCGAATAAATGCAACATAATTAGTTGGTTTACTGATTTGCTCACTCTTTGTGGTCAAAATAAAGTCAGGCTTGATATTAGCAAGGAGTGCCTGGGAATTCCCGTTCATTCGAGCAACAGATTATCGCGGCCATCATGTTTGTATGTTTTTGCTGCATTTGTTTTCGCTTTTTTTTTACGGATCAGTGCCGCGAAACTGATAGTAATGTTGCTAATGATCACCATACGTACACGATGAAACCGTGACGGCTGTGCATGCCCAGTCGATTCGAATCGCTTGTCCGAGCATCATCGCATTTGGCTGCAGACAGCAAATATTTAATATGTGGAGGCTAGGACTCCTCTGTGCCGTGCTGCTGGTGATTGTGGACCATGGTGACACGCAGCACTTTGCCCCGACAGAGGAGTGCGTTATATCGCACGCGGAAATTGAGGAGCTTGTGCAGCTAGCCAAGCTCGCTGAGGGTCGCAAAGCGTCCAGGAAACGGCCGTCGAGCCAGCGAAACCCCACTAACCAAACGGACCCCTGTAGCCGCAGGTTGGGCGAGTTCAAAACCACCATCCAGGATGTGCTCGCACGCTACGGCACGATGCAAAATTCGTCCATCTCCGTCAGCGAGTACAAGCTGATGAAGGCGCAGCAGGAACAGGAGCTTACCGAGCTGCTGCGCCGTGTGGACAATTTCGAGCGAGAGGTTGAGCAGCGGTTCCGTGCCGAAATCGAACGGCTGCGCAATAGTCTGCAGAAGCTGCAGCGCCGTCTGAACGATAACCTGCGGCTGCTGGAGCAGGAAAGGGCGGCTGGCCGGCGGGCACAGGAGGCACTGTGCGTGGGGTACATCCAGATCGGGAACGTCGAGGAAGCGGTCAAGGCATATCGAGCCCTAAACGGAAGCTACGAAATTGCGCGGCTCACGAACGATGCGTTTGTGGTGGATGGGGACACGGTAACGCCGTTGGTGAATTTTTTCGAAGCACTGCGTGAAGATGCCCAAGCGTTCGGTACCATCGCCGGCTATGAGATACTTTACTCGAAGATTGAACAGAACAATCAGCTCAACAAGGATCGTAGCAGCAAACTGTTTTTCTCCCTCGTGGGATTGGAGTACTATTACAGCGAACAGGCCGATATTAACCGGATCGGAGCGCTGCGAGTAAAGCTGATCGACAAACTAAAATCTCTGGACAGGGAAACACGATAACGAATCGTTGTGAATTGATAGAGATTTTGCTTGCATGTGCTGTGTTGAACGGTCTTGAAGTGACAGTTTCCTGCCAAAACACTGCTGTACAAAAGCTTTAAAAATAAACGATTAAGGCACTGTTGTGTGTCATACATTGAACTAATTGAGATGGTTTAATGTTTCGTTACGCACTTCGGGGCGCTTAGAACTTTTCTTCACAATTACAACGCGCAATCAGTGCGAAACAATAACAACAAATGCGTCTGATGAGAAACGTCATTCGGACACGCGCAAAAACAAAGAAAAGAGTAAAGGTAATCGAGCAAATGAACACACACACATGCACACTCACGCATTCGTAGCATGCAAACGTCACACGTACCAGGCGGAGAGTATGCTGCGGGTTGCTCGATGTGCGATGCTGTGTGAGAGTGAGCGTTTTTATTGCGTGCACGGCGTCCGCTCTCTCAACGGGCTCGTTGGTCTAGGGGTATGATTTTCGCTTAGGGTGCGAGAGGTCCCGGGTTCAAATCCCGGACGAGCCCACACGCTTGAAGCAATTCTCCTTTTTTGTGGGAAGAACTTTTTTTATTATAACATGTCCCGCACACGCGAGACACTGGCATGCGTGTGGGGGTGCGTGGATCACTCGCATAGCTTACGTCAACCGCGTTCGCGGATGTGTGGGCGAAAACGGCCACATTCGCACGCATTCCCGCCGACAGCACGAAGCGGGTCCGGATCATGTTCGCAGTGCCGACGAATAGCTCGAGTGTTCTCGCCACATTAAGCGAATCCTTTATTTATGCATAGCGTACTCTGTTCTACCAGAGTAATAATGCTCATGTGGTAAACTGGAGGTGGTCCAGCTCGTTTTTTCGCAGCATCTCCTATAGAACGCTCTCGTTACTTGTGTTGGGCGCGCATGTCATCAAGGTGTAAAAAAATCAGAATTTCTCTTTCCCCGGTGCTGAGTTACATTCACCGAATATGATAGGCTTACATTATTGATGCCATCGCTGGGATTGTTGGAAGGGGACGCCGATTGCTGCATCTCAGCTCGTGCTCGTGGAAATTTGGCAACAATCTGTTGAAAGACACATGTTGCCGCCATAAATATATGAGCAAAGCGGAACATCTCCGGGCCACCTGTTATGAGACGAGGTCTTGAAAGCTACGGAGAAGCTTCCAAAACTTACCTGTGCCACTGTGCCAAGAAAGGAATACACAGCCCCGGAGCGTTTATTCGTGGACGATTGGCTGCAATATGCTAAAAATACGCCCCAACCGGAAGTTGGCGAGCGAAGCGGCTGGAAGCGGCCTCAGAAAGTCCGGACGGTTGGAACGCTGCCAGCAGAAGTATGCCGCATTCGCTATCCGGGATTGGATTGGAATGTTGCTCTTTCCGCTTGGCTACTCGTCATTCCAGGACCAGTCCCTGCCGGCATACCCGGTCGTCTTCGATACACGATTATGCAACAGGCCACGGATGGTACGGAAAAGCAACAAGCTGGCCCTACAACACCGAGACGAGCCACATTCCTGATGCTGGGGGAGACATTGCAGCCGGGCCAAGATGGCTAGTGGATGGATGGGCTATTTGAAGTGGCTCGATCGATTGGGGGTACTGGCAAAAGACCCATCTTTTGTTGCGCCCCAGTCGGCCAAGAATAAGGACGTGCCGAAGTGGATTTATGAGCATTCATAAGAGAGACAGAGAGAGGAAGAGGGAGAGGAAGAATGGGTAGACTTGACTCTCGACGACCTCCCCGGTACAGGAAACGGGAAACCAATCGAGTCTAATCGAGAGCCAATGAGCTATTTATAATGGTTCGGAGAACCTGTCCCCCTGGAGACCGACCCGGTCATGGGGGTCATGCACCATCCTGAGGGAATTTTTTTCATACCCCGAGGTATTTGCCCCACCCTGGGATGCTACTTGTCGTCTTCTTTCATTTACCGCAAGCAGCACGGGGAAGGGTTTTCCACTGTGAAGCAATAAAACACTCACCAAAGGCGGAAAAAGTGTCGATTTTTGAGGCCTCAAGGACATGTGCTTCATCCGCACTCAGAGCGTTTCGTGTAGGAAGGGACGAGCGGGGCGGGTGGGGTTCCCCTTATCGAAAAGCTTCGTCTCTTGTTGCATCACACCCGGTGCGGAAATGGAATCATGTTACGCCACTCGATAGTTTTGCGTGTGCCGATCGTATGCATAAAATCGAACCAAACAAATTGTAACAAAATTGCCAGCAAGCAGCTCAAGATGGAGTACTTTTACGCTATTAAAAAGTTGTTCCCTGTGCCGGTAAAATATGAAACAACAGCTGCAAATAGTTCACTGCAGCTGCACCGGCGAACGAAGACGAACTTTCGTACCGTTTGCAGCATTGTTGCAGCCGGTTTCAGGGTGGCAAACAAACATACACAACTCCTTCTCGGTGCACCTTCTGGAAACACAAATTTGCCGTCGCCATTATGCTGCTGTTGACATTCCCTGAGGGCTGGGGGGTTGTGGGCTTTTACACCAGTGCCAGTGCAATTTGCTGCCATGCTGACCGCTGCTGCGGACACGTTCGGAGCTCCGAGTTTGCTCCGAGTAAACGACACGAGCATTATGGAGCGAAAAACGGCTCTGTTCGTCTTAATCGCTCTGGATGTTTAGCTTTATTGGAATGCACAATGGAGTTTAAAGCTTAGCAATTCCACGTCGGTAACGATTGATAGAGAGCCACAAAAGAAAGCTAAAAGTCTTTAGAACTACCATTAAGACTAATGCAAAACAAAACAAATGTGGCATCAAAATAAATTTGAGAATAACTCAAATATGAACATTATAATATTATTTATATTCTAGATCTTCCCTGTAGCTCCCTGTAAACAAATTAATCATTTAATATAAACTGTTTTGTATTTTAAAATTGTTTTTAACCATTCCCAAGTCGTCTGTTTCAAAACGACACAGAAATTTTTGTGTTTTTATTTGTAAATAAAATATCATTTTGTGAGTGTGAAAAATGAGAATTTATTTACAAATCAAAACACAGAAATTAGAAAAAGGATTAAAATAACAGATTCTTTTTCGAGCGCGATTTGACTGCATTAAGACGCCTTAAACCTATAAATACGAATATATTTCATTCCATATAAAAAGGAGCTACCAAAAAGGAATCTAAAGACATTGCTGGAGGTTTTCTATATTTTGCTTACACACGATTGTTGCAGACACAACTGGTTGCATTTAGCTCATAAAATGGGAAAGGGATTGTAATTCAAACTATAAAACTGTTTGAAGAAAAGAAATTCAAACAAAATTATGTAAAATATTATGAAATCTTATGAAACATTATTAATCTTTCTTTAATCCTTAATTGAGTTATTGTTTTTAAAGTTTAGTTTTAAACATTTTAAAAATCCTTCATCATTTTTGTCATCCTTCACCAAAACTTACCAGGAAATTCAGCTCCTCGTTCCGCTTGTTGCATGGTTTGTTGCACACTCGCTTCCACCGCCGCACCACAATTTTTTAAACCGACAATATTGTCCTCCAAATGTCGCCCATTCCAAGGGTTTCGCACAACTTTATGCGCCAAATTATGTGCTGAAATTCGCTAACAAACAACAACCATTATGCCAGCCAGCAACTGGCGAGCGGTGAAGACCGTGGCGATGTTGGCAGAAGAGCAAGGGATCTTAATTACCCGTAAGCCCGGACTTTGACGCCGCACTCGGAAACTCGCTCACACACTCAAGCACACACGTGTACGGACAGCCGGATATTGTAGTATCCTTTTCATTTGCTTGGAAAGCGGCTTGGACGGGCTGCCTCGTCCAAACGGACGACACCTTGCGGCTAGGGAAGCGCCATCAAAACCCGAAAGGCACGACATCAAGCATGCAGGCGAACCCACACGGACTTGAGCACATTCCCATTTGCCAGCGGGCGTTCGGGAGCTGTTTTATCTTTTGCTTCCGCGCATCCTGATCCAGGGGTTTAGATGACACGCACACACACACACACACACACACGGTGGCGGTCCTCATCGCTGTGGCCGTGTTCATTAGATGGCCAAACGCCCTGCAGGATGCTTTTGCAGGAGATGCTTTGTAGCGAGCGGCGCACTTTATGAAGCACTGGATGGCGTGGTATTTATAATATAGCGCAAGTCTATTACACGTTTAAATCGGGTCCATCTACCGGGAAAGTACGCTCTGTGGCCGCGTTCCGCCAGCATCCGGCAACAGCTTTTGTGCCCGTTACCGTCCATTAGTGGCGTCAATCGAAGGGCTGGAAGATTTATGCCGACACAAGGTCCCCGTGATGCGACCGTGCCGCGAATACCTGCGGCGTGAAGCGGGTTAAATTTATGGAACAATTACCACCAACTGCCACATTTATCTGATCCACGCCGCATACTTCCGCATTCGTCGCTTAAAATCGCGCAAACCACGCGCGAACCTCCGGCCCGTGGCAGGGTTTGCTGCGGTGGACCAACGCGGGTCACCTCACCGGGTTTTCGCACGCTCCCACTGCCTTATCGCTGCCACGCCGGGCAAATTTGCGGGTTTGTGGCCACAAGGGGTGCGTGGCCCGTTTTTCCCCGCCTGGCCGCCACCGCCACCGAGTGCCTTTTGTGTTTGTGTGCGCTAAATGTACTCATTAAAATAATTAAAACATAAACAAACCCGTGTTTCCCGCGGGACACGTTTCAGCCGACGTTCTGTGTGGTAGTGGTGGTGGTGGTGGTGCGTGGCGTCAAAGTAGGCTGGCTGGCTGACAATGTGGCTGAGAAGAATGGCAAACCACCGCTCAGTGGACAATTGGATGCGTTCCCAAGCAGCTGAGCAATGAACCAACTGCAAATGTTTTGCAGTGTGTTTAAATTTTTATAATTTTTTTTAACAATTTGAACAAACATTAATATTTTTCAATATATTTTTTTGTAAAGTGAAAAATTTGAAGAGCACACTATTATTGTGTTTCATTTGTGAACCAAATAATGTTTTTAAAATGCCTACCGCAATGTTGAAGCAAGGTAATGTTTCACAGGATATGAAGAAACATTTCAAAACAATAACAATAGTAAATATTTTTGTTTGAGTTACATAAACCAAATTAAAAACAAAAAAATGATTGAAAAAGGTTGTTAAACAACTTTTTCCGCTGCTCATATTCAGTGCGCCACAGATTTTTAATGTAAAATTTACATCAACGGCAACATACATTTTGTTTTTATTGTTGTTGTGAATCAAATAATGTTTTTAAAATGCCTACCGCAAAGTTGAAGCAAAATAATGTTCCACAGGATGTTAAGAAACATTTCAAAAGAATAAAAATAATAAATATTTTTGGTTGAGTTACATAAACCAAATTAAATTAAAAAAACAAAATAATGATGAAAAAAGGTCGTTAAACAACATTTTCCATTGCTCATATTCAGTGCGTCTCAGATTTTAAATGTAAAATTGGCGTCAACGGCATCATCAATTTTGTTTTTATTTTTGCTGATTTTACAATATTTGCAGTACAGTTATATGTTTAAAAACATGCCACGCCACGGTAAAATTGTCCGTATGGTAATTTTTCAACGGTTCATGCTGCTTTTTTTGAATCAGAAATATTTGTGTACAGATTGAAATATCAATACTTAAAAATAATTTCACATATAGTGCCTTAACATGAATATGACCTCTAAAATGAAAAAAAACCTATGGGACTTTAAAAGACAGATAAAATGCCGCATGTAGCAACTTGCATCTGAACGGCTTCATTCGCACTTCTTTTTAACGTTAACTAGAACACGGTACAGAATCCTTGTAACAAAAAACCGACGGCAAAAAACTAAAAGCCGAAACCTGCTGCTGTAACTTCTCACGGCAAGCGACTCGTGGAGGAAAAAAACTTTTTCCTCACATTCAATCGAAGTTGCCATTGGCTCCAGCGGCCATCGCGGCACCGGATAAGAAGTAAAAGCTTTATAAGCGTTGCAGCTGCACCGCCAAGGACGATGAGGTTTACATCACACACACACACACAAACATACCCGCACACGTATCGCCAGCCACGATCTAACTAATGAAAGCTTTAACGTCCGTGGAATCGGAAAACTAGGACACGCAACCAGGAGTGTTAGTGTGTGTGAGAGAGAGAGAAAGCGAAATAAAAAGCGATACCGAAAGAATAATAAAACCGAACAAAACGAATCATAAAAGTGTGTGTTTCCAGCATCAGCAACAGCAGCAGCAGCAGCTGGAAAGTCTTTACGAGTCGATCTGAACAGGGACCGTATGTTGCGGGATAGTTTTTTTTTTTGCTCTCCTTATCACAATCATATATTCGTGTTTCGTTTGCTGAGCGTCCTTCGAAGCAAAGGAGGAAAGGTGTTTTTTAACTCCGTACCTTCGTGCAGGGACAATGGTCGCCACTGCCAAAGGACGGCTTTGTCTTCCGGCCACATCCAGCACCGGTGTCGCTGGCATAAGGAGGCCACACTGTGCCGGGTTTTGCATATGAGCCGCACCCCAAACCCCACGCCCATATCCTCCTCTCGGATCCTGTGCATGCACTTAGCAACCACCCGTATGGATATGTGTGCGCTTGCAGTACGAATAACGCTTTCTTGTTTTACACTCCACGCCACCTAGATAATGCTCATAAATTGGCACAAATTTAATCAACGCGAGCAGTCCGCACGCCTGCTACGGTTGTGGGAGTGAAAAGAGGAATGGGAAGAAAAACCCACCTCAAACCCTTTGGGCGTACGTTTCGGTGTTAGGTTCTTTTTCCTTGCCGGGCAAGTGACCGTGCCGATTTATTTCCCAGGCAAAGGCGACATACTAATCCGTCTATTCACCGACACCCGGGTACGGTCGTGTCCTCCGAGCGACACTTCCTCGGGGGGATCCGTGCCGGCTGCGTGTGTCCTTCTCGCAATTAATTGCATTACACGCTCTATTTATCCATTCGCTACATCATAATTAATACGCATGGCTTGGCCGTTTGTCCGACCGGGCCGGTCAATGCGAGAGTGTGCCCATCTTCCGACGGGCAGGCATGCGGCAGACAAACGCACCAGGAACGCGAACGGAAACGATAACGTAACCACTCGATGCTCCATTCATCGGGACGCAAACTAATCGCGTAAAAATGATAATCGATCCACTCGAGCGGGAAAGCGACTGCGAGCGGACGATAAACCCACCACGAGTGGTTTGAAGTGGTAGGAAAGCTTCCCCTCCCGCTCCCGCTCACCATCTCCAAGGGTCGATACATAATAATTAAAGTATTATTATTCCCACCGGCTTGGCGATGGCTTTCCCGAGCCTTGTAATTTGAATCCAATGGTACCGATTTTAAGTTGTTGTGCAAACTTTTCCACTGATTGCACCAAACTGTGGGTCGGGAAGGTCAAACTTGGAATTGATTAGCCGTGGTGGGAGGGAAAAGAGTTTGGTGGCAAATTTTACCAGTCGGAAATATAGTAAGATAATTGTTCTGAGCGATTTCGGTCAAATGTTAGCTCAATCTTACGTTGAACTCGTTATGCCTTTTAATTGCGATTGGTCATAAATTATGCTGGACTGTCAAATTTGTGTCCGTATCTTTTTCACATATTATCTAACATTTTAAAAGCATGAACAAGTCTTCTTTGAATTTTTACTGAATGCTTTATTTACCTGATGTTTTAGAACAGATAGGTATATACATAGTATAAAAGTATATTTCTTTATTATTATAAAAACGAAACAAATTAATTATTTATTGAAATCATGAGGGAGATGATCGAAGGGAATAAAAAAATAAAAAAGAAAAAAATTCCAAATTCCAATTCCAAATCTTAAGATGTTAAACGAAACAAAAAAATGCTACAAAAATATTTTTATTTGCTGAAAAATAGTGTTTAGTTTGTTCAAAGCTTCTTGATAAACAATTTTTATTAAATAATCAACGAAATAGTAGCAGCAACTTTTTTTTAACAATTACTCCTCAAGAAAGCTGACCTGTTTTGTCATGTTTTCAGACATTTTTCAATTTCTAAAGATTGCATAATACCATCCCCATTCCATGGTTGTGCTTTCTACGACAAACAACGACGTTTTCCAGTCCCTTTGAAGATCGCACGTAACACCTCCCATCAAGCAAACACCAGGTTCGGGATTGAAGTTTGCAAATCGCTAGCAAACGAGGCAAATAAATGCGAACCATTTGATTTCTGCTTCATGCAACGATTTATTTAATATTGGCACTCAAACTTATACAAAGCGAACCCGAGTGGAGTGCAACCTGCAGGATGGGCTGGTAGCAGCACCCAGCAATCGTTTCACTTTATTAACGTGATGGAAAGATGGGCCCGGGAAGAGCCTCTGAACCGAAGCCGGAATCGTCATCGATCAGGGTTATTGCATAACGTCCGGGATTTTGCAGCAACGTTCTGGTCGCATACGTGAGCCGAAGAACCTTTCACCCTCCCGGGCCGGCACCCCTACTACCCCCACCAAAAAACGGTTTGGCGGTGGTGCACTTTAGACGCGTATTAAAATGAATGACTATCATCAATCATTGCCTCACGGGCGGCCCATAAGCCCGAACGCACCGGACCGTGACCGGAATGCTTATAAGCCGTGTTTTTCCGCCCGTTTTGGTGACGCTTGCGTTTCTCTTTCACATCGACACCGATAACACAACAAGCTTGGCCGCCGGGGTGGGGTCGGTCGCATACATCTCACCGCAATTGATGATAACAGCACATTCAATGCACAACTTCCCTTTCATCCCCTCCGACGTTCGACGGTGACATTTTGTATCGCTTCACGCTTGTTTACGATCTTCCGCTACAAACATTAGGCGCATGTTTTTGTTACCATCCCTCCCGACATAAAATAAATTATCTGCTACCGAATGTCGAACAGTAAAAAAAAATACACATCACCTCAACATTCCACTCCACTTTGGCAGCCGGTCCGGATATCATCTGGAATCTCATCGCTAATCCTCGTGGAAGGACTTCCGATCGAACGTTTTTCCCAACGTGCGCACGTTGCGTGTGCCGTGGGTGGAATGTTCCCCAAAATGTTCTCCCCACGCTGAGGGGATTAGAATCCTTAAAGCCTTAAAGCGCCTCCCCCCTCCCTCTCCCACCAGGCCACACACGCTCGTTCGGACTTTGATCTCGTGGGGAATCGTTTAATTTCCATCCCCGGGTCGAGGAGGAAAGGTTCGCTTTCGCGTTCCTGCAGGAGCGCTAAGAAGCCCTGGGAGAAATCGTTCGAACACTGTAGAGAATCTTGTTTGCTTGCCTGTATATATGTGTGTGTATTTTTTTTGTGAATAAAAGCACTCTTAAAGCTGCCCATTTACCGCACTGGTTTCCAGCCCGGGAAAGGTTTTCTTTCCTCGTTTCATTATCGATTGGTTCGAGCGTGCGGTTGGCCGCACGCAGAAGAAGAAAGTTTCGCTCCCACTCGCAGGCAACTAACATTGTCGACATTTTTCCCCCTCCGATCCCTCCCGACCTGAATCCCGTGGGTGAGGAGAATCGTTTCGTTTCATTTTTTTTTTTTGCGCGCGCGCGAGGGTTATTGAGAATGCGATTGAGCACCTCCACTGAGGCAACTGTCACGTGAAGGCAACGCGAAAGGTAAACTTTGCCAATCAGAGCAACCCGCCGGCCCGACCGTGCTCGGGCTGATTATCATTGAAAATTGCCCCGGGCGAGAGAGGGATGGAGGACGGTTTTCGCGTGGGTCGGAAAAAAGAGGAGCCGCCCCGCAGGCTGCTGGAACTTCTGGGCCGATCCGTTTCTTGCGTTCATGTGCGATTGGCACACACTTTTGGGGGCGTAATTATAATTTATGTTTATGTTTAATCCTAACTTGAAACCATTTTTTACGAATTATTTAGAATATTATAATGGATTTTTTTTCAATTTTTTTTCAATTAATACATCCACATTTAAGCTTACTTCCGAAGTAAGCCTGTGACAGTATTTTTTTTTTCAGAGCGAAATTAGGAGTCACTTCAGTCGCCGTGTAATCTACAATGTCCTTCTCTCGTTACTTCAACCGGAGACTTTAGTCGTAGTTTGCAGGCAGCAGCAGGCGAACTCACGGTGGAACGATTTTTTAAACCACCTTCTGACAGGTTCCACCCCCGTTTTTCCTATTACTTCCTCCCACCGCATCCGAGCGCGCCCGAGCGAAAGTTAAAATGGAGTTGGACGGAGTTTATGTTTGTACAAAGCAAAAGACATGCCGTAAACAAAACGAACAAAAACAACAAAAAATACACACCAACACCAGCTCGGGGAGCACCGAGATCCGGGCTTGATTTGCTGCTGGCTGGCCGTGCCCGGGTACCTGGGGTCTGGGGCCCGGGAGCTGGTCGTTGAGCCGTGATTCCTGCAGCCTTTACCCCGAGACGAGTTGTATTTAATAATGCACATGTTCTGCTTCACATTTACCTGAGGTGAAGCTGGGTGGAGGGCGTTGGGATGGGGGTTTGTGGAAAACCAGGGCAACCTTTTCCATTATCTACGATGGCCCCCGATGGCACACTGTGTGTGTGTGCGTTTACCTTACACGGTGGATGTGATACGGTGGCTGGTTGTACGACAGCGACAGCGAGTTTCATTACAAGCAGAAACAAGCATCTCGAACACACAAAAACCGACAAAAAAAAGGAAAACCCGAGACGGTTGAGATGCTGAGCTGAGGTGCTGCAGGTCCCCTTGAAGAGGGTGAGAAAGGTGGAGGCGGAGGGGGCGCAGGGGGAAGTGTACTAAAACCCCTTACCCCGCTTGCACTCTCCTCCACCAGGTCTGGTCTGGAGCTGCTACTGGTTTCCGTTTTCCACCACCCCGTGCGGGTGTTATTTGACATGGAAGCAAATAAAAACCCTACCCCTTTACCCAGGCCAGCCCCCCTGGTGCGGGGCTGATGAGTGCGACTGTGTACTTTTTCGAGGCGTAGTGCAGTAAATGAAGAATTTTGTGCATGCACAGACAATTTCCCACCCGTTCTTGGGTGGCACTTAGGTGAAGAAAATGAGCACGCGCATCTCACGCGCTGCTTAGGGCTCTACGCTCAACCCAGCCCTTGCTCGCCCCCTCTGTCTGTCTCTCTCTCTCTCTCTCACTCGGTCTCCCCACACGCAAACACGGAAAACAAATTAGTGGTTTGACATTGCGACTGCTTAAGTGTGATTTCATTGTTGTGGAACGTAGCGAGGGTGGTGGTGGATTAGTTTGTTATAATGAAACCATTTAGCGCAAGAGGTGAAACACAACGGAGCGGTACGGGGTTTCAAATTAATTGTAGTTACCATTTCACTCTCGGGATTTTTTTTTCTAAACTCGATTGGATTTGTTTGGATGCGATGTTTGGCAACAAATTCGAATAAATTTTTAAATGTTTTAATTCATACTTTTTATTCAGAAATAAAATGCAGGTAGTTATAAACACTGACGTTATAATTTATTTAAATTGTTTTGTCCTTGTTTGTGCTCAATTTTAGATTTCACATAAGCAAAGGAATCACTAGTTTCCTCAGAAATTTAAGTAATAGCCCAATGAAGTAAATATTTCTCTCCAAGCTATATTACTTTGGGAATTCACACATTCAATCTGTTTCCTTTTGTAACACCAAGCGCTAATTTTCTAAAATTAAAGATTCTTTCTATCTTTTAGTGAAGCTACAATGTTTCAAATATTGATATGTAGGGCTAGGTTTATCGAAAATATTGCAGTTTTCTTACTTTTTATTTAATACTCTTTACACTACAAATATCATTTACTGAAAATATGGTTTGAAAAAATATAAGCATTTTTATACATTTTCCCGACGAGCTTTTAAATTCTCCTATTGGATTTAAATAACAGCTCGCGCCCTATCTCTCTCCGTCACCCAAAATCTGCCTCAACAAAACCTTTTGCAACAAAAAATAATGCAACAAAATCAAATCGCCTTCTGATCGATTTGGCTCCCGGATGTTGTGACACAAAATTAAGAACTTCCGCTCGGGAGGATTCGCTTCGGTGACATCGGTTTTGCGCACACCGGTGCGGGAGGGGAACGCGAAGGGGTCCGAAGCGGGCAGGATCCGCTTTGAATACAACGAGCGTTCCCGCACTCCCTGCTGAGCTACCCAAGTCCAACACTGTAATCAGCATGTACCAGAGCCGGAGTTCAGCGGCTTTCCAAACAGCGATGACAGCCACCTTGAGAGCGATGAGAATGGGTGAAGCGAACAAAAAATTGCTTGCAAAAACCCAGATGAGCGCCGGCGGGCATTGGAAGCGAACGGCGGAACGGTGGAACGGGCCGAGCGAAAAACCTTTTCGAGTAAATAAAGTATGATAGAAAAATAACAGCTACCACCAGGCGGTGGGCAGCGGGCGAAAACAGGACATTAGTCTGTGTGTTTCGTTTCGGTTTTTGCATGACGGACCGCCTCCCGAGTAATAAATGCCACACGGCGGTGGCGGAGCAGCCCTGGTGGGAAAGAAAAACGCATCCTCGCACCTAGCGCAGGCACCGCGAGGTGGAAATTCGCCAGCTGGTACGCCGCAGAAGGACGAGGAGAGGGGTGATGGGGGTGAGAGAAAAGAAAAACGGCTGCTGCTTTGGGCTTCTGCCCGTGCTGTGAACCGGGCCGCCTGCTAGGATCCGGTTTTCCTTATTTTCCGCCTTCGTTTCCATCCAGATTTTTTGTTTTCTCTCTCCCATTCCGTTCGTCATGCTGTTGTTGTTGCCTCTAGCGATCCGGGCACGGCAAATTCTTTGCTTTATGTTTCATCGGAGCTCGGCGGAAGAGGTGACGTGAAAAAGTCTGTGAATGAGGGGAGAAAGAGAGAGAGAGATAGAGAAAGGACAACAGAGCAACAGCGCGCCACTGGAGCCGGCAAATGAAGGATGAAGGTCTGGGCCTGCTGTTTTCTTCACCTGTTTTGCAATACACTCCCACCATTCTCCGCATTCAGCAACTCGTTTTCCGAAAAGAAACCTTCCTTTTCCCCGAGCCCAAAGCGAGCGAGACCTGTGCAACAACATTGAAAAAAAAAACGACCCGGCAAGTGTAAATAGCACGGTGCGAAGGAAATGAAGGAGTTAAAAAATCACAACCCCTGTTCCTGCCGGGGCTACTTCATTATGGTGTGCGGGCTGGGCGAGGTCGGCGTTCGGTTTTCCGCTTCGGGATCACTTCCGGCTTGCGGAGTAACGAGGTGGAATACTTTTATACATCAGTCCTGTCCTTTAGAGCGACGCTCCTAAAAAAAAGGGATAAAAATGGTCAACGTATTGGTGCACGTGTGGTGCGAAGGCGGCTAGAAAAATAAATGAGTTACAGTGCATTTCTCATCGGATCGCATCTCCTCACGTCAAAAGAGTCATACTTATACGTGTATATATGTGTGCGTATGTGTGTGATGGGATCATTAGTTTAATGACCTCATCCTGTTTTGTGTGCACACTCCCGGTCTGCGGTGATCTTGATGCAATTTTTGCAACCGAAGCGTTAAGAGCCACCGGTCGGAAACCGGAACGATCTGTCGCAGGCGTTAATGAGGCTTTACTGATTTCGTCCGCGGCCGGAGAGAAGAATTAAAGCCTCCTCGGCAGGAGCCGGAACGGTTGAACGAGCTGGCACAAAATGAGTTTACGTGCTCACGGTGCTGATGAGTATCGGTTCTATTTTTTCCGGTTAAATTATTTTCCCGTCATGGTTTCGGTTCGCTTCTCGCGCGTCCACTTTCAGGAACTGCGTGCGAAGGTGAGACCGATTTCAATTATTGGCCATCCATTTCCGGCCCGGAATGTGGAGCTGTCCAAGCTGCGTTTTCCGGTCTGGTCGGTGTGTATCGTGCGCTTAACCGGCCGGTCACGTTCCCAGCCGGAACCGGACGTTGAATCTCTTTTCGCTCGTTTATTTATACCGAGAAATAATCGATGATTGCCGGATGAGGGTAAGAAGCAGTAAATGAATTCTTCCACCTCAAGGTGGGACACGCTTCACGCAACAAGAAAAGCGAAAGAGTGTAGCCTGCAAATGGCCGGCTGAAGTGTGTACTTTTTGGGGTGAAACGAAAAAAAAAGGAAGTCGAGGAGATTCCTTCACCAAACGAAGACGAATCCACCAGGGGTATCACCGTGTCATCGATGGCAGCACGTGCATCTCAAACACCGCAGCTCGGTTACAAACAACTCATCCGGGACACACGCACACACACACACACATACGCAGACAAACGCATCGATTGGCCCCTGACAAGAACGTGAACCATCCATTGTTGAGTTTGCCTGCGCAGCCCGGAACGCACGGAAGGGAATCGCCCGAAAAACTGTCCCTTTTTATGGGACGGAATTGCCGAATTACCTACTTCTTTCCGCACGGGTTGCGATGGCCATCGGGGTTTTCCGTTGAAGTGGTTTAGGGGATGAATTATGAGTGACTTTTCTGGGTGCTTGATACGTGTGTATCTTTTTTTTTTTCTTTCGGAACGCTTTCCTTCTCCTGTTTTCACCTCTTTGTGGAGTGGAGGTTTTTTCTTTGTTGCTGCCTGCTCAGTCGCCACTAGGTGGAACGTATTTTTTATCTGCACAAAGGCCAACGTTATTGTGTTTATCCAGTAGGCCTTTGTTTAGGCGCAAACAGTGGATGATATGCTTTATTTTTTCTGCGACGAAAGCTTTGAAGGTTTTGCTGCTTGCAAGGTTCGGCAATAGAAATTGAATTTTAATTTTTAAAATCGTATTTTGATATTTTTGCTCATAAAATTGTAACTTATGCGTTTAATTGCAAATATAGCGATGCGAGTGAGTGAATAAAACATAAAATTATTTATTATTATTATTTTCACATGCTTAACTCGCCTTACCGATGGATTCCATACTGGCTGCAGTTCTGATGGAGACGCATGGTGCCTCTCATAATGGAAGTGGCTGCGTACTGTTCGATTCGGGCTGCTTAGATACACAACTTAACGACCGGAGCTTACCGATGCGAATAACACGATGCGTCTCATGCTACCAACGCACTAAATTTTTCTACATTGAACCGGACCTACATCCGGAAAAAACTTAATCCCGTGGAAAATTGAACGAACAGCCGTTGCGTTGTTTTTCGTGCTGCGGTTTGTATTGTATGAGAATTCACTCGCTTGTTATTTGCTAGCACCGGTGGGTGGCGCATTATGAGCATGTTACACTCGATTATCGTGTGCGTGTGTGGAAGTGTGTGTGGTTTTGTTTACTCACATATACCGAGGTTCCCGCACCGGTGCGCGGTATTACTTCCCATTAGGACTGCGGATCTCCGGATCCTATCATCCGCCCTCCTCATGAGCTAATACCTGCGCCAACAAACAATCCAGAAGCGATGTGTGTGTGTATGTGTGTTACACACACCGTGTTTTTTGGGAAAGGAATTTCATTTTCCGCTCTCGCTCATTGCTCGCACGAATACATGGGGCGGGATTTTTTCCTAATTTCCTTTGCTCGTGCGCACGATTCCAAACCCGCATGCCGCAACGGTTCGGGCGTATTCCCGCCGGGAGCAGGAAAGTCGAAATGAAGTTATTTATTTCCATTCATGCGGATTATGAAGTGTAATTATGTTCGAGCCGAAGGCACACACGCACACGGCGAAGGGTTAGCTGCCGCTAGAGACAATAATAAAATCAGCCACAAGAAATATCATCTCGCGTGGCGCACGGATTTTACGGATTTATTCTAATTCCTTTTTACCGAACAGCAACCGATCGTTTCCCCCAGCGGCCTGCAACAACCGAAGGCTGCTTTCAGTTATGTCTTTTCTCCTTATAAGAACGCTTATTAAGGCGCAATGTTAACCGACGTCTTTCGCTCTTTTCTCCACAGTGTGCATGGCCGGCTACAACGAGAAGCGACTGCTGCACGACCTGCTCGACTCGTACAACATCCTGGAGCGACCGGTGGTGAACGAATCGGATCCCCTTCAGTTGAGTTTTGGTTTAACGCTGATGCAAATCATTGACGTGGTAAGTATCGGTGCGACGTGACATCACGCTTTTATTGCCTACCGGGTCCAGGGTGACCATTCCTAGCTCGTTTTGCGTTGTTTGCAGACTATTTGCGGATTTACGCGGCTTTTGCTGGGTTGCCAAAGCTAATGTACTGGAAAGAGCCATTTCTGGAAGCAAAATTCACTTTCAACTAATTTTGAACAAAAAGTCGATTATGTGCTTCTATGATTTAATTAAAATTTTAAATAGTAGTACCAAAATTAAACACATTTTTTTATAATTTCCATTAAACATACTATCTGCTGTCAGGAATACCAATATGAAAGTCGTAAAGTTTTTTAGTTCATTGTACAATTTCCCTTTTTTCTTACATAATGCTTGACAACATGTTTACGAGATGGTTTGTGTCTTAGCTAAATTAACTATTTAACTTGAGCCACTTTTATTTTAATAAAAACCTTTATTTTGATTTTCGATGTCTAAGCCACTCTTATGAACCAAATAAAATACGCTATCACGACTGCCATGAGGCTAAGGAAGTTATGTAACTGAAGGACAATCGATTTGCAAATAAACAAAAAAAAACATAGTCGTGACAAAAACCTTCCACAAGATACAGGGTTTCGAGTCATATAAGGGAGTATTGGAATCGGTAGAGAGAATGTGTCAACCGGTAGAGAGAATGTTGCAGCCATGTA